>VZTF01005664.1:2827843-3034776 GCA_013397755.1 Cnemophilus loriae
TTTTTTTTTTTTTTGTGATGTTTATACTCCATGCATCAATATATAGGCCATACTTAAATACTAGGGCTTGGACTCTGCTCTTTATTTTCTCATTTATTTGTCTATACACAACTACCTATGCCATAGTTTTCATATACTATTCAGTGCTTTGAAATTCTGCCAAATATTCCTTAAAAAATACTTTAAGAAAGCTGAAAAATAAACACTCTCTGGAGCAAAAGTAAAAAAACAAACAAACAAAGCAAAAAAAACCCAAAACCCAACCAAAAACCCAACAAAAAACAAGAACAAAATATTCAAGGTATTGAAGTGGAATCACTTCTTAAGAGGACATAGCTGTCATGAGTTGCAGAGAGCAACAGCATTTACTGCAGCTGGTAAATTAGCTGAAGCCAGGCTATACAGATTAAGACAATATCACTTTCTTCCCACTTACATGTGATCTGATATGATTCAAACAACAGTCTTTTAATGTCATTTTGTATAGATACCCTGAAAATTCTCTTGTATCAAAAACCAGTTTATGTACTCTTCTATATCCATTTAGTAATACAGCAGATCTACTTACCTATTCTTCCTTTCTCTACAAAGCCATTTAGTGATGTTTGGAAAAATGATGAGAATTTTATTTCTAGAAGAATAACCTTTTTTCTCGTGTTCCCCACAGTTCATGCTTTGAGCCAAAACCTACCCTTGAATAACCAAAACAGTCAGCAGCACTGGGAGGAATGGCCAGATAACTGACAGCAGAATTTCCCACTCTTAGGTTGTTGTAAAAATGCTTATAAAGCATCAGGGAGAGGAGCAGGAGAGGAAGGACAGAGAATGTTTAAGGGAGTTTCTTGGATGCTGGGCTAGGAGATTGGAGAAAGCATGCACCTGCCATATAGCTTATCCATTTCACTAAAATGATATTCAAAATCAGGCAATGCTGATATTCCCAGAACTGAAATAATAAATAAAAAGAACTTCCAGCTAAACTAATTATTATCGCACTACAGTCTTTATATAATGTGCTATTTACAGGGAAATACAAAAAGTACTTCATTCATACAAGTACTACAAAGACTACATGTGATGCAGAACAGCTTTTACACTAGGCAAGGGTATGGAACCTGGAGTCAAAAATAATAGTGAATTTCCCCCCACTTACCAGTGCAACAGGTGTTCAGTGCAAACCAAACCGTGTTCACTCCCTTTGATTTCAATGCATTTTCCCTAGAAAGCTCCTAACAGAGTCACAGTCATTTTTCTATGCTCTAATCAGCAGCACAACAGCTTTGGTGAAGCAAAAGCAGTGAGCTGGCTGCAGAGTGGGAATGCAGAGAATTGGCAAGTGTAGAAAAAGTGGAGAAGCTACAAAAATTTATTTTCCAACAAAATAACTCTCCACAAGCTGTGTAAACTTTTCTTACTAAAACAAATACTCTAAAAGACAAAGATTTTACATTTCCAGTGAAACTCACAGCAACATTTGCCTTTTTTTACTCTCCTGAAGTCTCAACAAAGAGCCAGCAGATTTATGCTTTCCCAATTACCTGGGTCAGTAAATTCCCTCATATTCCCTGAATGCAATTTGGATTTTTAAATTAATAGACAGAACGTAGAAATAGACTTGTTGGGCTTTTGAGTAACCTTTGTTTTCTTCAGTAGATTCTCACAGTTTGCTGCCTAACGTGCACACGCACACAAACGCCGATCCACCACCCACCCACTCACATACACACCTCCAACATGTGTGCTCTGTTTACTGACAGTAGAACAAAAATTAAGCTGTGCCCATTGCAATTTTTTGACCTGAACAGAGAAGAATAATTTATAGTGGTAAGTTCATTATCATTACCATAACTTTAAAATGCAAAATTGGGTTTGCAAGGACAGCATAAGGTATAAGAGTTACACCCTTTATCTCAAGCACTCATCCGTATTTACAATAAGTATAAGCTTTCTGCTACAGAAGAAAAAGTATTTAGATTGAACACTGTTACAGATTTCCTAAGTGAGGCTAGTTCCAGTTGCCAGTAATTCAAAAGCAAATCTGCTGACTTGGCATTAGGACTCTAAAACAGTGTGATCAAACTTATATAGTAAGAAGGTGTCTGCAGAAATAACATTTATAAACTGTATATACAGTACACAGTACCAGTACATAGAAAATAGATTTTGACTCCATGATCCCCTGTGTGTAAGGCAAGACTGAATTCTGTCTTCATACGGAGACCACCAGAGGTACAAGCAACAGAGTGGTGCTTAAACCAATATGCAAATCAAGTGCATACAAATTAAAAATCAGAGCAGACAAAAAGTTTTAGATTTTTTTATGTGCTGATCCTGGCTTGCTGAATACATGGGAAGTTATTAAACATCAAATGTACCTTTTTTTTAAAAAACACTAACAACACCTTGATGGCAACAGATATTGTTCAAGTGGCAGCTACCAAAAACAGCTTGAAAAATGTCATAGTACAACATCAGGAACTCTTCAGTTGTACTACACTAATTCATATAGCACTAACCAAAAAAATAAGTATATGAATATTCTATTTCATGCTATTGCTATGCAAGCAACAGCAATACAAATCAGCATACAGAAGGATACCATATGTTCTGCAAAGAAGAACCCAAGATATTTTCAAGGGGCATTGTTACAAGACTTCAAAGAAACACAAGACTGCCAGAGGCAAAAGTTACTGACGGATGTAAACATCCCTGTTCCACTCTCCTGCATCGTTACGTTTTTTCGATATCACTTCCCCATCCTTGTCACAATATTGGTCCCTTGATTTATGACGACTGCGCTGTTTGTTGCATTCATTGTGGTCCTGCTCGCGGTCCCTCTCCTTTGAGCGATGCCGGGATTCTCTGTGTCTGTGTTCACTGATCCCATGGGACTCGTCTCTGTGATTATGATCTCTGTGAGAATCATAGTGGTCACCGTGCTCATGTGAGTAGTCCTCCTTTGGCTCTACGTAAGCTGAATCTCTGCTGTCTTGTGTTTCTGAGTCAAAAGTTTCTTGCCTGTGAAGGCCTCTGACACCACTGCGATGGTTGTGGTGTTGGCTGGACGAAGAGCGGTGCTGGGATTTCTTGATGGGTTCCACCCGTGCTTCCTCTTCAGTGTGGGAACCGCTGCGCTCAGGGACCGAATGGTCATTCCTCTGGTCTCCTTGAGATCCCTGCTACCAGAACCAGCAGTAAGGTCATGAGCTACACACTGAAAAACTTCCCCCAATATCAAATTCAACTAGAAGGTACCATGAAACCAATCAAATTTTAAGTACAAAACAATCGACTTTGAATCTAAACTAGGAAAGAAACCATTAGTATTCAACTTTTACTGAAAATTCAGTATTATAATACAAACAATTCTTTTTACTCTCATCAGAATGTAGGGTGGTACTTGGGTTATTCTGTGGCACTTTCTCATTTCTTGTGATGTTTCTAACTACTCCAGTTAGTAATAATTGCCACCACCCTCCAAAGAAAAAGAGAGCATGCAGAAACAGGACAAACTGCAGAAAAATTGAAGAGGAGATACCGTGCCAGGAGAGGGCATGTATCAGTTGAAAGTTTACAGATGCGTGTCT
This sequence comes from Cnemophilus loriae, assembly GCA_013397755.1. Taxonomy (NCBI): domain Eukaryota; kingdom Metazoa; phylum Chordata; class Aves; order Passeriformes; family Corvidae; genus Cnemophilus; species Cnemophilus loriae. The sequence goes on from VZTF01005664.1 coordinate 2,831,431, forward strand.
GGAAACAGCCGCTATGGGAAAGTGATTTTAGAGGTCTGAGGAGGTGGATTCCAGCAAAGAACCAAAGTACAAAACCTTGGCTCTTACAGAGTAACTTTTTTTTTAAGGAATAAAAAAATGCAATTGAATCTGGTATAAATAAATATAAATAAAGTTTGTATTATGATACTAATAGTATCACTGACCTTCTGATTTCTCAGCAATGAAAAATTAAACATTGACCTCATAATTTTAAGAGCTCGAGAATACAGCCCATTGCCAAGAAAAGCAGGAGGAGAGTGATATTATCACATACGAAATTTCCTAACACACCACCGCTATTAAAAGACCAAAATAAAAATTACCAGGTAATAAACCTACTCTTCACCCGCATAAATGCTTTGAAATCACTGCAAAATGAATAAGTGGCATTATTTAACTCATTTGGGAGTTTCATTACATTAACCTGCTTTTATTGCCAAACCGCAGCTAAGGACTTTCCAAGCTTAATTGCAAAAATTTTAATAGTTAATACTGAAATTGAATTATACTTCTCACATGAGGTGAAGAATGTCAAGACAAAATCATCTCTGCTGCCACAAAATTAATGTAGATTTTACCAGAGTTATACAGGCATTTGTTTGTGAGACTGTTTTGAATTTACCAGAGTTAGTCTTAAGTTTGCCCTTCTATGCTCAGAGTTTTCTAAAAATAAGGATTGCCTCCAGGGCAGCTCATGGATGTATCTTCTTTCTGTCTTTCTATTTTGTGGAAAAGAGCTAGGGGAAGGAGGAAATTTTCTCCTTCAGCCACAGATCCTGGCAGGTGGGTTTCCTAGCAACCCAAAAAGTAAAATTACAGGAAATTGAAAAGGAAAACAATCTGTATTTAATCGGAAACTTATAAAAAGCAGAATATTTCAAATCAGCAATTTGGTAAATTTGACAAATCTTAATTTTCTAAGACAACATTTTGTTACGTAAACTTCCGAGAGACTAGTTGGGTTCCTAATTTGAAACAAACAGTATAGATGAGAACAAGGTAACAGGAGTAGCAGTCAAATTTCTTGTTTGTTCTTGTTTTGTGATTCTCAAGATGATTCTGATTTGCCAGAAAGGAATATAAGAATTGTAAACATGAATAGATCTGTTCAAGGTGAAATGAAATGACTCAACAGAGGTGAATTGTAAATTAAATGAAGTGAAAAGCAAAAGAGTCCAACCCAGTGCCTGCTTTGGATGTGTAAACACAACTTTTATCAGTTCATCACCATGACTGGTTTTAAGGCACATAAACATAGTATACACGTGAAACCCTGTAATTCTCATGTGGTCAAATGTATGTACCTATATATAATCATGACTAATAAAATCTGTCATTGCCGTGGTTTGAGAAAAAATGCAAAATTTGAACCTGCTTTGAACATAATGCTACTCTTACAAGGTCAGATGCATCTTCTCTGCTATGATGAGCACATGTGAAGGAGCAGAATGAATAAATTTAGAATCAATACCTGCAATTTCAGAATAGTGTTAGGGCTGATGGGATTTAGTGTATAAAATAGTGTATGGGCTAATTCATTGACAGTAACTTTCCTTAAATGTTACAGGGACACTGAACAGGTAATGTCTGAATCTGGATTAGAGTCTGGCTTTTTGGTTCATAACCAACTTCGAGCTCTGATTTGAAATAGATTCTGCAGTGCAGGAATTTTATGGCTCAATCTCATAAGGTTTTTGTCTAAAATAGAGAAAGTTTGAGATAATCTCATTTCAGTACTCGGTTTGTACTTTCAAAGAAGTAGGGGTTCTTGGAAAGAAGTTTAAGCAGAGCTGAAAGAGAAGAGAGAAGCCTTTGTCCACTGAGTGAATTTGCCTTGCTCCTTATTTCCAGTGGTCCCTGATCACCTGCTCCGTATGTGTGTGAGGTTGCTCCAGTCCTTTTGGAGTTAGCCAACTATTTCCATACAAGTGTGTTCCAAAGCTCTGCCTCAGACAGACAGGAGGTGTAAGGTCTTTGCCTATTTCATTTCAAACTGTCCCAGGAGGCCTCGCGCCTTTAAGCACCTCTTGCCATGCAATGCACACAGGCAGCTTCATGCTGTAAAAATGCCACTCTGGCAGCTGGCAACACAAATCCCTCTTTACAGTGTACACTGGGGACTAAAAAACCACAAACCCCAAATATGTTTCATGGCAAAGGGGCACTGCATTGGCCCCAGGGGAGGATGACTCCAATGCTCTGCAGTGTGAACGTGGCTCCCCCGGGCCAAACAGCTGGTGGCTTTTCCCTGCAGAGCAGTCCAGAAAAACGGCACAAGCATAGACTTTAAATTCTCTAAATTCACGGTCTTAACACTGTTGAAAGAATGGGTTCAGCCACCATCATTAAAAACCAGACCTGCTCTGTGCCAAGGCAGTGACAGGCTCAGGTTTGAGATGTCAGCTGAAGATGTACCGTAGGAAAATGAAACCAAAGGAACATAAAAGTTTTATGCTCCATAAGGGACCCCTGTTGATTCACACTTCTGTATTAGCAGATCTACAAACAAACTGTGAAACTGCAAATACACTCTCATTTTCAGTCCTCAAAATAACAATCTGTTAGTTTGTAAGGAGACAGCACAGCATTCAGAAAAGTGTTATTAAAACTCTGCATAGTTCCTCCAGAGAATGTGGTTAATACGATGAGTATGTGAGCCATAAATCCACACCCAAAAAGCATAAAAACACTTGAGCAAAATAATTTAAAAGTTTACAAAGCAAAGAAAGTTTATCTAGCAGGGCTGCACACAACAATACTGAATTTCATACTCAGAAATTCTTCCAGCTCACAATTTTTTCAAGGTGTTTCAGCTCTGAGGACAGAAAAAAAGGCAGAAATAAGCTACAGCTTACAGTCTCTTTTCCTGCAGCTGTGTCTGAAAGGAAGAGATGGAGATACCCTTCAAGATGGCAAAAGAAATTTTCCTTGTTAAAGAACAAACCTGTCAAGTCTGTAGTTTTCTAATGAGAAATAAATTATTTGACACAAAAAATTGTTTTGCTAAACCATAAAAAAAGAGCACAAATTTTTTGCTTTTTAATTTGGGTGCAGATACATTTTTTTCCTTTGATTTTCTAAAAGGAGGTGTTTTTTCTAGCCGAAGTTATGAACTGTAACTTGCATATGTATATAATTTATGGGCATATATAGAACTTAGGTAGAAATTTAGATGTAGTGAGCCATTATTTGATCTGGGACAGATCTATTTTAACCCCCTCTGTGATCTCCTCACCCTCAAGGTGTCACTCATTACTTATAACGAAGCGTCATCTTTAAACACTTCATTTCATATCATGCAACACATATCCAAAGGAAAGTATCTCCTTATGCTGAACACCTCAATAAAATTATACAAACCAAAAGTCGAAGGAGAATAGAGGGGACATAATATGCCCATATCAACAGGCACATCAGTGCAGAAGCAGGAATAAAGCCTGCTTTTCCCAGCTCAGTGGAGAGTGTCCTCGCTGTTCAGAACACAGAGCCTCTCAAGGTCTTTCTGCACAACGTGCAGTGCAGTGGGACTTGGATTTGACGTAAGAGTTTGGCTTGAAGGAAGTCTGTAGTTTTCACAGCAATGGCCAATGAATAAAAGAACAAAGGAGACACTGGAAGGGCCACTTTGACCTTGAGTCTTTACTAATACAGTTCATCATTCTCAACCTCTACAACTCTACAGCCTGTGGGAAGATTGGAACGGATTTCCCTCCAACATTTGTGGATCTGCCCTGAACATAACCCAATTTGTCATTCAGGGCCTCTGGGGCCGGGATTTGCCTATTAGCAGTAGTGTGCCCATCAGTCAGAAAGTTACCAGAGGCTGGAATGTGCATAGTCTTAGTCTAGTTTTATTTCTCTGATTGGATTACATATGGCCAGCTATAAAAATGCTTGTGGCTGGTACACATATTACTGACCCAGCAGTGTCCTGGGCACAATAAAACCTGAAGTATTCCACTTCACATCAACATATGTTTTCAGTCAGGCCAGTCAGGAATCAAAACCAGCCCCCTAGTCAATACACAAACACATGCTACTATGAATACAATAGCAATAACAGTAACATGCCTGGTTTTGCCTTTTATACTGAAAATGCGTGAATGTCTACTAAAAAAGCTTTTACTCTATCAACAACAGGCAAACATATTCAGCATATTCGAGTATCAGCCTAACACTGTGCTTTGGAAGGAGAAGCTGACAGAAGAAAAAGAAGAGATGGCATAAAAACTGTACCTGTAAATTAATATTTGGACCTGGGCTAATAGGAAGAGTGGCTGTTGCAAGTGTGCGAGTGAGAAGCTGGTTGGGAGGATTGCTGCTAGGTGGATGTGTGGCCTTCCAGTAGGCTTCCAGATAGTCAGCAAGGTGTTCACAAGCATCTTCAAGCTGGTTCTCATCAAGAATTACATCGAACATTTCCTGATAAAGGGAAGGTTTTAGTGAGAATAATCACTAGGTAAAGGGAGATCAGCTAGAGACATTGATCATGCTTTCTATTAATCAAAAATTAACCACATTTTTAGTACCTGTATTAATATATTTTTCCTTTTTTTGTGGGTTTTTTTTTTCTGAATGCAGTTGATACAAAAGACCGTAATCATAACTAGCACTAACGTTAACACTTGCTAAAGCATGGCGTTGTGACTTCCATATAGTAATGCACAAACAGTCAAAGAAGACAGGAAGAAGCAGTTTGAACAAATCTTAAATATACAAAAAGAAGGGATAAATTTTGAAGAAATAAATATTGAAAAAAATGGAATGGCAAGAAAGGGATTCACTCCCCCTGTCTAGAATAACTAAGAGAAAACTAAGGCAAACTAAGACCAATAACTAACAACAGTAAGAATACAGATCATTCAGTTTCCAGGTGTCATACAAATATTAGGTAAGAGATTAGTCACACTGTCTAATTTTAGTCTTCTAAAGTTAGGAGGTGAGTTTCATCTATTTCCTCCCTGGTCAGGGAGCAGAAGGCAGCTTTGAGGGACTATGCAAGTCTCCAGCATTCTTCACTGACTTCTGGGGGACCTGAGCACTGCTTAACTGAGATGCTTGAACTTAAATGATGAAGACATTCCCTTCACTCAGCTCCGTAACTATGGCAAATTTTATCTGCAACTGAACTCTATCCTCATCTTCTGGTTTCTTACCCATGCTCTTGACAGCTGAGTATGCAGGTAGCAATGCATGCCAGGTTTAAAACACAGCTAGGGGCTCATCACCTCCATTTTATAGGTGGAAATTGAGAGAATTTGCTTCAGTGCACATCTGAAGAAGAACTGAAGAGCTGTCAGCTATGCAGTATCACTCAGCTCTTTGCCAAAACCCTGACCAAGAACATCAACAGTGGTGGGCCGTGGTGACAGATGCCCCAGGGGAGCTGCTCAAGCCACTGGCCTTACCCTAAACCATCAGAGATAAGGCACAGTCACTGAGAGGGCTCATTTTCAGACCAATAATCCCCTAAAAATTATCAAGTAAAACAAATGTTCAGTTTACAGGAGCACTGACTATATCAGCACACATCCTAATAACTGATTGTGACTAGGACTCTTTTTCCCTTGCACCCCTGTGCGGAGCCCTGAGACCTCAGGAGGTGTTCTGCAAAAAGCAATAGTGAAATATGGCCAGAAGAGGGCAAACATTCCCAAAAATTATGTAATTAACCTTGTGCTTGAAAAGAAAGGCACCTTTCAGAGACAAGACATAAATTAACAGTAACTCACGGGAGGACACTGTGCCAGTTTATCAGCTGCCACCATCTGAACATTAAGGTGTTTGGCCTGAGATTTCCCTCGAGATTTTATCAACCTCTGTAAAACCTGTGAAAAATAAAGCATTAAAAAAAGTGAGCAGGCTCAGACTTAACATACATATATAACCACTTATAATGTTTACATTTTAAACTGCTCACATGAACAGAGAAAATTCTTCATTTGCTGGTTTCAAGAACATTTCCCATGTTCCCTCATCCAGACTGAGCTAATTTTTATTTACATCCAAATATCTCCTTTCCTCTACAAGCACTAGAAAGTTCTCCTCCTGCCTTTTTTCTGCTGCTTCTGGTTTTGTTTGTTTCTAAGTTAAATTTTTTCAATTGATCTCCTGAGTTCTCTTCACACAAATTCATTTTTCTCTTTCAAATGCCTCTTCACAAGGTCTGTGCATTTTTTTTTCCACACACAAGGAAGGAGTATATTATCAGATGTTAAAGTTTAGCAATCAGTCTGATACTCATTCTGTGAAAATCATTCTTTCATTTCTGTATAATTTTGATTTAACAAACCACAAACACTACTTACATGATTGATACTAAAGGTGCAATCCCAATTAAAAAAAACCACTGGAGCTACAGCATCTTTTCCAAAATGGATTTTGGTAACACTAGAGCTCAGATACTTGTCTGATTATTAATACTTCACTATCCAAAGGGAAGCAATAACAATATATAACTCTGAACCTAAATGAGATGTGATTATCTGCATTTAAAGCCAAAAAACCAAAAAAAAAAACCCAAAACAAAACTGAAAGAACATGAAGGTATCTAAAATGTTTACCTTAGGAGAAGAAATCTTTACATATACTATAATGGGAGCCAGAGAGGTTTTGCTCAGTTGAGCTGGGTGGTTAATGGTATCAGCATCAAGCACTACCAACTGCAGTGTCCTGGCTAATTCAAAAATCCGTTCAATTTCACTTTGAACTTCAGCTGCAGAGAAGTAGAAAATTAGAGTTAAGAAAATACCAAGAGGTAAATAATTTTAAGAAATGTAACATTGTAGTATCCTGGTGTGTTGCTGCTCCTCTGGTTGCAGGAGTTGTTGTTATCCCTGCGTCTTCCTGGCATAGCAGGGTTAATGAATACAGAGTTAATGAGAGCCTTTCACCCCTGTTTTGCTGCCCTTGCAGGCACTGCCTGCCTCTCTCACCTCACCAATTCCTGCTATTCCAGGCTGGAGAGATACTGTTAACACCTTCTTAACATGACCCCAGACCATGTATATAAGAAAAAGGAGGATGAATGGCTTGTTGCATCAAATGGCAACCTTATTATGCCACAAATCTGCTACATGTAAATAATGCCAGTTCAGTCTTTAATCTTACCCAGTAACCAGTTTGCTCAAACTGGAGTGCCTGACATAGGCATTAGGAAGTACTGATTACTACATTAGCAGAAACTACTGTTTTCCCATTTACTTCAACTTATCAAAGCTCTGGAAAACAGTTTTTCTTCTACTGGCCTTAGTGTGCTACCATGTTAAAAATTTTATCATTACATGTAAAACACTTTCATAAGAGAAAATAACCAAATAATCCAAATAATGCTATGGTATCCTCATCACAATCCCAGGAGCTGTGAAAAGCTGATTTTCCCAGAGAAAAATCATCTTTTCTTTGGTAGTCATGCTCCCAGCTCCTCAGCACCCTGTCTGATTGGCAGTACTTTCCAGGGCAAACCTCTCCAAGACAGATGGGCTGAATCCGCTTTCACAAGTGGTACAGAAACTGTCTTTATTCCCCAGTGAAACAAAACTACATCTTATAATAGCAAAATCATCTTTGAAATGAAATCACATTTTCCTGCTCAAATCTTGCTATCAGCTGATTTCACAGAGAAATTACAGAAGCTAGGTGATTTGTGCAAGTCTATAAAGAAAGTCATTGGTCCACACAAGACTAATTCATACAGGTTTCCCTTTAAAGGTTGTGCACGCTTCATTAACCAAAATCAGATTAGGTATCTAGCCCATTCAAAGAAAATATTAGCAGACAACTGACAGAGACTTAAAGGTCAAGAAGAGGTACCAAAAATTTAATAGAGAGGTTCTTGAAATCACATTATTGGCCTTTTATCTATTATGCTGGCAAAAGCTTTAGTTTTGCTTGAAAACACGACCTACCTGATCTGGCAAGAGAGAGAGTTTCCTATTTGAAATGGTCTCTTTCAAGAGATATGAAGAGATTGATTTTTTTCTATCTTAGAATGGCAACTGAATAAATCAGGTACTATGAAAAGGTTGCCAAATTTCCAAGAGAGACCAAGGCATCCCAGTTAGTATTTTGGTTTAAAATGAATAGGTGATTGCAATGGTCATTTTATAAAGGAAGTAACATCTAAATGGTCATCAGAATATCTATATATGATATCCTTTATTGGAGGAGGTGGACATTGCTTTGGATTTATTAGAGATCACTTCCAACTGTTTGTGGTTATCTGCAGTTTTGGGTGAGCACATGCAATCAGTCTTTTACAGCAGTGAACATAGTGAGATGTGCACGGTGTGGTGTGGAAACCATCAATGCATGCTTTCCTGCTGGTCAATAAAAGCACTTGGTCCTGCTGCTGTCTGAATTAGGACCACACGTTTTAAGACAGAATTTCTGATGGTTCTTCGCACATTCACAATTACATTTTCATGCATCTTTCTCACAAAGAGATACTGCTGAAATCACTGAATACCACTGTCTCAGAGTTTTAGTAGAAGATAGTCAATATTCTATCCCTAATTTAAGTTCAAATGACAACTAGAATAAGCATATCAGAGATAATTTGTCACGCTGTTCTGATGATGAGTTTGGATTGCTTTTCTGCAATCTCAAACCAGGCTCAACACTTTAGGCAGTATAACAATATTAGTTAATGTATCATTTAAAGACCATTCCAGACTGCTAAAAAATTCTTGTTCAAGACAATTTATAACCAGTAAAATCTGTCTCTTTGCCATTGTATCATAATTTTGTCTGGTGACGCAGTATTTGCTACACTGCTGGAAGCACTTTTCTGCCAGTACAGAACGCATCTCCGCGGACTAAATTTCCTGCTATACTTTTTGAAACACCCTCTGCCAGGGCAGAGTATGCCTCAGGGTATGTTCTATGGTGAAACACACCTGGGGCAATAACTGCAGGTAACTATGGTCCTATGAACCAATAGTTTCCACTTGAGTCTGAACATGGAGAGAGATCTTTTTTGTCAATTAAAACGTATTTCAGTACTTACTTTTCTTAACTTGGGTATAGGAGAAAAGTTCAAGGAACTACACTGCGTGACTGGTGAACTAATACACGTGCCTCTACCTCTTCAATCAAGAATGGATGGGAAAAATGCCACAGGGATAGCTGAAGAGGTCCTGATATCCTGTTCCTTAGAGTACTTCTTCAGCTTCTGGAAAAACTTTAATTTTGCTTGAAATCTTCTTTGAATTCTAACTTTACATCTAAGATTGTTGCAATTACTTACATAATAGTACCTTCTCGTTTTAGATGGCAAAAGCTTTATCCACTGCTACTGCTTTGGTTTTCATTTTTCTTTAGCAATATCTCTCAAAAATCAAATTCTCTACCTGTAAAAATTTCTTCACAACAAGACATTCAACACAAATTTTCCCTGAGACTTTTGCCCGAAGTAAGCAAAGAACTCAAGAAGTCATGTGGGGATAGTAACACAAATGTCACCGGTAGTTAAAATAGGGAGCTGAGAACAGTGACAGTAGGGTATCTTCAAAGAAGCACAGTAATAGCTTTGCAATCTTCCCACCTCCATGAATACCATCTATTTATAATAATGTCCCTTCTGATGTACTGGAGAGGCATAAGAGTGAAGTTATAACACTAAACTCCAATAAATTGTATTTGCCAATCATAATGAGAGGCGTAAAAATAATTAGAACTACTGTGACAATCATCATGAAATCCTGACAGCCCAGCTACAACACTCAAACTCAGAAATCAGCTACCAAATTTTAAAGTGACCCTTACAATCTATTTCATATGGTCTCCTTGGTAACCAGAAAGTGAACATATTTTAAATGACAGGAGCACTAAACTATTTATTTCATACAATAAGGAGTCAGCTCTAAGAAACAGCAAGTACACATCTCCCAGAGAACTTTAAATACAACTCATTTAAATTTACTTCCAAGTATTAATTCCCAATATCACTACTGCACCTTGAACAGAAATCCAGTGCAATGAGAGCACAAGTAAATAGCTTATCCCATTATGGGGGCAGACAAATATTCTTCACACCAGCTGGACTTTACAAGTGAATTTCACAAAAAAAATCTTTCCCAGGTCACTACAATAATCTCACCTAAAATACAGGCAAAGATACAGCAACACTTCATTTTATCTCTGTCAATCCACTAACAACATGATGAACCGTGGTGGAACTTAGGGTCACTTACATAATGCCATGGTACAAGAACGTTCTCTGTGCTACACAGTTGGAGAAACACAACCCTCCTGCAAACCTGGGCTGCATCCATAGCAGCCAGGAGTCACTGCGACACTCAGCTTAACAGAGCAGTGGCTACATCAGCAATTTTTTTCAGCAAGACCCTGATGAAATAGCAGTTCCATGACAGGGACGAGATGCAAAATGGACACGCAACCTGCCTGCAAAGGCCCCAAGTGAAGCACAAAATACTGCTTAGATGTAGGAAAGAGATTTTGTTCTTCGCAAGGAGCAGTGAAGTTCACATACTCTCAACTGAGCCCAGTATGATTTTTACATACTATTAAATCCGACCTTGTCTCCTGTCTGTGGTATTGGTGGTTCTGTTTTGTTCATTGAAACAGATATGCAAATTATGATTTCGACTGCAACAGGCACAGAAACAAAGCATTCTAGTTTTTTTAGTCAGGGCTCCTGATATTACAGACTTATGGAATGAAAAGAACACAACTCTGTCAATGTATGCAATACAAAATGATTAGCAACACTTTACACAAATGGCTTTGAAATAATTTTGTAAATTAAGAAGAACACCTGTCAGTAGCCATTATTTTTTTTAATGCTAATTCTTTTATACAAACACAGTTACTTAAAAATAATTAACCACTAAATTCCATGAATATAATTAAAGTAATGAGAAGTTTAATCCAACCTCAGGATTTCCATAACAAAGGTGAAAGAAAAAAATGTGGTTTTTATCCCAGTGCTTTAAAACCATGTAGAAAGTCTTGCACCAAAATCCTGCTAGAAATGAGTAAAGGTCGTATCTGAAATCCAAGAAAATTAAAAAAGAAAAAAAAAAGGAAATGAATTATTGAGCTGTGCCCGCACAAGTTTCTATTAAGAACAAAATCATGAGCTTGACCGACAGAATTAAACTATTAAAGTTTAATTTGTGAGCATGTGTGTATATACACATGCTTATATTGAGTGAAAGACCCCCAGTGTCTCCACGGGGTACTGGAGAGGTACTTACTGCTGTAAGCAGAATGCAGGCCACAGCAGGCTACCCCGGGCTGCACCAGGGATCTGTGCTCACTGGAAACAAAGCAAAGAGGCCAAGACACTGCCGAGGGGATCCAATAAGCTACATGGGGTTTGAGCACCGCAGAGCAAGCTAAGGAGAAACCCCACATGTATATAACTGTTTGGCCTCTTTCTTCTCATCTTCCTCTTTCCTGCCCTCAAGCAGCAACGCTGCTCTGGGCAGGCAGGGAGCAAACAGGCGGCTCGGGCTGGGCAGGGGACAGCAGGCTCCATTCGTTCCCTAGCCAGGGAGGTTCAGTCCCACAGTCTCCAGGCAGGATTACATGACCCACCTCATACCGTGGGCTGTCCCAGTGCTGGGGAGCAGAATGCTTTGTGCCTCTGCTCCGGCATATCCAGCCAAGAAGGAAAAAATCTTGAAGAACATAAGCAAGAGGGAATAAATGCTTTACATTAGTCCTCAGGCAACTGGTCAAAAGACACCTGGATTACAGGTGTTTTAGTCAAATGTCTAACCTAAATGTAGTTTTGTGAATATACTTAGATTTTCCTGGTCTCCACCAAATACCTTAGCCACTAGCTTGTTACGTAAAAAGGGGAGGGTGGGAGTGGGAGGATGACAATATTTTCCAGGGAAAGTGGCTGCATGTGTTACTCATGCCTAACAGATGGGGCTCCTGCAAGGGATAAGGCAGAAAGGAGAGAAGCATGTCTGCTGCTCTGCCTGGAGCTCCTGTCTGGGCTCTGCTGAAGGGGAGCTGTGGGGAGAGGTGCTGCAGGAAAGCAGGGTTTTCCTCCTCCTGCCTGCTGAGGCTCAGTTTAGGCATAATTCAGATGGCTTTTAATACACACAAACGTCCAAGTGGTACTGACAGAAACAATGTCATGTTTGGAAACCTCAACATAACCAAGATCTATTTATAATGGACTAACATCTCCTGAAATTCAGCACTGTAATTATGTGAAAATATAAAACAGATAGTGTAATTTAAAAATACTAAATACCACACAAAAATGTCTACTTCCTGCCTCATTTCTCTGGGCTAGCAAAACAATAGCACTCATGGAATGATGCTTCTTAGCACCAAGTTTAAACTGGAAGTAAATTTTAATGGCCTATGAATGGAAAAGATTGAAAGCAGAAGACTGCAGCAGAAACACAAGTGGCTGAGCACTGCACAACGGTGCACTGAAATGACTGTGCCAGGAAGAATCCCAGCAACTCTGGAAGGTGCCATGCAGCAGCATAGCACTGCTCCTATCATTAAGCTCCCTACACTCTGTTAAGGAGTAATTGGGATAGGAAAACTGAGCAGTCTAACATTTATTTTGTCCAGGGGACCAAGCAAGTGTCTCTGCATAGTTCAGAATGAATATCATCATGTCAGGCTGGCAATAACTTGGGTATTTCTGCACTATGCCTCATTACTCAGTCCTTTTACAGATCTGCTCCATATGTAGGCACTAAGTAAGTGTTCCCTAGGTCTGTTGCTTTTTACAGAACAAACATAAATAAAAATGTTCAGCCTTTCTCACAGACAGGACGTGGAGCTACTCCATCACTGGCTATTCAACCCCTCCTGCTGATGGTGTGCCACTCACACAACATTTGCGTATTCACTTGAGTGGGAGAGATACTGACTCTGCAGCCTGATGCTCAGAGTGGGAGGCAAAACACATGGATTCCAGTTCCTTCTCCAGGGAAAGTTTAATTATTATGCAAAGTGCGTAAGACTCAGCAGGACCAACCAACAGCCATTCTAAAGGTGATCATAGCCCCGTCATGGCGATGGGAATGATGAGTCCATGCCTCTCCTGGCAGAGAACAGAACTGAACCCAGACTTCTTGGCATTCTGGTTAAACAACGCAAACCTTTAGTCTTGGATAAAATGGGGACACAGACACCAACTTTGAATGAGTTCCACCAGCCCAGGAGAAAACCTGGATCAATTCAATGTACAGTATGAATAGTTTTAATGGAAGCAAACTATATCCTTAAACAAACAGCTAACTAGCTAAACATATTTTATTCACTTAACCATGTATCCTATTACACAGATATCCACAATCTTAAATATTATTCTAACACGTTGCTACACTACTTTGTTTCTAGCACATGTTTTGTTTCAATGCAATTATCAATCACACAAATTTCTGTGCAGTATCATGAGAAAATATAAGGACAGGTTGCTGAGAGTTATCTCTAATTTACAGAAATCAAGAGGTTTTTCCCCCATATACCCTTTGAAAACACTGAGGAAATTTCATTAAAATGCTTTGCCTATACTGTATCAAAACCTTATTTGCAAGTTAGAATATTGGAAAGTTAGTACCAAACTTCTAATACAGAACTACCTAAAGAATTCCTTTGGGAAACTCTGACCTTAGATGTTAAGAAAATCAAGGCTGGCTCAACAGGATAAGAGAGCATTTTGGGACATGTGAGACTGATAAATTACAACAGGTTCACAAACTTCATGCTACTCCTTCCCCTTTTGTGGGCAAAAAGAAGTATAGCTACATCCTCATGAAAAGCCAAAAGCTCTTAGCTGCTGTTTTACTGCATTCTGGTTCCAGGCAGGTTCAGGTTTACCAGGTTAACATATTTAACACTAGAGACTGAGAGTTACGGACATTTGTCACAGCTATCTTGAAGATAAAATTATAAAGGGACAATCAGGATTTTCCATAACACATTGAACACCTCTTTTATTTTCTTCAAACTATATTAGATCTCTGAGACTTTGGGAAGGAAATACACTCTTGGTTAAGTCCAAATTTTGCATTCCTGTTCCATGGCCTCTGTAAGTAATGAAGGCTTTTTATGAGGCCTAGCTAGCACTCTTTTAAATTTATCTTTGATTTATAGTTGAGGAAGCCTTTACTTGAAACTTATCGTATACCACAACTGTCATTAAATTACCAGACATGGAGAATACACAGTAACATCATATATGTATATAATATACAGTATGTATGTATATATATACACACACACATATATATAACAAATAAATTGTTACCATAGTTTCAAGCATTCAACTGCCTTCTCACATAAACATCAAGGAAAAAAAAAACTACAAGGCTGAAATTTGGACAGGTAATCCACTACTATTTCTTCAAGCATTTATGTTTCATTTTCAGAAGACAAAACTTTGGGGTATCACCCTAATGATGCGAATGGAAGCTCTATACACTTTTTAGAGACAACCTTCCAAAGGTAGGTGCTCAATTGCACGTGCAAACTAGGTGCATGTAATGCCTGACAGGTTACTGCAGATGCACATGGCAAGCAAATAAACAGATTCCCAGGCACGTGATGGCAATCGATTCACCATAAACACAATGACACATTTTACATCCACGGTCACACGTCTGTGTTGGAACACGCAGATTAGGCACACACGTATCTCAGAAATACACAATGGAATACCTAATCTGTAGCGTTTACTTGTCAATGTCAACTTTATTTTTAGAATTACTGGAAAATAAATAAGGAAAACCAGCAAGGTTTTCTAAAAGAAAGACTTAGCGACACGGTACAGGATCGGCTTTTGTCTGTCAGTGAGCCAGATGCGAGAAACACACGGTGGTTCTGTGAGGTACAATAAAGCACTGAACACAAAACAGCAGGAAAAGTAATTTGCAAGCTTGTATACATACCTAAAACATCTGGAAAGGGAGAGCATTAATGAAGCAAAGAATGGAAAAAGCCAACACAATCAGGTTTTGTACAAAGCATACAGCATGAGGTAAGGTTCTAACAAGTGTAACATACACAGAAAAAGGTTTGGGTTCTTTTGACAAAGAAATGCAGCAAAAGCACAAAGCTGGTTCAGCAGTTTCTGCAAATGGCATGTGTCCATATAAAAATTTAACTAAGCCAATTGGGGCTGATTTTCAGGTGAATAAGATTTAACCATGTACTGTACCTTCTTGGAGAAAAAATCCATTCAAAATCACAGATTTCTTCTAGGCTTTTAAAGAAATTTGCCCTTTCCATCAATTTAGTTCTAACATCTCATGTGTTAAAACATGTAACAATATTGACAAGCAAACATTTCTCTTTACATCAAACCAAGCTCAATTAGAGAGGAGTAAGACTGTATTATCCACCTAAATCTTTATGAGCCAGACACTATTTTAAAAAAGTTCTTGAGAACGTTAATTTTATACTAGATATTCAGTGGCAGCATTGGTTTCCAATGAGTCAAATCCCAAGTCTATTTTTAACTGATTCCATTACAAAAGCAAACTGTCAGTCGATAGGTGTGTGTAGCATTATAAGCTGATTGAGACTCCCTTATAATCCTGTAAATCCAGTTCCTCGTGGCTATTCCTATTCCTGATTATCACATTGTTTGTGTATTAATATATCAAGCACAGTACCTTTGTAGTACCTTAAGTAACTGATGGAACACTTACTAAAATAAGGGTTAAAAAAACAACAATATATTTTCAGAAGTCTAAGAAATAGCCTTCTCTGCTGCAGTTACAACTGCTGCTCACAGATGTGATCATAAGTGAGGGGTAGATCAGTGGCCTGGCTGCATGAGGTAGCGCTACACAAAGGCTGGTGAGTAAAGAAATAGCTTTCCATTGAATCTGGAAGGAAGGAGGGATTTGGATTAACATAAAGCAGTTCTGGGGAGCTGTATTTGCTATATATATATTCTATAGCAAATATATATATATATATATGCAAAAAGGCAATTTTAAATTATACCAGATGTAGGAATAAACCACATAGGCCTCTGTCCATGAACCAATGACTGTTCAAGGAGGAGAGAGAAGAGAGCAACTCATTTCCCCACACCACAAAGCTTTGCTGCCAGGAGACCCCTTCAGAGCAAACCAAAACAAACCCTTTTATTCCTTAACAAGAACAAATTTTTATTGTGATAAATACCAGTTTTAAATACCTAGGCTAGAACTAAGTAATTGTAGATAGTCTGGACAAACGAAAAAGAAAACCGCCACAAATTTAGTGTTTGCTGAAATTCTGGGGGTTTTTTCGGTTTTTTTTTCCTTCCCCACAGTGATCTGGGGAAAAGACCCTACTATTTTCATTTTATAGAAGGGAAAATGTAGGTAGAGAAAAAATGCATTTTCCAGGACTCCTACCAGACCTGCAGCAGATGCTAGAAAAGAACTAATGTGATGTGAGTCCTGATTTAATGATGCATCTACGACACTTGTATTAGTAGAGAATACTATTGGCCGCAAAGCTAATGCTGATGAAGTAGTAAATGCCAAAATAGCTCTCCTAAATCAAACCTTTTGCGATCTGTTTTATAAGAGAGCACATTCAGGAACATATAATAAAGTTGTTCCTTTAGGGCTGCTGTCTCATTCAGTATGCAACTCCATACATTGTCAACTGATAAGAAGCCATTGAATCATTTACTTTCTCTCCATTGTCAGATACGTGTTTCACATCTCATTTAGAACACATGGCTCTAATCTTTCTCTGCAAACAGAATGAATAAAATATTTATGGACTGTTTTGTGGAGCTTACTGTGGTGATATATGCAATAAAATGATTTTTCCCTTTGAAACATTAGGTGAGAAGCTGGAATTATTCCTATATTCCAGAGAGAAAATTGAATTACAAGGACTTATCACAAGTTATGAATAATTCGGGAAGATTAATTTTCAGAAATGTAGTGTCTGATTCTTCAGAGTAATTACCAGTAGAAATTACATTCAGAATAGAAATATGGAAGCCATTCTACAGGAAATCCTGATTCCTGGGGATTCTTTCTTCCAAAATGGAACATAACCTTGAAGCTTCTTTGAGAAGTCAGTACTAACACTCAGGACATTCCTGATGCTGCTCTGTACTGTCAGTACAGAATATCAGTACTGATCTGAAGGAAGGAAAAAACTTCTTTGAGCTAGGCTGGGAATGAAAAGAATACCTCCCCAGTTAAATGTCTGCAAAGTGGAGAGCCTAAAATAAGAAGACTTCTGGGGAACAAGGATCCACAAGGCTGGTATTTTACAAGGTACCCAACAGGAGCTCCAGTAGTCCATGAAGGACTGCCTGCTTTCCATCCACCCTCTCCCAGTCAGTACGTTACCATGCAACATACTGATTTTGATGGTATACACTATTATTTGACAGGTCCAAAGCTTGAACTTCTGTTTCAGCTACAATACTTGGTATTTCTACAAAAGATGCTTGAAGCATACAAAGAACACTGGGAAAAAAATAGCCATCTTTATTAAGTCTGTAAATAACTAATCCAATACTATGCAGCAGTTCTGTATCAGAAGCAGCAAAAGTCATTATTGCATTTGGGCAATTGCATCGTATCCAATTCCCCACACTATTTTATACATTCTTCAAGAATATTAAGGCAGAGAAAAAGTAGTGGAAAAGTAGTCTGTAAACATTTGACCAAAGACTGGATCACAGCATACATAACCTAAAGATACTAAGAAGCTGCACAGTTAGCCTTCTTATTATCACTTCCTAACCTTTATTTTGCACTACTTGAATTTGTAAACCTAATAATATTCTTTTAATAGGATATTTTGTTGACTCATAGCAAATTCGTCACACAAACAAAAGAAAAAATTCCACTATATAGTGTGATATTGCCACTCACCTCTTCTACTTCAGCCAACTAAATACTCACAGCAGTGGTATGTTGTCATCTTCTTTGTGAACCACTGCTAGGAGAGGCCACCTACCAGCAGACTACAATGATGTTTTCTGATTCTGACTCTTATTTCTGCCTTGAGGTACATTGCAGGTAGGCAAGGGAACAGGCTGTAACATGCCTTGTACTTTTTTTCTTTTGCCTTGCGCAAGGGTTTTCCCACTGTCTTACAAAAGCAGTTACCTTTTCTGACTCCAGCTTATTTTATTTTATCTTAGTTTTCCTCCCAACACTGCTGCCACATCACTTCCCTCCCTGACTTCCCGTCTGATTTCTGTCCTCCCATGGTTTATCCCATGCCTAGAGCAGAGACTTGGAGGTACTGTATCAGTGGGTTCAACTATCCCTACTCCTTCTCCATAAGTCCAACCTTTTCCATAATGAATTTTCACTGCCTGCCTTTCTGCCTTAGCCTGGCCAGTCACCTGTTTCTCCAGGTGAACATCTTTAAAGCAAATGACTTTTTATTCCATTCTCCATGCTGCACAGGAAAGGAGGGATTGCAAGTTGAAAGATGAGCATCTTTTCACCTCAGCTCTGCTTGGCTGCCCTGATTCAGTCTGCTGGGAGCAGGTTCTGCTCAGCATCACTGCTGGTCCTTCCCAAGGAAAGCTGGGTCTTTAAGCAATTCAGATACAAAGCTTGGCTGCTTAGGCAGCTTATAATAATTTGGTCAAGTTTTCTCATTATTTTCATAAAATTGCCCAGAAACATGTAACGGAAAATTTTTTCAATTCACTACCAAATTTCAAAACCGTGCTAGATTACTAGAACAATGGTATTATTACAGCATCTGAAAGAAAAGGGTTTGAGAATATTTCAGCATATGTAAAATTAATTTTTGCCCTAACTTCACTGCCAGAATGACCCAGTTGCTCTGGTCAAAGATCTTTGAAGTTATTTTATAGATCAGTTAATTTTCAGAACAATTATAAGCAACTGAAAACCTGATATGTAGCAGGAAATCTTAGTTAATAACAGGCCTGTTACAAAAACCAGAGAGAAACATCTACCTACCACATCTACCATCTATCCACAAATTTGCATATATACAATAATCACTGTCATCTTTTGAGTGTCTCAAACTGAGGTTCTGTCAGAACTTCCATTTTAAATACCTCCATCTAAAAAAGAACCTTGACACTAAGAAAAAATGTTGATGCTGTCAAGAGTATGGTTCTACATGAGATACAGGTATACAAGACTGGGCAGCATTTAATTTTTATTGATTTTTTTCCCTGTATAGATTTTTGTGATAGTTGTTTCACATATACGAGAATTTTAGCATAAGGAATGAATGATATACTTTTACTGCTGCATATATTTGTACAGTATTGCAAAATTGCACAAGCTTTGCTGATCAGGCTGGAAAATTAATCATCATGATTCTGTTTGTTCCGTGACTGGTTGCCCTCCATACTTATTACCAATTTTCAGTCCTACTCAAAATAAGTGACACTTTATCTTTTCATTAGGTTATTAAAAGGACTTTGGTGACAAGACTGAAATTCACACAGAAGAATATTCTTGTGTGTAAAGATATTAATTATGTTGTTGCAGTACATTGCATTTTGATATTTGAAAACACTTAAAATAAGACACACTTGGAAGCTACAGACTACTTTCAAGCAAAAATTCACAGCCTCCACAAGCTGAAAGCAAAGGTTTTACGAAACAAATTTTCAAGAAAGGGAAGTCAACATTTTTAAGCTGGAGAAGCTTATTCTAAAAATTACTACTATATTAGGCAAACGTTAAATATTCAGTCACAATTCAGGTGTTGTTAGAAATTTTTTTGTAGCAAAACTGATGAGAACTTATTTAATAGGATGAATGAAACTACTTTCTTGTTCCACAAAATTTACAATTTTTCAAGATGCAATGCTGTGTTCAGGGGAGACCAATCTCTCTCAAAGGCTACTTAGAGGAACCCGCAGCACTATAAAGGCAGAAACGTGACTGGAGCATTCATTGGTGATGTAGCAAGTTCCTCCTTTTTTGGGGGACTTGCACAGGATTTATTACGGGACTCATGACCTGTATCTCAGCCAAGCCTCCCATGACTATGTAAACTCTTGGCAGGATTCAGCTTAGAATCATAGAACGGTTTGGATTGGAAGGGACCTTAAAGATCACCTAGCTCCAACCCCCTGCCATGGGCAGGGAACCTTCCACTAGACCTCTTGGCTGTCTCCAGGTGTCTCTACACAGGGAGTGCACCACTGACAGCAGCAGAGTCCCGGCTATAACACATCTCACACTAGAGGAAAGGCAAAGGCAGTCAGGAATTAAGACTTCAAAATGACCACCTTTTCCTCCTAACTCTAAGGACAACTCGGGATAGCAAGCTCCAGTGCAGCCACCTGTACTGTAGATGGTTACATTTAGTCACAGCTTCCCAGCTAAGCTATTTTTCTTTCTGGGTAATAAATGTTTAATTATTGATACAACTGGACAAGCTTCAGTACTAAAAGACTCCTGTAAGATGACAGATATGTAGACTGTGAATGTAGCTATACAGTTTTTTAAAAACACCTCCCTTTTTGCATCCTTCCCTTTTTTTGTACCAGTCTTAGGATTAGTTTAAACTGATACAAAATTCATAGAATGTGTATTTCAATAATTTTTTCAGACTTCATATCAGTAGCTACCACTACTAGTAATCTTACCAAAAATAATGCATAATATCAATAATATCCATGCAATTCCAAGAATTTGAAAAGAGTAATTTCTACTTAAGCAGAAGAACATGTCTTCAGATTTTACAGGGATGGCTGCTTCTACCCACTGAGGCAAACGGCAAAACATGAAAACTGAGCATAAGCAGAATGAACCAAAATCACCACTGTAGGAAGTTTACCTGATAATGACTTTAAAATGATTTCTAGTGCTAGGATTTCTGAATAGTGGGAATTGTGATTTTCTCACAGCAGAGAGAAGGCTATTTTTAGCTTACACATATGAAATGTGAGTAGCATACTTCACAGGCAATTTGCAGATAGAATCATCACAGGTACTTACCTAAGCTTGATCTCGTGTTAGATCGCTCTATTATCGCATGCTTACTGGGATTGTTTAATACTGAGCGCTTGGCAAGCGAGATGTCTGCTGTGACTCGTGTAATTGATATACTGCAAAATAAATACAGCAAAATAGTACTGAACGTTATTTATCCTTCAGGGATGTGGGGAGAATTCTCGTTTAACACTAGAAGATGGCTAAGACTACAGGAAAGTAAGTTCTCAGCAGCACAGTATGCTTTGCCCAGTGTGAACAGAGAAAAAACTTTATCTAACAAAATACTGCTACAATGACTATTGATAAGACATCCTCCTGCACGTGCCTGGGGAGAGGGGAGGCAGGAGGAGGTCAGGGATTGTTGCAGAAGATGAGACTTCCCTGGGGTCTGCAGGTCTGATGAGGGTCTGACTTTGCACCAGTATCCCCAGTATGAACAGGCTGGCTCCTCCTTTCCCTGACTTCTTGAACAGTACTGAATGACAGCCTGGCTTACTTTAGCCATATGTATAAGACATATAGGGATATGCAGAATTAAATGGTAAAAGTAAGGCTTAGCAGGGAAACTACTCCAGCAATATAACTCAGGTGTTTTTTGTTTGTTTTTACTTGGAGATTTTTGGTTTTTTTTATTGTTCAGTTTACTAGCATGTGTTTTTTTAACAGAGTGCAAGAGCTACCTGTAATTTTTCAGACAGATCCATGCTAGCAATATGCTAGCCACCTAAAAATGGGAACTGTAACTTGGAGAAGCACATACTTGAAGAGTCTAGGTTGACTATCTGGCAGACTTAGTCTTGTGTTTATGAGAAAGATGAGCCAGAAAGACGTGGTTACTTTCAGTTGTTTGTACTGGCCTGCTATATAACCTTCTGCATATTCTTCTTCCTAGGAAAACAGTTACTTTGGTTTGTTTTGCTTTACAGGGTCAAAATGCACCCTTAAGTTCCTTTTCCAGCTCTCTGGTCTAATGAGGTTTAGAGGTCACATTTTTCCAGTGCTGAGAGTTAAATCAGACTGATGATATTCCCTTGTTCTTCCTTGTAGGATTTTACTTGCAGTTTAAAAGAGGAAATGGATTTGCTAAGAAGAGGGAGGGTTCCTCTCTAGCAAGCACAGTCAGATGCTGTTTGTTCATCTGAAATGTGATCCAAAAGGCCATTTCCCAATGAACCCAACATGTGTATATACTTATCTAAAACCCTAAAAAATGTAACAGAGCCAGACGTTAACATGAAGAAACAGAATTATGTGCACAATACTGATTAGTAATACAATTTTGGAAATCTAAGGATGATTTAACTTAAGCTAAAAACATAACCAAAGATTGTGATTTCTGGCACAGCTCCTCACAGATAATGCCATTTGTCTTAAAATTAAATCAAGCATGTATATTGGGATACTTATTAGTTATCTTTATTTGCTAATGGAAGGAAACTACAAACTTTTACAGCTTTTTGGTTTTTTGTGTTGATTTGGATTTTTTCCTGCCAGTCTTTCTTCCTACAGGCAATAGAAAATTTTTGCCTTTTTAAATGAAATTATGGTATATTGAATAACGCTAGATTTACCAGTTTGTGTATCTATGAAAAATGCTATTTTTCATTTTAAGATTTTGTACTGTTTTTTTAAAGACATTTTCATGTCTTTGAGAAACATCACATCAGGAAGACCAAGACTGCTCTCAAAACAAAGAGTGTGTATATTTATATTGTGAAACAATTGCAATGAGAGCAGGCACAGCAGTGTGGCAGCTCAAAGCAGCAGCATGAATATGAAAGTCATATATTCAGGTGCAAATATATTCAGGTAATGTAGTAATGATTACGATTGCTACTGAAGTTTGGGATGCTTCAAATCTGCTACTATAGACATCAACTTTATTTGGAGCATTTG
Source organism: Cnemophilus loriae (assembly GCA_013397755.1). Classification (NCBI taxonomy): domain Eukaryota; kingdom Metazoa; phylum Chordata; class Aves; order Passeriformes; family Corvidae; genus Cnemophilus; species Cnemophilus loriae. Next base: position 2,854,266 of record VZTF01005664.1, read on the forward strand.
TGGATTCACCCTGCCACAGCTGGATCTACAAGTGAAAATCTGACATGCTCTAAAATACTTAAAGACATAAAGATGCAATAATTTTCTTCTGCTTGCATCAACTGTTTTGTTGACTTCCAATTCTGAAGGTGTGTATCTAGGGTTTGACAATCTTGACTAACATATAGAGGGACTACTAAAATGGTTAGGTATTGACATCATTATTCTGACTGAGAAAATCCACCAGCTTAAACCACAATGACTGGTATTTTAAAGAACTGAAGCTATTGACAAAAAACCCCGAGCTTTCTCTTGAAAGTTTTGGCAGCAACAGGACACACAGAAAAGTGTTACGGTTCTGTCCAGTTCCAAACTAAATAGAACATTCCTTGAAGTTACAGATATTACACTAAGATCTTCCCGTTTTCTCAATTTTTCCTCCCAGTGTCAACCTATTAGTACATTTTAATCTGGAGCTTGATCCAATACCAATATAGTCATGTCTGGAGAATGCATCTGATGTCTCTGCTCCATGGGTCTGTGATGTTGGAGTTACAGATCATGCCACTGCTTTTAGAGACAGACTATCATTTGACATCTGTACCACAGTAATGCCTGAAGGCTCAAATACAAATCCCACTGTGTTACAGCCTAGTGTGCTGTAACAACCACTCGGATCAGAACCCAGCGAGTGCAGCTGGTCTGCTACCAAAGGTGGCCGTATTTCAGCAAGGTGGGGGACTGCCCCACCCCTTCATCCAAGTCCTTTTGAAACTTCCTACTACATAGCCCAGAGCTACTCTCAAACCAAGCTCCTATCTTGAGGGATCAAAAGTTTGACAATCCCGTACACCAGACAGTCTGAATCTCACATCACTCTTTCCACGTTGGATACCAAGTAAGGAAGTAGAGCTGAGGAGGAACCATGGCTCTTGTCAGTTTGCTCAAAACCTGGGAGATATCACTTGAAAAATACTTAAAATAACTTTTAAATCTGTAGATAAATATCCATCAATTTGGAGCGTGAATGTCACAGTCATCAAGAAGAAGACATCGTTTTTTCCACTCACAACAAATATATGCCCCAGAACACTTCCCACTGCAACACAGCCTCTGCATGCTCTGTCAAACTTCCAATCCACACTACATTCCACTGATCAAGGAATTAGCTGCCATTCCTAATTTTGTCCAATGTTATTACTACTTAAAAACCTGGTAGTACCCAAATGGAACCTGAACTGAAATATATTTGCATTGCAAAGTACTTACCGCCCTTCGAATCTATGTTTTAAAAAATCAAATAATGCTTTTTGCATCATATCTGTTACCTAGAAGGAAAAAAAACAACAAATTAATAATCATATAGGAAATTCATAATGCTTAATGCTAATAATATTGTATAATAAAGCTGACGGTAAATCTTATATCCAAACAACAGGACTGAAATGCAATTTATTCTTAATCTCAATTCTGACATGAAGTAAAATACAAATAGGCAGCTATTCAGTAGGAGTAAAAACTGTCCGATGTTTGCCTATGTTATAAATTATCAAATACAAATTAAGCACAGTAGTTTGGCAAAAATGAAAATATTCACAACAATCAGTTACCTCATATCCCTTCAGAGAAGGGCCCACTAAAACTACTGGTCGCATAGAAGGCACTACATCATAGGGAGGGATGTGCTCTGTCTGCAAAACAGAAAAGGTTTTCAGCATCACAGCACCTAGAGAAAGTGTTATACATACACTCTTTACAGTATTAGGAACTCTGAATTTCCAGTGATGTCACAGGAATCTCAGATTCATTAACTTTTCCCAAAAACTGACAAGCACAAGATAAGGACATAAGAGATTCAGGGATTTCATCTGAAATAACTTTTCTTTGACTTTAAGTTTCCCTACTGTTTTCATATTTACTTTGGATACTTAGAAACTCTTATTCTGGGTCATGCACATGCCCCTCTGCATAATTCCTAACTGGTAAATTGAAAAGGTTATTTCCAACAACTAATGAATTGAAATGATTAATTCTAGAGCTGTGACACCTGTTTTCAACAGAAATTTTATTATAGGAAATTATGAAAGAGAAAAATAAAACAAAAGGGGATGAGAAAAGCATAATGCATCTTTTTTTTTTTAATGTTCAGATCTGCTCACTGCTTGAAAAAACATTATGACATCACTGCAAATTCCCATGGCAGCACTCAGTCTGACTTCCACATTTGCACCCACAATTCAATCTTAAATTAAATCAAAATAATGGCTGACCAAGTTAGTATTTCTAGAAAATTATCATAAGCAGAGCTTGGGATAGCATTTCTTCCACTTTGGGAAGTTCTTGTTACCACCCAAGAATGGATTCTGGTAGTACCATAGTTACCAAAATACTAACTGATGTATCATGCACAATTTCTAAAAAAGTATTTTAACATACAAAGATAAGAAGATTGCCTCCTCTTAAAGTTTGAAAAAATTATATTGTTATCACAATATAATAGAAAAAAAATTAAACTGTTGGGTTTGGTATTTTTTCTTCTTTAATTAGTGGCTGTTCAATATATATACCACCAAGAATGGGGTCTTATCTGAAAGAGTTTCTTGTTCATAAGGGAGATTTTGGTTTATCTTTGTCTTGGGAAAAAATGATTGAAATCCAAACCCAGAAATGTGTGGGTGACATGGAAAAAGAAATGCCAGATCTATTTTTCAAGTGCTTACATAGTACAAATACATCAGTCAAGATCACAGAATACAGACAATACTGCTCATTGTTCCAGAACTCAATGTATCCCAAGGTGTTCGCAGTAACATTAAAATAAGTATATACATTCCAAAACACAAACCCACAAAGACAGACATTAATACAGTGACAGCACACAATGCTACACAAGCAGCAGTCTAAAGCAGTCTAAAACACAGAAAACATTTTTGTGAATATCCCTCAATGTAATTTATTTTTTGTTACCTGTAGTTTCACAAGATAACTAATAACATGAGAATGAATACCAGTGCCCAAGGCATCATAAGCATGTGAAATGAATTTATTTTTCACAGTACAGAATCTGGCTCAACATGTTTCAAAGCAAACCCCTGCAATTAGTCTGGGCCTGTATCCAAAAGCAGTCCTCCACTGTTCTTGCTAACATTTTTAATAATCTGATAAGCGTATTTGAGACAGATTCAAAGAAAAATTCATTGCAGTTGTGCAAGTGCTTTTAGCATGAGTGCCTAATGCAACAGATCTTTGTCTTAATGTGGCTGACTTAACCAAAGGCATTCATGCTAGAAGTTAACCAGCTATTTGACAATCAGGGCAAGCACAGAAATTACCTTATTTGATGGAATATGGTGTATTTTTAAAATCTGGTCTGTTGCAATGGGAATTTTTTTTTTCTCTAATCTTTACAGCTTGAAATAATGAAGCTGTCAGCAGAAAATTGAGTAAAAGTTATCTAATGGAAGCATTAAAGTTCTTTACTTTAGCAGTAAAGAATCTAATATTTTCTAAGAGACTGGCACTGAACTATACAGCTTTCATTGCAGATTCAAGTTCAAATACAACTCAGAATAAAAACTAGCAGTTTCGACCATATGGCTTTTACTCAGTGGTTTGACTGTGTAGATTACTTTGGGATGGCCATCCAGTACTTACTGTAAATGTCAGATTTACAAACCCCACTAACACTAGTAATAATTCTGATATGGAAGAAAAGAGTGAAAGAAAGATGTGGGACTAACCATCATCCAGGTCTAAGGTGGTTCATCTAGAAGCTGCATCTTTGAAAGATGCTTATGCAGACAGCATCCAATACATGTCAACACGTATTATTCTTCCTTATAATTTTTAGCCAATTAAAATATGATTAAGTAAGAAATTACTCAGAAGTAAGAACCCGCTGTTGATTTCCACACCAGGCTTAACAGACCAAACTGAAGCCAATAGTACTGACTTCAGAAATAAGAAAGATTCAATACTACTTAAAAGAGTTCAAGAAAAGAGAGACAGAAACAAAGATCTATTTATTAAACACGACAGCATCCACAGCAGGGACAACAATGTCACTTGGCACTGTTTAAGCACTGTAACAGTCTGTTATTACCTGTAGATTTAAGTGAGTTAAAACCAAATGAATGAGAGTTTTGAAGACTAAAGATTTTAAAAGAAAAAAGTCAAAATGTGGTATTTCACTGCATAGTATGGCTGCTACCTAATGTCTTGCTAACTTACTCCAGCAAAGATCCTAGAAACGTATTGCAGCTTTTTGCAACAGGATGCCAATTGCATAATTCTGTAGTTATCTGGGTTATCTATGGAGAGACACTGGCTCCCCTGGGAACCACCAGTACCATTTCTAATAGCTGAGATACTAAAAAAGTCTCACTGATGGATGGCAAGAACATTTGGCTGATAATTTACACATGACAACAGGAAAAACTTGAAGTAAACTGTCAAAACAAGTCTGAGGTTTTCCACTGGTCTTGTGCACTTGCAGATTTTGCACCTAGTGAATTAGAAGCTTAAGCACATACTAAATTAAAAATAAAACAATTTTGACAATTTGTTTCCAAAGTCCAAAATGAGTATCTGATAGATTCCAATAATGATTTCAACAGACTGAGTAATAAAGAAAAAAACAAAAAAACTTGAGAAAGATATACAAAGAATAAAAATGCCCTAGAGAGGTGCATTATAATGCTAGAAATAATTTTCACAAACATTTAGAAGGCCTTCTAAGTGTGTCCTGTTATTCCATCAAAAAGGATAAGTACGTAGCAGAGTTTCACAGACACACTGAACTTTCGCCTGTTTTCCTCTAATGAATCCACTAACAGCTCAACACATCTCTTCATCCTTAATTCTAGAATAGCTGCGTTGTTAATCTGGAGTCATAATGCTAATGATGCCAGTGGCAGGATAAACACAGGCGATGTCGATATAAACTTACCGATTTCTGCTTCTGCTTAGCTACAGCAGCATGGAAAAGAAACAAAGAACAACAAAGCATGCATGTTATTGGCTTGTCAAAGGACGCAGACACTTAACAGGACTAGAAATGCGACGCAGTGCAGGTGAGCAGGTGGACAGATGGGAGCTTGGAAGTTGGTGTTACCTTCTTAAAGAAGGGCATTCTTTTCTCTTTGGAGTGGGGTGATGTTACACTGTTTGCACTGGGTTTGGGGGAGCGATGGTTTGCTGGAATATCATTTTCTTCTGCATCTAAGCCAGTGGCATCTATGTCTACAGCTATATACAGACAAACAATTCAGAATTATCAGATGACAGGGAAGGTAAAGATAGGTTAAAAAGGGAATTACAGGTAAAGAGAAATAAAACGGTCCAGAGTAATAAATAAATAAATAAATAAATAAATAAAAAGTCAACTATGAGCAAAAAACACAATAAAACAAAGGGAAAAATTTAAAGGTGCAGTACATTAGGATTAGAAGACAGAAGGCAATCTCTAACAGCTACTGTAACATTTACAAAACAGACCAATGGCCAAGTTTGTTCTTGTTACACCAGTGTAAATCCAAAGTATTCACTGGAACAGATAAGACTTCCACCAATGTAAATAACAGAACTTGGTCAACAACATTTGGATTATTTTATAGCAATGAACACTAACTGAAAATGGGTATCAGCAACTGAAATTTAAAGGTCCCTACTGTGTCCATGGGAAATGAAGAAATAGAAGAAAAATCACTTTTGAAGACAAAATCAGCCAGATATTGGTACAATGATATCTACATTTATCTCAGGATGGACTACAATTGGCATTTTTAATCCCTTTAAATAAAAATGCATCGTACTCATAAGATACATTTATTACGAATAATAAACACAGATCTACTAATAATGAAAATTAAAAAGAATGGATAGCAGAAGAAAGGAAATTTATCCCAGCTTGGCTTGGAGACATGGATCCTATGTAAAGTGAGGACACAGGCAGGGTAAAATGGAAGTGAATACAATAAACCATTGCTGTTCAATCTCTACCCAAAAAGAATATATAACAAACAATGCTTATACAATAACCATAAATGATTTATCCTTTTTAGTGAGCAAGTAATAACAATTTCAACAAGAATCCTCACAGACTCAGTAATAAATACATTTTCAAAATGCAAAGCCATATCATCCTGAAGGCTGAGTACATCAGATACCTGCCAATTACATCTAAAACAAAACAAAACCAAACAAAACCTCTCGTTTACAATGATCAACCGTGATCCTAAGTAGAGATTTAAATTTGTCTTCAGAAAGCAAGCAGATGCACAAAAGTGAATGACAAACGTGTGTACAACATCACCCTCGTGTGTGAAGATCTTACCCAGGAGTGTTACCACTCCCTGTGGTAACACACGCTTATCTTGCCATGCCATTATGTCGAACTGAGCCTAACCCTAAACAGATCTGTAAGCAGAATCGTTTGGATCGACTTTATCCAAACCCTTAATTAATCACTGCAAACTATTATGAAACCGTCTTAGTGACCTGATTTCATCTGCTTCATGAGTGGGGCATCAAATAATACAGTGGCATGTGCTATTAAATTATGTACCAAATAAATATTTCTGTCAAGCCTACGTGCAGCTACTGATTTAAGAGAGGCTTGGGGCAGCAACCTCTTTTGTTTGCATAAAGTACACTTTCCCATTTGAATTATCCACAGATTTAATGCCTTGATGCCTGACATTCCCTGAGTTACTGTGCCTTTGAGCCTGCCCTTCCCAGGAAAAACCCAGTGAGTAGATCTGCATCCTGTTTGTATAATCTTGCTCCTAAAAACAGCCACAGAAATCATGTAACATTTTCTTCTAGCAACACTGTTCCTTCATCCTCTTCATAAGTATAAAAAGAACATATTATCTTTTCTTGAATACGGGCCAGCACAGATGCTGTAAATCACTCATAATAAGACACATTAAAACTCCTTCGGTTCTGTGTTCAACCAAAATTGTCAGTAAAGAAAGTTACCACCACCAGTTACCTTAAGCTTTCCTGCAAGAAAGAAATGCAGAATTTGATCAGCTAGATAGCAATATTGCCTTTTTCATTCTCAGTCTTCACACTATGTAATACCTCCTGTGACAGTTCTTTTACTATTAACTATCTTTAGTTCATTTTCAGTCATTTTCAGCATAATTCTTCCAGTTTGGTGGCAAAAAATTATTGTAGACTAATACCCTAATCTTGTGATCACAGAATAAGCTGATGTGCACTATTCATACATATTTTCCAAACCTTCACTGTAACTGAATAAACTGTAACAGATTTCCTTCCTTCTTCAGAAAACCATGTTGCTTGAAAGACAATGTCTGAAGAAACAATTCAATGCTATGAAAATTACAGGATGGGTAGGAATCAGTCAGCTGGTAATCTAGGTGCTATCTGTGCTCCTAACTCTGAATTCTGTGCCACATTCTTGAAATATATGTACTGATCTTCAAGTGTGGTTTTTTGATAGCAAATAATATTATGGCATTTCAGATGCTCTAACTATAAAATTACAATATAGGTCCAAGGACAATTTTACTACAAAAATGCAGTTGTTGAAAAAGTTGGCCTTAACCCTAAACGTGTCAGTTTAAAGCCATCATAAAATAAAAGATTAAGGTGTGTTCTAAACACTTGTGATAGACATAGATTAGTAAACTAATAACATATTTTCAAAATAAAAGAGAACTCAGGTGAAACTGAGGTGGAATTTTGACAAACAAACTGCAATTGTAATAAAGTTGGTGGTTACTAACAAATCTATGGTTTCACAAGACAGACGTATTTTTCAATTAATTGAACCAAATGAAGCCACTACCATAACATGATTTAACTTCTCTGTCTCCCTTTGAAATGACCAAGTAAATACTTCAAAATCTTTAGGCTCATTTTTAAGATGCCTGCTCTGTAGAAAAGACTCCATATAAATGAATATGATTGGAAGATCCATGTCTTTGCCCTAGTAGAAGGCACTAGCAACACTCTTTAATATTTTCTGCTTTCAGGTATTCAAAATGTACATGGGAAGATAAAACATAGAGCAATACACCAGCTGAATTCCGTAGAAATTTTTGTTGTGATCTTCTGCTATGCTTCTTTTATGGAGCTAATTCCAGCATCCTCCACCAACTTGACATGTATTTGCTTCGTACCACTTGAATCCAACCTAACTAAAGTTAAATCTGTATGTTCATGCTCTAAGTACAAAGCAGTATTCGTGAAAAATTCATCAAAGGCAAAAAATATCCAGTATCCTAGAATTATGTGAAGTATATCCTCATGATCAGAATTGTGAAACTAAATGTTCCTGATGTTTTAAAATAATGCCTTTTTTGATGCTACTGCAGAAACCTCTCAGGAACTTCTATTTTTATTGCTGCTTTTTCTCCTGTACCAGAAGGCATTTATTGTTCAGTAGGAATGCTCAGAACAGACCAAACCTTCAACTATCCTACTGTAATGTAGTCTCACAAATCTATTATGTCTTTGCCACAAAACTCTGTGCTAAAAGCCAAAAGAGAATTTCGTGCATTAACAGCCCTATCACTGCCTGAACTTGCTGGCATTGACTCCATTACCTCAAACCTACCCAAACCAGCCTTATCTGGTAACACAACACTAAGGTTTTACCTATAAAGAACGGGGAATAAGAAGAAGAGGTCTAAATGCACATGAATTTTAACAGATTAGGTTCATGAGTCTCTTTACCAAAGGGTTCACAACCTACTCACCAGATGATGGAGGCGTCGATTTTCTGGAACTAGGAACGATGTCACCCAAACTGGATGAAGAGTTTCCTCCTGATTTACTGGAGTAAAGTAATAAATTAGTTTGAAGTTCTGTAGCTCTCCCAATATTTATTCTAGTTTATTTATTATCTACCTTCTAAATGAGGTGCTAGCTGTGAGACAAACAGTATTTCTGGCAGTGGTATAAAACATACATCTCACACAAAATGTGTGTACATTTTGAGACCTGAGGAACTGCAAACATCAATCATACTTCCTGTGCTGCTGTACAATTCATTCTGCTGCTCTCAATTCCCCATGATCTTAATACAATTTAGTTATTAATATGTCTATTGTATATATACATTATAGATATACATATATATACTATATATATTAATATTGCCTATATGTATATATTAATTAATATTACTACCCATTACTAAGAGTAATTCTTAAGCCAGTGAGCATATCTGTTTCCTTTAACTGAGGAATTATTGATAAACTCCTAATGAAGGTGAGACTGTGTTTGTCTATCACCTTTTCAATTTAATTAACATACAAATTCTTCTCAATACAATATAGCACTTAAGAAAAAAAGTCCCTCAAACAAAGTTAAAGCAGTCTAAGGTTTTGCTTTATGAAAACCTATCCAAGTTATGAAAATGAAACAACAGTTCTAGTGTTTTTATTTCAGTTACCATAATGAGAAAAGCTCTGAAAAGAATGTAAGAAAGATTATTTCACTCTTCAAATAATTCATGTGATAGTAATAGTTTCCACTTTATGTTAAAATATTAATAAGCACTAAGTTAATGCATTTGTGGTGTAGGACAATGCTATCTTCAGTGAGAACTTCTGGAGAATGGAAGCCTCTATGATTTGGAAAGGAAGCGAATCACTGGGACAGATCCGGCTGTCCCAGAAGTGTCGCTGGAGGAATAAGGAATCCGGCATGCTTCTGCTGAGGACAGCACGCTCACGGGAAAGGCACTTCTCAGCTGGTGAATGCAGCTGAGCACTGCGCCATCATGGTGCCCTACTCCAGACATGCTCTACAAACACTGCTGCCTTTCCTATTGAGATAGGAAAGCATTTCTGGCTTCCCAAATGGTTCCTAGCTCAATTCCAGGTCCATCCGACTCAAATATACCAGGAATATTTGTTTCCATTATACTCATAGGGAAACAAGTGACATTTGCTTCCACAGGTGTTACTAGAAAACAACTTTATTAAGAATACTACAGTAAAGGTGACATTATTCTGTCTTGTAGTATTGTTCAGAATATCTAGAAACAATACTTTTTCTTAAGCAATGATGGCTGCAGTCAGAGATAACAAGTGACTTGACATGAAACTTCCATAACAAACTGTACTGCTCTTAAAAGCTGTATTTGTAGGCAATGAATTTGACAAGACTATTTGTTTCCTAAGAGCTAACTAACAGACACTGGCTTTGGCTTACAAGTAAATTCATCTTAACATTTTCTGTAATTTCTAAAATGAGCTTTAAACGTGTTTAGGAATAGCAAGATCATCAAAACAAGTAACAAATGCTACAGAATTTAGATAAATCAATTTTAAGTCAAAAAATTTACTAGCACATAGTAAATGTATCCACTGCAGTATATATTAGCAAATATTTTATGAAAAAAAAAAAGGAAATCATTTCAGTTGTAGGCCACCACAGATTGGCAATCTAAATATCTACTTTTTCTCTCAAATAGCAATGACACTAATAAGCTTATTAATTAACAATATAATATATAAAATAATGTTCCATATTATATAATAAATAATATAACTAATTATATATTAATTCCTTCATTGATTAAAAATGTTTGTAGCTGCCAATAACGATAACTAAGCATATATATGAGTGATACACAGCATCAATTTCCAAGTTGTGTCACAGACAACGTTGCTAGTATTAATGATTTCTTGTTATTACCTGGAGTAGAATTTTCCTTGTTTTGCCTTTTGTTCATGCTGCAGCCTCATGTTTTCTAGTTTGACTGGGCTTGGTATGAATCCTATTTCACAGCCTTCTTTTACCAATCGTCCTATCCACCAGTCATTATTAAATTTCTACAGATTAAAAAAAAAAAGAAGAAGGAAAAAGTAACATACTAAGAAATGACTGGATCTGGGATAACTTTGTTATTAGTTTTATTTGCAGCTATGCTATTTTTTGTAATTCTTCCCTGCAGTTAATCACTGTGCTATGTTATTATGGCAATGAGGAATTGTGGTAATAGTCAGAAATACATTAAAATAATTATTCCTTTCAAATTATTAAAATCCACAGTCCTTAAGTGGAAACCTTCCCGCAATGACCTCAGGTTTCTTCCTGGGTTTTACTTCTACCTATTTCACCATTTTTATTTTTTCTTGCTTCACCATCTTCTCCTCTCATACATGAGAGCTGCTTTTGTTCTCCCTTCACGGTTCTCCTTGGAAGGCACCAGAGACTTAGGATCTACTCTCACCTACTGCTACAATTTTTATGGCTCTGTAATAATTTTTTTTTTCTTATTCCATTTTATTCAGTTCTCCATTTAAATTAAAAAATATTACTTCTCAAATTCCCCCACTTCTCACTAAAATCTTCTGAAATACGACTGAAATCTGCTGCTTATATATATACTCTACTGCAGATACCTCATGTGATCTGCATCCTAAATTTACTATGATAGATCCACAAGAAACAGATATCTTTGGATAACTTAAAAAAGCTAACAATTACACAAGTCCACCAGACAGTCCAATTAACTGAATTTCAGCTCTATTAAATATGAGATATTGACCACTCTAATTCAATACCTTTATTCATACACATCCCCCCACCGTGTGTGGGGGAGGTTGGTTGTTTTGCAGAGGTCTATACAGCAGAACTATTTGCTTTTTCCATTTGTATTTATTCACCATTTTTGAAGGAGAATAGGTCACTCATGTATAGCCCAACATGCAATACTTTTGGTGTGCCATGGGAATAATCACCATCAGATATGAATTTTGGATAATTTGGAATATTTATAAAAGTAAATGTGAAGAAAAGTTGCGTTCTTGAATCTGAAGCTGTTAATGTAGATATTATAGTGAATATTTAATTCTATAAAGAGTAGGTTTAATAAGTGTACAGTTAGGAATAAAACATGTAAAATGTGTGGGCTCCCCTAAAAAGAAATTAATTTTACCATCATTGGTGGATCACTGATACACAACCTAAATTGCAGTATTATCTTTCATTTTGGCAACTACAGAAATCTTGTGATGCTTGAGACCAATTGTAAGATATTCAGCTAACAAAAAAGAGAGATTAAAATAAAAGCACTTTTAAACTCACAAAACATAAGGAGATCTATAATATTCATCCAATGGGATGCCTTTCTGAGTAAGAACACCAGCATGTAACAGGGAGCTAATCTGGAATAGCAGTTTCTCAAAGCTGTATTAGACTGAAATGTATTATTAAAATTATAACCTTTCATTACAAAAGGCTAACTAAATCATTAACTTGGTAAAAGGAAGAGACAGATAATTAAAAATCACCATTAAAGTAAAATCTGAACAGTCACTATTTTTGTCCTACAGTACAAGAGATTACTACGCAAAAATATTAATTTTATTAGAAGCAAAATAAATCCTGATTTCATATGAGTTTCTCCTTCAAAAAGAAATAAAAGCCTGTGGAATACACTTCTGCAAGGTCTCAAAGATAAATGCTGTGTCAGTATACAACATAGTATAAGAGTATAAAATACTTTTTAAAGTGAATAATACCACACTTAATACTTTCTAATTTTAATATTTTTGGAAATCTTGGTAGAGAGGTGTCCAGCTCTCAAGGTGCTGGCTCCGGTGAGTGATCCTCTATAATTCACCTGTGCTTGGAGTGCCAAGGGAAAGACAAAAATTAATTAAACACAGAGCAAAATTATGACCATGCATTAAATCCTCAAAAGATTCATAAGTTACTATGATGCAGCAGTTTCTTCATGCAGGAAGGAATCCTTCATCCTTATGTATACTGAGTTTTAATGAATGCAACCTAATAATGAAGATAAATTTCCCTCATACCCAATCACTGCAGTACTTTTCACCACTGTCCATGTACATTTTGAACTGAGGTTTTTCTTTGAGCCCTCTCAGCAGCACAATTTGGTGAACAGCCCTTGCAGACAAGAGGACAGAAGTGGCCCAGTATGGCACCATTATGCAGGCAAAAGCTACTGGAGATTAACTTAGGTTTCTTTATTTCTAGCAACAAGTTAGGTATAAAATATAGAAGCAACATTGCATTTTATAGTTTAATATGTTTAATATGGTTTTTTTCTTTTAATCTGCATGAATAATTAAAGTTTGGACAATTCAGCTCCCCCAGGATTAACTGTAGGGAGCACCAAAAGTACTGAAGGAGCAATACCTGGTGGAATACAGAGCCCTGCAGAGCGAGCAGGGCATGGCACAGAAGATGGAGGGGAAGGACGTGATGTGGAGGGAAGGGCTGGGCCCGGGGTACCCTCCGAAGGAGCTTCAACCCACCCGGACACAACAGCTGCTGCCAAATGCAGGGCAAGAGTCCAAGTTGGACTCCTTGGGGAGCCCTTCCCATCTTGCCATTCCAGCAGTGCAGCTGCCTGGTCACAGGGTCCCCTCCCAGCCCATCTCCAGACTAGCACCAGTAGACAACCAACGCTCCTTGACAGCTTACAGAGAAAACCAGGTGTTTATAAAGGCAACCAGTGCAGAATGCCTCTTCTATTACACCTGGGGTTGCAAGGACATTTTAATCTATTTTTCCACCCCTCAGTGCTACATGCAGCCACAGACAATATAAGAACTCAGCTGAGCTAAGCTTCCTTTCAAGGCATTTTTGGAGATCTGGAAAAGTCCAGGAGACTTTTTCTTCCTGATTTTCTCCCACGTATATGTACATCTGAGACTAAGTTGTGCTGTGAAGAAAAACGCATAAACTTTTAACAGAAAACTGGTAACCCTGTGTGTCTGGTTTATATGGAAACAGGGGAAACACTTGGTGTAAAGTCTGAGATTACCACTTCATTTGAAGTGCAGATGGAATACATGACTACACAAAACCATTTGATCTAACCAAACTGAGCCATATTTTCCAGTGCTTCACTACTCACTGGAGAACACTGATGGTTTTCTTTTGCCAGGACTCTGTGCCTGCTCATCTCTTCTTTTGTCACAAGACAAAGCGGAGCAATTCTTTCACACTATCATCAGTCAGAAAGCACATTTCCTTCACTATAGACAGTCTGAGTCAAAATTATCCCCTTTCTGTGTGTTTAATATATATGAAAAATTATGATCATTAGCCAAGTCTGCTTCTTGTGTTTCCTTAGTCTCTGTCCACCTGTATTTCTGTCTCTGTATTAGGAATGTTTCTTTCTTCCCCAAAGCACCTGCACTAGCAGAATCATCGTGCATCATCAATCATAACTACTGAGGGATTTTTTGATAGACTAAAATGAGGCAAAGACATAATTTCAAATGCATGGCTAGGTTGCTCTCAACCTTAAACTAATTTTCTATTTCTTTTCCTATAAATTTCCATATCCAGATGGGCCATTTTCAGACAAACCACAATGGAATATGACCAAAGGCTGGGAAACCTTATAAAATGAAGGAGTTATTCAAAATGGAGCAGCAGGCTACAGAGGAGGGCCTGCATGTGAAAGTTACCAAGTTATTTGTTTGGAGTTGTCTTGCAAGGAGCAGAGAAAGAAAATTACTTTAGTTGTTAGAAACTGTAAAAATTTAAAATTTTCAAAACCAAACTACAGGAAAAGAAAACCAATGCAGCAAATGCAAAGCACGTTTATTGACAGTTGCTATTATCTTGAAACATCATTCCAGTTCTTCAGCATGTAATCGCTAACTAAATATTGTCTGTGCCAGGGAAGTAGCTTCAGCAAAAAAACAGGAGACCTGAGGATTTTGGGGGTAATTGAGATGCAATCACACAATTAAAAGAGAAGCAACCCTTGGCTGCTGAATCACAACAAACCTTCACAGTACCAGATTAGAAAAAACCTAGAAATATTTCATCTTTGAACAGTCAGACATAGACATTTAAACCTATACATAAGTGATTTTTACTAGAGAAGAAAAGTACTCGCTTTCTGAACTTCATCAATTTGATTGCAAGAAATTTGTGCCATTGCTTCAACAAGAACAGCATTTAAAAGAACATTCAATTCCTTATACACTGTTACCTTCTTTAAATAACATTTGTAAAGTACTTTGGCAATGTGAAGTGTTGTCAACATTGCAAAATAGTAGCACTATTACTCAAGTATTCCCTTAAAGAGTGATTCACTTACTCCTCTGGTTTTAACTTACTTCTTTAACATGAAGAAAATCTTTAGCCTCAAATGAGATGGCCATGCCTGGGACTGGAACATCATCTTCGTGAGCTGCACTATACCCAACATTTGTCCGGACTGCAAATGCAACAGGTTTTGACTGCAAAATAAAAGATAAACATCATGAAGATTTCCCTTGCAAATACATGCATATGTACAAACATACACGGGAGATGATTTCTGTATGTTATGCTTTTAAAATCATAAAAATTACAAAGAACTCTCAATGCATTCATGCAAAACACAATGAAGAATCATGTTTACTGACATCGGTTATGAATATCAGCACATTTCATAGAATACAAATTTCTAGTAGGTGATAGAGATATGAATTAATTTGAGGTAAGTCGAATAAGTGATTAGTAATCACAATCCACTCAGCAATCCATATAATATTGTCAGCTTGCAGTTCTGCTGCAAGTTCTGTGTTTGGGGTCTGCCATAAGAGGTAGGTTTTCAAGAGCTACAAAACCTAAGCTCCATGGACAATGGGGCTGCAAAAGGCATTGCAAGGGGAGCACTGCACCGTACCAGCATTGCCCCTTCCACACCCTTCTTATCTGGGCACCCACGTGCTGACCACCTCAGCATCATTCTAAGGCTGTCATTAGTGCAGCCCTCACAGCCTCAGCCCCCAAGAACTGTTTCGCAAAATTACAAACCTGGAAAAGAGGTGCCAGCAGCTGCCAGTGATCCCTAAGCAGGTCATCTCGCTGCACTCTGAGAGCGGAGCAATGAGCCTTGAGATCATCATGTCATTACCAAACACCAGCCACAGAGAGATCTGTTCATTCCCCTAACTCTTTCTTACGCTTCTAGCTGACATCAGTGAGTTAGAGGATTTTCCCCGGTTTTGTTTTCAAGAAGCAGTTGCCAAAAGAGTCCCTTAGAAGCCCCACATCTGCACAGCTTCTCTTTCCCAGCACCACCAGTGCTGAGCACCTGTCTGCACAGGTATGGTAATAGAAGGTGCCATCCAGCTCAGCCCAGACTACAGCTACCAAGGGCTTCCTCTTCTCAAAGGTACAACCATTTTACAGAACAGCATTTTTTCTGCTTTATTCTAGGCTAAACAACAGCTTGAGCTTGCTCTCCCCACAGAGATTATCACACAGGATCCCTAGAACCTGCCACTGTCCTACCCCAGGCTGAACCTTTAGCCCACCTTGTCATAACCAGATAAACTGTTAAAAGGGCATCCTGATACAATTATATATTCATGATTATATTTCTGAAACTTGGCATTTATGAGAACAATCATCCCAAACTAAAATCTGTTGATTTCTGCACATCAATTAAAAAATCTTGCAACGTTGATACAATGGGAATGTCCACTTCCTAACAGCTCAAACTCGTATCTTAGTCATCTCCTCTATAATTTTCTCAGTGTTACTTCCACTGTCACCTTACAAAAAAGATACCAAACTATTACAGAACTAGTCATGCCACACAAAAAAAGGATTCACACAGGCACTGGATTCAATGATATCATATATTTTCCTTAAAAATAAGAGATACCATAAATCACTGGGTTTAAATATTCATACAAAACCTCAGAACTTTCCTGAATGCGAAAATTACAGATTAACAGAGTTGATGCTTTCTATGCTATTACTAATTTCAACACTCAAAATACAGATATAAATAAGCATTGAATTGTCAAATCACCCAAGCAATACTTACCATCAAATAGTAAATAATCAAATAAATAATTCACTGTTATTAAGAATGATCATTTTGTAAGGCACAGTGACCTGTCATTGTAGAAATATATCTCAGAACAAGAATGGAAATATTAAGGAACAATCTGTGCCAAACACTGATAGGAGGGATAGTATGCTTGCTTATCCATTCTCACATTGCTATATCCTCTAGCAAATATAAAAACATTGCTCAACCACTGTGACTTACTCCTAGAAGTGACAGTGGATGACAGACTTTAGGTTGACTACAGACTTTAAAATCTCGGCAGCATTGCAACAAACAGACATCTCCAGGAAGTCAATGTCCTTGACATACTTCTTAGAAGTGATCTAAAATTTCCTGTTAGAAGACAGCACCTGACTATCCAAGCAAAAGAATACAATGGAAACTACTCCAGAACTACCTCAACATGAAAGAAAAGTAGCAGGTAAAAGTTCTCTGTCATTTTCTGCCATGAAAAAAATAATGTAAAACTCTGAGCAGAAAAACAAAGCAGAACACTGAGTTACTGATATTCACAGAAATGGTATGTCCCATTTTAGATACTTGTCACACTGGTAGGAAGGGAGACTAAATTATCATGGGATTAGACTACAATAATTAATCTAATTGAATATTTAAAACTAATTATTTTATAGAAGTTAAATGCTAGCCTTTTTACATAAATAAATAATTCTGAAGATTTCATAGCACTGTCAAATTAAGTACTTTTCCTGAACTACATTGTCTTGAACTAAAAAAGCCCAGTTGTTATGTAATTAGGGTCTTACGTAAAAAAAAAATAAAAAAATAAAAAAAAATTGACACATGCATATGTATATTTGAAAATGTATCTAGCAATTGCTTACATATCCTGCAGTTCTAAAATTAGACTGGGTCAAAACAGTTAAGCACCTGCTGTTCATTCTCTAAATCTCCATGAAAATGGGATGGCAGTTTAGCACTCAGTTAATCCACAGGCTGGACTACAGGGACAGATGCTCCCAGATGTTAAACAGTTTAACATTTCATGTCTCTCCAGAGAATAAAAGTAGCCTGGAAAAGTTCATTTATCTTCAAAATGAACACTTCCATCTTGTTTTTCTTTTTATCTCCTGTAAAAGTACAACTTTCAACCAGCTGAATAAACCCACACGGAGAACAACCAGACTATGCACATTACCATCATCTGTACCACTAGGGCAGCAGGGAGCACACTCTGGAGTGAAGTTCTTCATTAACCAATTTCAGATTCTAATATAAAGTCAGAATATAAATCAACAAAATCTTATTCATCAACTCTTTAACCAAATTTGGCTGTACACTTTTGGTAATGGACATAAATTAAAGTGTGTCTAGAGCAACCTTAGTCAATTTTCTCTTTTTCTTTCTGGATCTCCCCTCTTCCTTTACAAATTATATTTACTTCACACATCTTCATACCAACCCTCATTACTAATTCCGTACTATTTACAGTATTATTATACTTTATTACTTATATTTCCTTGTGTCATGATTAACTCGTATTGAATGTAAACACGAGCACTTGCACATTGTATCTGTCTTGGTCAATTTGTCAGTTTAAATAAGTTTGTACCTGCTTAGTTGAATTTGTATTCAAGAAATATTTCACTCAATAACAGAGCAAATAATACAATCTGTTCTCTAGTAATGTACTTAACACATGACAGGACCCTTTTCTCCCTATAACTAATTTCAGTTTTTTTATGCTGTGCAATAAACCCAATGGAAGCAGCCCCTGGGGATCCCAGCCAAGGAGGCAAATTTTCTGACACGGAATTTACTCACAGAACAGGTCATCTCCCTCATGGCCACTAACTTTGGAATTGTTGCTTGATAATCAAGGTATTTCTATTCCTCATCCACTGCCATGATGTAGAAAAACTGATGAAAGCATTCTCCAAACCATTTTCATCTACACTTGGGCTTGATCTAGGATTTCTGATCCATCTCATTTCTTACTCCATTACATCATTCCCACAGTGGAGGCACCTCTGTATTTACACCAGTTTAAATGAAATCAGAATGCACCTCTACGAAGGCAATGCCAGCTAAGACAAGAACTGACTCAGAAAACAATTACAGTTACCATTTTGACAAAATGCTTGTCAAAGTTGGTGTCTGTGTTAAAGTTCAGAAAATGTGTCTCAAAGCAAGTTCACTCCCTCCCTATTTCTACATAAAGCTACTCATCGTTCACTCTATCCACTTTTCACAGATGCATGCAACGTTATCCTGAAAGCAAATAATTATTCTTCTCTTGGGTAATGAATATAATGGGTGTCTCTCAAATCACTAACAGGTTTGCACTCATGAAAATTTAAAAAGTCACACCATTTCTTTCGTAAGTAAAGGCGATTACTACTACTGAACTTTTCACCAGTAGTCTTAGTAGAGGGCAAATATGACAGATGATGACTAATGTTCAGCACTATTTTCACAGAGTAGCCCTGTACATAGTATTTGTGCCATCAACAATATTAATACTCCACGTAGGACAAAGATCAATAGCACTGTGATGGCCTAATGGCTGCTGTGTTAAAAACATCTCACTTCATTTTGCCCTGCTAATGACATAGAAACAAACATATAAAGCAGAAGCAGTTCAAAACCTCTATGTGTTACAGAATTACACGATTTTTATTACTATTATAAAGAAATTTACAATATTATGAAACCTAAACTGTCACAAAAGTAGCTTGAGAATGCAAATGCAAAAATAGTAAAAGAACTTTTCTATTTTACCTTTTTTACTTCGTACACTAATTTATACACCCGTTACACAAGAAAGAAAAAACAAACGCACCTGAGAACACAAACAATTTACAGGGAATTTTTGTCCTAAATGCTGATTATTGCTGGAGCCTCATGACAGATAAATAATTGTCCAATCTCTAACAATAGCATCTGCTCATCAATCTCATTGCTAAGGAAGCAACAACAATTCATGAATGCCCCAACAGAAAATTGGAGCATATACAGCTGCTGTCACTAAAAGCAGCGATCAAAAATACGACGTCCCTGCAAAGATCAGGCTTTCTTTTACAGCCATAGGTGAGTGTACCAAACAAGCCTGGTAGGAAGCGAGAACCACAGAATAATTGAGGTAGGAAGCAGCCTCTGGTGTCCCCCAGTCCAACCCCTGCCCAAAACAGGTCTGTTTGATCAGGCTGCTCAGGGCTGTGTCCCAGTGAGTCTTGAATACCTCCAAGGACAGAACGACAAAACCTCTCTGTGCATCTTGCTTCAGTATTTGACCACTGTGCTTGTGAAAAAAACATACAGGAACAATGGTTCTCTCACGTATTAATGAGTGAGGAACAGAAAAATCCATAATGGAAAACAAATACTTAGTTTTATAGTCCAGTACAAGCAAAATGAAGTGTTATTACAAGTAAAATTTATCAATTTCCAGTTTTAATTGTAAGTGGTCTGAAAAGAGGGTTTGTGCTGTATTCAGCACTTCCAATGAAGTGAAGCAGCTGAGAAGTACAGTATGAGAACAAAACACAGTACAATTTTGGTTAATAAGTAGCAGCCTAAGTACAGTGGTATAATGACATCCAAACTCTTCTGAATTATAATGGCTTTGGATAGCACAGATCTCTTCAAAAGGACCTGGGAGAGAAGTAGTTAAACACAAAATTATTTGATCTGAGTACATTTTCCCATCTGTTTCCAAAATTAGGGCAATGTGAATTATGTCCAGCCATTACCAGTGCTTGCTCTGCTACCTTACAAAGGGTTGGCTCACTGAATTCTTGCCTAGGACACGTCACAACTGCTGCTCTCTGGTGCCTTCTGAAAGACCAGCCAGCAAGGACTCGTGCCCGTCGCACAAGCTTCCCGTGCCACCAGCCTCCCACTTGGACTCGACACAGGCTGTAAGGGCTGCTGCATGGAAACTCGGCTATTGAAGCTTAATTGTGATTTTCCTTAGGATTGAGGCTCATTGGAGAAATTTTCTGAGGAAGTCTTTGAATCCTTCCAGTTCCTTGGAATCCCTCCTACAGCAATGCCTGCTCTCAGTGTTGAAGAGAAGGAAAATTTAACACATCCAGCTGGTACAAAAGAGAGTCTGCCAGATCCGTTTTTTCTTAACAATAGGTAGATTTCAGAGAATATTTTTTTTGTCCTCTAGTACTCTCTAGAGATACTTTTGTTACTATTTTAGCTCATTTTCACATACAGCTTGAAAGTCATGTTTCTTACTTCCTTTTGCGAAATCGTACTTTAATAGTCACCGATGTCGGTTTACATTCAGCTCAGGAGGCAGCAAAGACTGAAATAGCTGTACTGACGCACACCAGGCTTTCTCATATGAGCAGGGTCTTTTTTTAATAGAGCATAATGCCAAAACTCGACGGTGGCCATGTGCTGTCTGCATGCAAGTGTGCCAGAAAGGTGGCTCTTCCATACCACCCACTTGAGGAGTTAACGGGAACCGCTGGAAACAAGCACAGCTGAAAATGCCTGTTTGTGCTTACTGAAAACATGCTTATTCTGGCAGCAAAAGACAACAGATGAAAACTGTCATTTGCAAGAAAAATACCCTGCTGGGATTTCAAGTTCTTTTTTCAATGTCACAATGAGGACATTTTATGCTTATGAGACATCTTAAGCTTATAAGACAGCATTTCAGCAGATCTTAGCTTTTTGGCTAAACTGAGGTTCACTTAGAGAAAAAATTTGCAGTAACATTTTTAGGCTCTTCACAAACAAAAATTTTCCAGGAAAAGCAAAATTCTGTGACACAGCAAGCTAAAGTAAACACCAAATAAATCAGCAATGCAAAGGTTAAAAATGTAGATTATACTATCAAAAGCTTTTGAAAAAATGCTGCATCGCTGGAATTGTTTCTTAATTCAGTGTTATGCATGCAAGTTGTTTTGCTGGTTCCAATATTTAAGTAATTCTACACTTCATTTTTTCAATTGGATCAGAAAGTCTCTACAACTGCTAGAGCCAAAGGTTAGTTTGTTAAAATGTTTCACTTTACATAATATTTTAAGCATGTTTTTCTAAGAAACTATGCTGAAAAATTCTTCCTTTATTCAAAACATACATTTTGTAGCTAGACTGCTCTACTTCCAGGAATTATATGGCTATATGTTCCAAGGATGATATTTTAGAGTCTGAAAAGCCAAATGTTCTATTAGCTCTTAACTCATACGCTGAACTAAAACTGAGAAGTTATGTGAGGATATGATAAACACTACAGCTGCCTCAAGGCTCCTGCCTCTTTCACATGATTATATTTTATGGCCATATCTTACGTTACCTCATGCCTCACCTGGGTATATATTGTTTATGTAGGTCTTGCCCTGAGATACTTCTCATTTTTATATTAAAATGGAATCTATACTGCAAATCTCCCTGACAGCCTAGATACAGATTACGTAAACACAGAGCACATCTATTCAAAGCTGTGGTAAATGAGTATTTGTTAAACTTGAAAGCTAAACATCCCAGACTTAGGAGAACTGAAAATGAGGCTACTTTTGACTTAGGGGAATGGTGGTGGTATCTTTAACTTAGCCCTCACTGTGTATAGTATTATTGTTCAACCCTTAATTTCACGATAGTATATTTTCTCCCACCTCAGCACTACAGAATCACAGCATCACAGAAGCATTAAGGTCAGAGAAGACCTCCAAGATCACTGAGTCCAACATTTGACCAAACACCACCTTGTCAACCAAACCACAGCATGAGGTGCCATGTTCAGTCATTTCTTGAACACTTCCAGGAATGGTGACTCCACCACCTCCCTGGGTAGCCCGTTCCAATGCCTGAGCACTCTTTCAGTTAAAAAATTCTTCCTGATGTCCAACCTGAACCTCCCCTGCCATGTCCTCTAGTCCTGTCACTGGCTGCCTGGGAGAAGAGGAGAGCAACCTCCTTTCAGGTAGTTGTAGAGAGCAGTACATTCCGTATCTTACTTGCACACAGGAGGATCTCTCCTTGCAAAAAACCAAGAATGTGTGAAACACAAGGAGATCTCCATAGCATCCAAGAAGCCTTCAATGGATTCATTTTTGCCATCAAGTTCCCAGTTCAAAAGAGAAAAGCAAGTGGTCCCTAAGGGATGATTTCTCTCTTTTTAAAATGGCATGAATATTTTGCCTGTCTTCATCCCCCGAGCAGGGAGCTAATGCACCAATCCCATAACAACGAAGGAGAAACAAAATAATCAACAACTACTTGTTAAATCAGATCATACAGTTATCAGATTATACAGTAAAGTCTATAGCTTTATATATCTGCACAGGAAAGCCAAGATAGCGAAAAACACTTCACATCTCCCATTTTCTACCTTTGGAGCACCTGACATTGTATACACAGTTTGTAGGCTTTTCTATTTAACTACGTGTACATATGCAATTTGCTATGTTTAATTAAAACAAACAACAAAAGGATCACACCAGCAATATCTTTCTAGTGTCACATTGACATTTTCAAACACCATCAGTATGACTGAAATCTTTATATCCATTGCCAAAAATCTCCTTGCAACTTTCAGCACAGAATTAACAGACTGCAAATGGTTTAATATTCTGTAAGATGCAGAGCACTAGAGCCAAGGCACACTTTGGCTCTGCTGTTCAAATATTTGCTGAAAGCAGAAAAACTGTGAGACTTGGGAACTAGAGCTTTTTAAAGCAAAGCCAATGAGAAATGTAGCTTTATCTAAAATTTTTCATTTTATTTAAAAAACCCTGAAGTTTACATGAAGCTGATACAAAACATCTAAACTATTAGGACAAATATAATAATTTTGGCAGAATAACACACATAAGTAAAATAAATTCTACATCAACAACTTCATCTATTATAATTCTCCTATATCTTCTATCTCCTGTATGTTGAAATCCTCCTTTCATGCTCTGGGCACAAGGGCACTTCTTGACTCCTCAGCCTGGCCACCACTGTGCCTGTGTACATCTGGGAGACCAATGAGCACTAACCCCTTCCCCTTCTCTTTGAAGGAAAGAGCTCCCAGGAGGTTTAGCAGCAGCACAGCTGCTGCTGCACTGCAGCTGCCCTGCCCTGGTACAGGAGGAGTCACGGCCTTGCTCATATGTTCTGCAGATGCCTCTCTGCCAGAAAAAAGTCCTCCAAAGATTTATAATTAAGCTGGAGCAGTACTAGGGCTTCTCTGACATAAGCCAGGAACCAGGAAGAACCATGCAGGGGAGAAGCAAACGAAAGAACAGCTAAAAGCCAGGCTTTGGGCCATTCTGTGTCTGAGCCGTGCCAAAAGCAGTCCATCATCAGCACCTAAAGATTTGTGGGAGCTCTCATCTCGTCCCTGTCCAAATACAGTCTCTCACAGTAACACGCTAAAAACGGAACTACTTGTCTTTAATATTTCGTAATATTCTTATTTACTTTAATATTTCCTAATATTCTTATTTACTTTTCCTTCAGACATCTCATTTGTATTCCTTGCTCAGAGCACAAGATAGAACACGTTTCCTGGTGGGTGTATGAGATGCAAGAGTGAAGTGCTGTGATGATGATATCCTTACAGAATATATTATGCAGCTGGTGCACAGCTAGTCATCTAGCCAGCAGATGAAACATTAGCTGGCAATAAACCTTACTCTTATTATAGCCGTAGAACTGCTAAGGTTTAATTCCAGGCTGGATGCAGCAAGAGTTTTTATAAAAACATGAAATAAAATGACACAGAATTGTAACAATTTTCTCTGTGTAAGAAAAGAGACGTGGCATCAAAATGCAAAGTGGCAGTAAGAATTCTAATTTGGGTTTCCAGACTTTTTAAATTTACTGTACTTTCCTTGGCTGAGTGGACTGAATTTTCTGTGGGTATGCAAGGACATAATTCCTCAGGCTGAACCAAAGCTAGTGGAGCGGCCCATGCTCAGTCTGACCAGGGAATCAACCCTGTATGGTACAGCTGCCTGTGTGCACACAGCTGTTTTCTCCACACACAACAGGCAGTACACATACGAGTGTTTCATTCATAAGCAGCTGCCATTTACACACTCAGCATCGCGCAGGATTTTACATGCCTACACCTGTTGCTGCAGCAGGTTCTCCTGGGAAGTGACTGCCACTGACATGAGAATCAGCCCTTCTGCCCTCCAACCCCCGAACTGTCTTGCCTTTTATTTTATAGGGTCTAGTTCATATTAGAGAAACCCAAAATTTAGTTACTTTCTCATCTCCACATACGGTAGAGGGGAGAGCGCCTAGAGGAGGACGAGGACACTCAACAGGGGATCCCATCACTTTTTCTCCTGATGGCCAGAGTCTCCCCTTGCCTTTTTCTTCTTTTTCCCCTGTTTTTTCTGATTTTTCCCCCAAAGTCTCTATCCCTATAAAGAGGTGATGCACATCATCGACTCTGGATCTGGTGGGGCAGTTGTGTGCACGCCAGCGAGCCTCAACACACCCTGCACCAACGCCTTTTTACGTGCAACACAAAACATTACTGGACACCAAATATGGTTTCCTAATAAGCAGCTAAAACTCTGCATACTTCTAAAGCTTCCAAAAGAACAACTTAAAAATTCTGTATCTTTCCTCTAGTATCAAAATTATATAAAATCCATGGCTATACTCCGAGGAGATCTGCAATCTTTTCTGAATTGCTGGTAGTCAACCAGAAGCTTGTAAATGGCTTTATGGCACAACCCATGTGCACAAAGTGACACCAGGGATACAGGAAAACAGATGGTGGACTTCTGCTCTTTATTTTTTAAAAATTTAAATTAGTTTTATTAATAGCCATATTATATTTCCATATTTACTGAAAGAAATTAAGAAATTGGAGTGAAGCTTAAGAGTAGAATATTGAGCTGCAATGCTATTAAACATTCTATTTTTTGAGAATAAAATCTTTTTGCAAGATGTGGAGAACGGAAAGACAAAATACAATAAAATCAGTGTGCTATTACTTAAATTATACATTTTAATCTTGTTTTACATTTGTATTTCATCCCAAAGAAATACTCTTTTTTGCTAGCATGAAGAACTTTTAATATTGGTTGACTGGTATCAAGGTCAAAATTTCTAGTACATGTTTTCATGGCTGTGTCATTTTTCAAGTCAGACACTAGAAGATAAAGGCATTTTTTACTTTTTTTCACCTAAAATGAATCCTTTTCTGCACAATGAGAATAAAAATTACTTTAAATTAATAAATATAAGCACTATATTAACTTTACACAGCTTTGTAATTTTTATATTACTTTAATGCAACATTATCTTAGATTTTCATATATTTACTGTAAAATAACTCTTATTTAATAGTGTTTGATATCATGGTGGGTTTATAAAGACTGGTTTCACATGAAAAAATGCAGATGGTGCATGTACTTAATCAGCATCCAGTTAAAAACTGAAGACAATTATCTGTTTAGGTATCACTAAACAATTTACATCAACTTTTTTTTCTCACTTTGCATTCTCAACAATATGGTAACTAAATGAAGTGGAAGTGCACTGCATAACAAAAATCATGTCTTAACAGAGTTAACAGATCACTGCATAATCAGAATTTACATGAAGAAGATAACATTTCCCATCCAGAGATAGAAGAAAAAATATGTTGTCTAGCACAAGAAATATACAAGCCTTCTCTGAAGTTCAGAATGCACTGTGAGATAGACCACTGAAACTCTCTGATTTAAGGATAAAATCAGCAAAAAAGCCAAAACAAACAAACCAAGGAAGGGACATGAAGAGACACATTATAAGCAATCAAGCCTGAAGAAGATGATAAGAGTTTTATTTGAATATTTACCAGTTATATAAAGAGAGCTCATTGTCCTAATGGCATACTTAAATTATGTAGACATCTATGAAGAATGGAATCAAGCAGGGCAAGAGTAACATCTTTGAGTGTGCTGGAAACCACAAGCAGAGAAAACAAAATAAAAGGGGCTCCTCTAGGTTGGTTTCTAATCAATTGGTAGAAACTGATTAAAATGTGAAAGTGGAAAGTAACAAGTGATCAGGATTTGGAAAAAAGTCACAACAGTCAGGAAAGTCTGGTAACAGGAGAATGAATACAATGGTCTTTGTGAAAGCAGATTCTAACATACTTGCAGTGCATTCTCAAGTATAAGAAACTCAAGGAAAAAATTAGTTCAAGTGACAGGTCCTCACTGAAATAATATTAAAGGCACAAGCACAAACTAACCTATATTAAAAAAGATGGACAGTTCATAACCTGAAACTTTGTCATACGAATACAATAGAGCAAATAAATAGGGGGAAGATCAGCATAAAATTATATATTTCTAAACTGGAAGAATGAACTAAATGAAAAAACAGAGTACAATTTATCAGGATAGCTGTAAATGGCCCGACACTCATCAACTCTGTGTGAAAGAAACATTTAACTGACTTAATGGTTGTCCTAATGACAGGATTTATGAACTGGATCTCCATTAGAAATGACTGTCAAACATGTGGAAGTCAGTACCCCATGGAAGATGACCAGGCAAGAATACAGCCCACACGGCCCAAAACAATCAATCTGACAGGGTCTGGGGCCTCACGCAGCAGTGCCGCACTGTCTTGAGCACAGCACTTCAAGACAAGGTTGAAGGAAGAAAAGTAACAGTTTGGACAGGAGCAGTAATGATGATGAGAGGTGTAGAAAACAGCAGGAAGAACAAAGAAAACGACTTATTTTCTAACTCTCAGAGGTTGCAAGAAAAAGTTACGTAAATACCTCTAAGGTGTGTGGAAGAACAGACTTCCTGGGAATGCCTTGAAACACTCTGAAGTCTTTATTTTATTTTACTCCCTGAACTTTTTCACATTTACATAAGTTTATTTAAAAAAGAAATATGTCAAACCTTACTAAACTCTTTTTATTTTAGACTTTATCTCCAGCCTTTGCCAGCTACTATGCCAAAAGTGTGATCATTTAATACGAGGAAGAGAGGGAGGGAGGAAGAGAGGAAGAGAGGGAGGGAGGGAGTATCAACAACAGGACAATGGACAGCAGAACTTAACATTCACAAAACATTCAAACTCTCTCTCAGTTTCACTACTTCCACTTGGTCAAACTCATGCTGTACATCACGGAGTCAAGAGCACAGCAAATCTCTTCTCTTGCATATCTCATAATATTGTTTTCTATGAACTGAGGTATTTCTAGAGAACTATTTTTTTACTTACCTTTTGTCCCCAAAGCAAGAAAGCTCCATATGCACATATTTTGGATTAGTTAATTACCTGTTTCTGGTACTCTATGAACTTCTCATGAGTGTGGCATCTATGTGCTATATATAAAAATTCATACAAGCATTCCTAGTCATCTCACAGTGACATAGGAATAGAGAGAAGCATAAAAAAAAAAAAAGAAAAAAAAAAAAAGACTAGACCCAGAGTGACAGAAGTAAAGATTTCTTTTTCTTGGATCCTAAAAGAGATAAGGTGGGGTTTATTTCAACTGGAGAAGTTACTAAGTTGTTGGGCAGAAAAAAAAGCCTTAAAGACTACTCAGAGCAGAAGCCACCTGTGGTAGATCAGATCAGTCAGCAACTTACTGAGACACAGAAAGTGCAGAAAAGTGGCCCATAAAGCCCTCCTAGATCCCTCACACTAAGGGGGCTGCCTGTATTTGTAGGGAAGAGAAACAGATCAAGCCACCTACCATGGTGGCAGATGAGCAGAAAGACCACACAAAGACAGAAACAAAGTGCCTATGTTCCTATGTCAGGAAATGGAAGCTCAGAGGAGCTAGAAAAACAGCAAAACATCCTGGACTGCTGAGCCCAAAGGACATTACCAAGAAGTTAAAATGGATATTCAGACTTACCCCCAGAGTCAACCCTCAAAACCTAAGGCACAGAAAGAAAAGCATCAGGTATGAGCTACTACTAGGCTGGCCCCAACCCTAAAGCCACCAGGCAGTGCAGTGACTTCCACACCCACACTCTCAGGAAATAGGCAGGGGAAAGGCCAAGAGAGGTGGAAAAGGTGGCACTCCAGAGGGCATTTTGATCAGGATTATCTGCTGCAGGGAAGCTAACACAGAGGGTCAGGTAATGATGACTTGGCCTCCATAGGCCAGACAGGGAAGTGTTAGAATTCACTCATACAAAGCTTTTTACACCTGCCAGAAATGCGACATTTAAAACACCCTGAAGACTGAAAAAACTGTCACAGAGGAAAAATAAATAAATAAAAAGGCAAAGAAGAGAGAAGGAGCAAGACAACTTAAGCTATGAAAGAGTGTGTTAGGAGAGAAATCAGTGGGATGCTGTACCACGAGTTGGTACTGCCCTGCATCTCAGCAGTGCTCAGGGAGAAAATCAGTAGAAGGAGACAGTGGTAGATCTGGCCTTTTGCTTTACCTCTGACAAGATTACTACACAGCTCTCTCCAGGTGGCAAAAGCACAGCAGTCAGCAAAGCAAGGACAGAGGCTATTGCTCAAAATATATTTTAAAATTCATTTCCCCGCCTTCTTTTTCATCTGTACTTCTCCCTACTGCCTTCAACTGTTGTGCCAAGCAACAAAGGAAGGTCACAGGCATATCCAAAGTGCAAAACTGTTCACGCTCTATGTCGCTTGGCAGACCTTCTTGCTAAAATGTGTATGTGATAGACCCAGGGGCCACAGAGAGAAAGGAAAATCTGGGAAGCGACCAGAATCTTAAAAAATTCAGTGACACAGTGAAACGCAGCTTCCAAAGGAGCTGAGGCATTTTGATGGAGAATCACCTGGCCTCAGTTAGACATTTTTGTCATGCCTCCATCCTCCCTGGCCATAGCACTGCAGCCAGGTGGCATCAAACAAAGGAACCCTGGCAAACACAGCCCTAGGTGGCAGGGCTGGCCCTGGCTACGTTGCCAGGACAGAAGCAGTGACCTGCTGCTCAGGCAGCAAGTCTGTCACCCTGTATATTGATTTGTGGGTTCTTGTTGTATAACACTAAAAAGAAAGAAATAATTAAAAAAAAAATCCAGTATAAATTCTATCTTTTCCAGCTGTTTGCATTTTTTTGATTGGAGGTACAAAACAAATGCCAATGAACTTTTCTCATCAGTTACAATTGTAAATTAATTCCTTTTATTTATCCTCATTTTATGCAACAAGTCAAAGGCAAAAGTTATAAACAGAGCTTAAGTTGGAAGTATTCCCCCTTTTTTACAGTCCAGCTCAGTATAATGTGTTCTGGCCATGTAACTCAATGTTCTCATAAATCTCCCAAAGCCCAAACCCTTCTGATTTATCATAGTTTTTCTTTTTTTTTTTTTTCCTTCTCCTGCACAGGATCAAATTGACCATTTCTGATTTGAGAAAGAACAAGAGGGTGTTTGGTTTACAATGGTCTTTGCATTGAGACGGTACTTTTCTTTGCTCTGACCTTCAGAACCACTGGAACTATGGGAAAGCACTAAACCAAAGGAAAAGTGTGAGACTTTTACACTGGGTGCCCACAACTGTGCTCTGGTGCTCATCCAAGCAGCCTTCCCACACACTATAACCTCTGCACCCGCTAAGTTTTCAGGTCTTTTACACACATTTGATAGAGGGAGTAGAAGTCTAATACATAGCAAGAACTCTTAAATTTTGTGGTGATAGGTGAACAGGTAAAAGCAAAAAACGTGTAAATAGTGCAACCAAACCAAATGTCACCACATTTCACAATCAACCAAAAGGCAAAGTCACACAAAACCAGCACTTAATATTAGCACTGGAGAACTTTGTGGTAGTCCAGTAAAACAACAGCATCAACAAAGAGCAGTTCAGTGTGAAAAAAATCCGGAGTCTACAAACTACATTTATTATCCTAAATATCAAAATCAGTTAAACATTAAACTTACAACAGGTAATGTAAAGACATTCTGTGAAAAAGCTGTGTTCTTTCAAGCCACCTATGAGAGTGTTTTTCTGCCCTGTTTCAAGCAGTGAAGAGCAGGCTGCCTTTCACTGGCTTAGTACATTATACCAGATTGGAACCCTTAACATCAACACCAACCAATGAATTCCTCAGGAAGCAGAAGCCATGGCTGACCCAGTAACCCTTGAGAGGCTTAGGAAAAGCTTAAAGCTTTTAAAAGCATAGCAGAGACAAGCACCCAGAAGATCCTGTATCATAAATACTGTGTCTTCTCTGGAAAGAGAAAATCCTACCACCCCAGTGAAAAGACCTTGGAAGACACATCCTTCTTCTCTGAGGGGGATATTTAGCCAGGCTGCTGAGAGAAGCACCATCCCATGGGATGCAGGAGGGCAGGGAACAGAGGGAGGGGACTTTAATTCCTGGGAAAATGCCTCATGAGGTCAGGACATTACTGCTGATCCAGCCAAGAAAAGGGATGCAACTGTTCCCAGAAGAAAAAGGGAAGAAGCAAACAACATGAAACCTTTAACCTTTTTGTTCACCATATCAAAGTGGTCAACCGAAGGGTAATGGTAGCTGACGAGCTTTCGCTTCCCATAACCTCACAAACCATTAGACTCCCTGGCCTTGTCATTTCTCTCCCATCAGCATTTCATGAACTGTTTCAAGTATTGTGAATATTTTACCTTTCCTTTTTTGAATTCTTTTTTTCAAATTATAAATGAACTTGTTTAATAGATCACAGTAGCATAGATATGTTGCCTTTTTTTTCCATCTTCATCTTACACATAAATAACCAGTTAAATGAAATCCAAGATATCAATGTCTGACTTAAAGAAAAAAAAAATCAGCTCATTATCAAAAAAAAAAAAACCTTGTACCCAACGCCAAGAATAGAAAAAGGCCAAAAGGCCAGGAAAGTAAACTCTCATGTTAAGCCAGACCTAGCATTTCTGTAAATGGGCAATCCATATGAAGGAAAGAACTAAAAGCTTCTGAGGCTTAGCAATTGCTACCCTTTCCTTTACATACAGAGGAAAATGAGAACATTCACAAGTAATTCAAGTCTTTTAGGTACACGATAAAGGGTATACTTTGAACACACAATATTACAATATCTTAACATTACAATTTTTTTTTTTAACGTGTGCAACAAAAGATATGCAATTTTTCTGTCACCTTTACAGGCAACTTACAATACAGGGTAACTGTGCTCCCAGCCAAAAGACAGAAGTGAAGGTGGCAATGAAGATGTGCCAGTTCAGATCTGCCACTCCTTTAAACTTCTCTACTTCTCATGCTTGAAAAGAATACTGTAGCCCTTCACCCCAAATATCTTCCCTCTTCCCACCAGGACACCCAGGATCTCTCCAGCTTTAAATGCAAGCATTCTCTTGGACCTCACAGACCTTTTTGCAGTTTAGAGAAGTTCCCAACAGGCTTCTGGATTTCACTGTCCTAAACCCATTCCTGCAGCCTAGGGCAAAGCTGCAGCCAAAACCTCTGTTGCTCTCCTTGCTAACAGGCTGTACAGGGAAAAACCACAACCCCTCTCCACTGTCCAGTACAGCTTCAGCCTTTCCAACCTGGCTGCTCTCTCTGCCAGTCCTGTTCCTCAGAAATCTCACTGACCACTGCAGTGCTCTCACCAATTGTTGCTCTCCATTCAGCATCATACCCCTGCTCCCTCCTGGCTCCCTTGTTTCCAAGAGGATGGAAATTAATAGCATTTTTTGAGCTAGTATTTTATGCTTGCAGTGTTGGGACATCCTACCAACACTGCACAGCCTTAGAGAACTCCGTTTGCTCAGTTAACTCAGAAGTTAATGTGATTCCCTGATAAGTTAAAATGAGCAGGATCAGTCTTGGTTTTACACCACCCTTTCAGCAAGGTAATATCTGACAAAACCTTCCTCTTAAAGTGTATTGAAGCATGGCCATTTTCCACATTCATGTCCAAGGAAGAATGAACAGCACAGCACACCATGACAACAAATTACTCAAGTGAAAAACGCAAGTAAGAACTGCAAAAAACCCTGAGGAATTTCTGTATTTGTATTTGTGTTGACCAAAACTCGGGATGTTGAATCCTTATTGATTTTAGTGGAGTTCATTAATAGTGAAATGGGAAGGTGAGGAAGGAGAAGCCCAGCTCCCTCGGGCATAGGCAGCTGCTGCCCCAAGGGACAGGATGGCTGTCGGCTGGTGCTGCTCTGTCCCCACTGCAGCAGCTCCTGGAGACTGCGCCCGCTCGGACTCCTGGGAGCCTCTTGCCTCTGCTCAGGCACAAAACTTCTCACCCTCCTGTATAATTCAGCTAAAATACAAAATTGAACACGTAGTATGTGCACTATTGAATTATTTAAGAAAATTCTATGCAGGATCTTAATCAACAAGACACTTTAGGGTTAAGACTAAGCAGATATTTCCACTAAAACTGTTAGGAGAGATGCTGCTTCCCAGCCTTGGTTATGGAATGGGAGAGGCTGCTGCTGAAAACAAGGTAAGGGAAAGCAATTCACTATCTACTGATTGTGTAAGCAGTGAATGACAGATCTCCAGTCTTTCTGCCCTGCCTTTTGACCAATTTTCTATATAAAAATTTTCTCTTTCTAACATAAGAAGTGGAATTGTGTTACAGGCTCTAAATTTTTATTTCATTTACTTGTTCCAAATTGTAACTAAGCTGTACTGATCACAAGTTGCAGACTTCTTGCCCCCAATGATGGCTAAAAATTGATTTGGATTAGAAAGTCATAGAATTTGAATCAAATTATTAACAAATTACTTTTGGAAAAGTGTAAGAATCATTTTACTTAAGTTACATAAGAAAAAATAATAACAATCACTTTGCAGAAATTATTCTATTTCAGAGAAAGTTAATCTTCTCAGTCTTTCGTAGCAGTTTTAGCTAAACCTGTAAGGAGTCAGATGCTCAATTTTGCCTCTGAGATATCCTGGGAGACAACTTCTATATCCATCAGAAAGTTCCAGGACAACTGGAAGAACAGTTCATTAACATATAATAATTTATAGGGTAAAAACCAATAGTGAAGTATCCTCTAAGGTACTCTCATGACAGGAGAACATAAATAATTAATTGACTGCTTTCAAAGTGTGATAAACCAGCTGCTTTGAAATAATATTTACTGCTAATTTAAAATAAAAATATGTTTATAAAGATGTGATAATCAAATGAGAGTGCTCAAAACAGAAGAAGACTCTTTTTCCATTGCATTAATTTACCAGTAACAATTCTGCATTTAATACAAGAGTCTTGAATTTCAATTAGTTATCCAAATATATGACTATATGATCAATTCCCATTTAGCAAGGTTACTGTCCTCCATTCAATGCTGTTATTTCCATTAGTAACTTTTGCAAATAATATGATAAACCTATCAGTTGTGAAGGCCATTACTTTAATGCGGCAATCATAAATTGCCTTTCATTTGACATTAGTCCTGGACAAAAAAAATGACCTAGCCTCACAAAAGGTAATTAAGAAATCACGTATATAACTTCCAAGTGCAAAGAATATCACATTGAAGAACCAGTCTCGAACAAGAAGTCGGCAAGACAGAAATCCTGAGTAACACATCTTTCAAGGAGGCAATGGTAAGTCTCTTCTTTAAAAATACAAAATTACTAGCACAGTAAATTCTTACAAGGACAATACTAGTGAGCATGCATAGACTAAGACCATGGCAAACAGTTTTTTCTTTGTTCTTACTCTGATGTGTAACCAGCTTAAAAATGGGAGCATTTTACCATGGAAAAAATGTTGCACAGATCTAAAATGCCATAATAAAGAAGCTTATATTGCTACCTGCATGCATTCATGATTGACTAAACCTTGAAGCTCACAGTACAAACTGTGAAGTCACAGGTATTCAGATCTGTGATGTGCTCTAAATATAGATAATTTAGGTCATAACCATAAGAGATACAAACAGTCCTCTGAGATAATCTTCATGTGACACTGCTATTACTTTAAAAGGAGTATTTCTATAATAACTCCTGATTAAATATAGAAATTTGACAGCAGTGACTAAGTCTATATGCTATATGGCTTTTCTGTAAGGCTTTTCACATGAATTTTGCTGTGCAGTCACTGGACAGACAGAGCTAAAGCTGCTCACAACTGGAGAGAGACCAAAACTTGTTTTCATTTTCTTCTTGATAAATGGAAGTCTCCTTTCCAGGCATTTGCCTCTTTTAAAGATGTATTCTAGAATGTTTTCAGAGATACAAACTCACTTCAAAAAGAAAAAAAAAAAAAAATAAGGCTCTGTATAGTTGTTGCCACAAAAAAACTTGAAATAGATACTATCAACTTTCTAAATGTCACTAATCACATTTCACCTGTTGTCACTGTTTCCATTCATTCCCACAAACCTTGAAATCATGAAGGCAGTAATGTGCTGGAGTATCTATGTTACTTGCTGAAGTTATTCAGAAAAGAAGATTTGAAATGTAGAAGCAGAGGTGCACAGGTGGACACATGCACTAGGAGACAGTTTTCAAAGGTAAAACAACAAGTCACATTCACTTTTCTCCCCTCCCCATCAGTTAATGACTTTATGAAAGCAAGCAAGTAGTGTAGCCAATATGCATAATTTTTAAGTCTTGGATTATTTGGTTATTACTCTTAAAGTCCATGGTCTTAAAATTTTATAATTTAGTTACAATACAAACTGTCATCAAAAAAAAAAAAAAAAAAAGAAAAAAAAAAAAGCTTATATTCTAGTCCTTAAAAATGTGAATGAAGTCTTGAAAATATTTCCCAAACCTTGCCTAAAGGCTCAGAAACTTAGGAGCACACTTCAAAAATGATATTATTTTTGGTGTTAATCTTGCAACTTCTTGAGGTCTGCAACTGGGGAAATTGCATTTACTTCTCTGACCTTTCCACCGCATTTATTTCCATCCCTTCATTGTCACTTCATCACAAGTTGCGCATCTCAGATCGCCTTAATTTTTGTTTTTTTTAATTTCTTTGGGGTTTTCTCCTTCCTCTCTCTCAAAGGAGTCCCAACCACATCCTCTCTCCCTTCTCCTTCTAACTGTGTCAGTATTAACTAAGTAAAACTCTGCCCAGCCCCTCAAGCCCTTGGTGCTGTCATGATGCCTCTCTGGTATCTCTGCAAATCTTCTTCTTTCAAAAGCTCACTGGAAAAGACGCAAGAAGTGCCAACTTCAAATGAAGGAGCATATAGACATCAACATTCTGCAGGCCTTGGAGACAAAGAAATAAAGTGCTGCTGTCTCTTGTGACAGGCCACACGTCTATTCGTAAATCAACACCACAGATCTGAGGGTCTTGTGCTTCCCTGCTGGGAAACTTGGTCCTATCAGAAATTATCTAAGTCCCAGTAACTGGCACGCACTTTGCTTTACCTTTTGCTTAGCTCTGTACAACTGTGTTGTATAACACCTACTGGATATATTTCTGCAACTAATCAGTAATAACAAATAATGAAACTACGTGGAGTGGACCCTCTGTGTCCCTACAATAAAGGGCCCAAGGGCTAGAAGCAGCTTGCGCAGTGTTCTAAGACTGGCCATTAAACAAGTCCAATTCGGGCACTGAGTAAAAACAGTGTTAGAGGATAAAAAGAAAACAAAGAACCCTTACCAGCACACGTAAAGTACACCACACTCAGCAGCAATAGTTGTAATGCAGAATTAAAGCCCAGTGCAAGCCCTGAAGCATGCTGACAAACAGGTAAGAACAATTCAAGGTGGATCTTACATGGAAGAGGAAGAAAGCACCAGTAAGGATGCTGGGATGACTCTCTGCACACCCACCCTAAACACAACAGCTGCCACTGACCTTGGCACCCATTGGTGCAGAGGTAAAAAAGGAAAATATCAGAAAGTTTGTGTGTACATCCTTTTAACTGCCTATAACTCTAAGCTGTTGAAATTGGAACAACAGTTCTTTGATTAAACGAACAATAAATTCCTGGCTTTCCATATGAAGTGCTTGCTTTTGTCCCTTCCTTTCATGAGTCAAAACCTGGTAATGACTCAACCAAACTACTCCCAAGACTTCAATCTCCCCAAATCAAACACATTGGTGTTTATAAGCCAAACATAGAATTTGGCTCATTTTCCCTAAAGATTACAACAGAAAAAGCTCAAAGGTTTCTGCCTCCTCAAAAATAGGCATGTTGTTAGCTAAACTTAGCTGGATGAATGGACAGCATTTAATCATGGTTCTGCTTCACATCACTCAAATTTTTTCTTCAAAACAGCTGAAGGAGCATCCAGTCAAATATTTTCAGTATCATATTTCTCCTATCTTCATTCTACTCTTTTCAAAAATCACAAATACATTAACTTTTTTTATTACTACAATTAATAAATAAACCAAAACCAAAGTTTGCTGAGGTTATACTTATGTTTTTCTGTTGCATAGAGAAAACTTTTATTTGTAGACATGTGGTCTAATTATTGGAATTCTACTTATTATACTTTTTAAAGCATACTATAAATGCAAAAATAAACCTATTGCACCAGGAACAGACACAACCACTCCTATGTCACTTAATCTGTACCTGTACTCTGTTTTCTTTTATAAAAATTAAGTTTGAAATGCTGATTTTTTCCAAGCTGATGTTACAGCTAACCTTCTCCTTGGTCTCCTTAATTTTCAAACAAAGCAACACCATAAGGTGAAACTTTTAAAAAATTCTGCTTATGCAGGACTATAAATCATATAAATCAGATTTAGACATTGATTTTTTTTCTTTCATTTGCATGCTCATACATCATGTAAGGAAAAGGATAAGAGGTATCTTTTGGGTTAAATATTGTTCAGCTTTATGCTGCCAAGAGCTGGTTTTAGCCTTTGAAAGTACCAAATGTTCCCAAACAGAGGAATAAAGTTAGAGCCACATCCAGAATTAAAGAGGCAAATATCATCTCTGTCTTTATCCTTTCCACGTATAATGCTGAGGGCTATAAATTCAGACTCCCTCCAAAATTACTGTTTGCAAATTCTCTACCTCAGGACAGTGAATAATCCTTTCAGGGCTCCTGATCTGCAACCTGGTGCCAACCACCACGTGAGGCTGCAGAACATATTTGGTGGTTAGAGTGAAGGAAAGCAGTACCTTTGGAAACTCAGAGATCCAACCAATAAATAAGGCATGAAAACATGAAATGTTTCTCACTGTTACTCAGTAATCTTGAAAGGATATCTATAAAAATATGCTCGATGCATGAACAGTTTAATAGCTTCCATTCCATTAGATTTGCAACCATTGCACCTTCTTTTCCATGGAAAGACAATGTTCCTCTGTCATAGAAAAGCAGAAGCAAAGGAAGCTTGGCAAGGGAAACTGACTGTGAGGAAAGCAAATGCAACAGACATGAATGTGAAGGCATTATCTGCAATGGTAAACCACACCTTGAATATTAGAAGTGTCAACTTGCCTGTGTTTTTTTCATCAGACAAATAGAACAGAGTAATTAAAAATGTATCAACTACAGAGATGTCCTATTCTATTTCATAGACATTTAATAGACTAGACTACCGCATTTACCAATATTGCACATACCTCACTGTCTTTGTTATCACAATACACAAACTGGACAGGAAAAAAAGTTTCAACATTAAGGAAGCAAAGAAACAAAGAAACACAGAACTAAGCAGTAATAGCAATACTGTTCTCATTCTGTGGACTATTAATCATTTTCAAGGAGAGGAAAAATGTCTGACATATTATAAGATTATTTAAAAAGCCAACTAACTGCCAAAAAAAAAGAAAAATAATACCAATATACTAAAAAGGAAATGGAAGAGATTAAATGCTCTATTCCAGATGAGAATACAAAAAAACAAACCACCAAAGAACTGTAAGGGAATCATACAAGTGTGCATTTGGAAAGAATTCACACATTCAACAATCCTTTTTCTCATTGCTGGTGAAAAGAAGAAAGTTCCTGCTCTCTCTCAAGGCAGTTTAATTCTGACATTGAGAATTTTACCCAACTTGCTAATTGCTTGGCGAAGACGTGAATGAAGACAGTTGAAAAACACACCAGCAACTAGACTAGACAATGAAGGATAGATAAGGTGTGCTGTCCACACAGCTGGTTTTACTTCCACAGCTGAGGAGGCAGCTACTGGTGATGAAGGAATTTCTGCAAAGGAGGTCTTACCCTTCCCCTCATAATTTCCTCGCTTCTCTTTAAACAAGAGTGAGCTTTCAAGATTTCCAAAAATGACACTTCCTTACTGTGATGGCTGGTGCCTCATCTTCCCACATGACAGGCAGCAGCTCCCAGCCTCTCCTCATCCCCTGCACCACTATCAGCCTGCGGAGGTACTCCAGCCAAGCAGGAAGGAAAGGCGCAAGCTGCCCAGGGACTGGACACCTCATCATCATGACTAACAAGGAGAAATGAGGAAAAGGGGAAAAGAGAGACTTAGAAATCTCAAGAGAGTAAGATGCCAGGTAAAATATATAGAGAGATTGAGAAAATGAGGATAAAACCAGCAGCAAACAGAGCTGTTGTAGTTGTCCTACAAGATGTCGATTTGGATGCCATCCTCTGTTCTAATGAAATTTAGAGAAACCTTGCATTTCAGGAAATTAGGACTAGTCAGTTTATATCTAAATATAAAGTAGATATCCACTCTATAAAGTGCCTTTTTGAGAAATACAGAGGTGAGATGAATGGCCCTGGATCAGAGGTCATGTACTCATTATTTATGAAGTGAAGCAGAAGTCTTTTACAATGTACTCCCAAGGGTATTTTAATAATGAAATTGAGCCCTAATTCAGAATGACCTTCAGACATGGCTTTATGCATATTTTCAATTCCTTTCAGCCAACATGCTCACTATGCAGTCACATAATAGCTATTCCAGCAAGAGAGCTGTATCACAGCACTCATCTATAGTAAATTGTTAATTTTTATATCATTAACTGATTAGTGTAGTCCAACAGAAAAAAAACCCAAAAAACCCTGTAAATGGATTCTGCTTACGAACATGTTTAAATACAGTATATTATGTATACTGGAATACGTTCCTTTTTAAAATGTAAACTTTATTTAGTTGATGACTCATGTCTTTCTTCAAGTAACTGTGGGATAAAAGCACTTAGCTTCATGGACTACATTTTGACTTGAAGTTAAAAGAATTTCTTTCACTATTAAACATGCAGAAATTCACTGCAGCCTACTTACAAGCAAACAGACTTCTTTCACAGTCAGTGCAGGCTCATTTCTTTACCTGTATCTCCTATTTGCATACATACATTATACATGTAATAAGTGCCTGCCTTGATAGACATTCTAAACTGATCAGAGTAATTTTTAAAAAAAATTTTAAAAGCCTATCTGCTACCTTCTACTTTAACTAGGCTAAATATAATGACTAAGCCAAGACTTGAATACAGAATTCATATTTTGATTTAAAGATTCAACACTAAACAAAATGCTACTCAAAACTGGATTTCTGCATATGCACCCTACCTCCTCTCAGCTTAAGAGGAAGTAGGAGAGATTTAGGGTCCATCTAATATATAATCCTTTTTTTTTTTAAGTTCTAGAATGACATTAAAATATACTTATCTAATTTGACGGTGAGAGGAATTAATAATTCAAATGTGATATATGTGTTACTAAATAGAGCTATTAGATTTTTTTTCTGTAATGAAGCTGATCCAAGAAATTCACCCTTTAGAGGGGCTGAAAACAGGTCTCAAAGCAGTTACTGGGAGCAAGACAGTGTCATTGTGGATCTCAGCACCATTCACTTACCATGCCAGCCTGAGTAGACTTTTAGCAAGGATGTGAAATGTTTGAGCTACTGGTCAGGGACTGGAAGCAATTTAAATGTTTTCTACCTCTAAAACCAGACTGGAGGAGAATCTGGTGTTAAGGCTTCTGCTGGCCATTCCGGAAGGGACGCACTGACGAAGTGTGTGTTGGGATTCAGAAGTGAACAAAAGGATCAGAAACATCTGCAGAATGTTTAAAGAAGATTTGAGAGATTTTATCCTCTCTGCCCCCTTCCAAAATGAAACAACTTTCTGCAAATACAGAGTGCCTCACACAATGTGTAGTGAACCACGAGCAGTGGTTTACTATGATGCTTTTAACCATGTTTTCTGAAACACCACTGACCACCACACCCAGCAGTTCCTTCCATATGATAGTGATGGATGCATTACAGCAGAGATTTTTACTGCTATAATACAGTGTTTAACACCCATCATTTGGCCTTTTACAGCTAATTAGAGAAACCTTACTCTCCACACATGAAATTTCTTCTGGTGTTATTCAACTCACTGCTAAATTTGACAGTGTTATGCAAGAACATGTGCATCCCCCACCTCTGCAAAAGGTTTCTCTCACATGCATACTAGATACTGATTTCACACAGGGCCCAGCATTTGCTGAAGCTGTTTCTGTTCTCAGAGTAGCTAAAGCAACACACAGCAGCTACTCGATGTTTGCTAAAAGAAATAATACTATTAATTTGCTGAGCTTCAACACTTTATCTTCCTTTTACTGTATCAAAGACCTCATACTTTACTAAAAATCTCAAACTTTATATATAAAATGTGAAGAATCAAAGTCACAAAAAATACTGAATGTACTGAAAAAGCTATTAGAAAATAACAAGGAGTTTTTATTTAAGCAAAAATCTATGATAGTGAGAAGTAAAAAATACTTTTTTAACATTTAGAATTCTGCAAAAATTTGAAAAAACTCTACAAAAAACATATTTTGACTCTCTAAAATCAATACATTTGACCAGATCGATCAATGATCAATTAAATTTATATTCCTTGAACAATATAAATGTGTGCTCCTAGACCCTGATTAGCTGCTTAATTTAAAACTTAAATTCAAACAGTATGTTCTGAACTGTCCCAAAATATTATAAAATATTATCTTCTATTTCCATTCACAGTTCTTCCACTGAAAAGAGAGCATTAACAGCTTTAACTGATTTGATAAGACCTTCTTCCACTTTTATCACCATCTAAACTTTCAAGTTGGCTCCGTAAGAAGACTGAAAAAAAAACCTGGAGCAAAAGAAACTAACTTGATTCCTTGATAGCAATCAAGAAGAATGGTATCCAGCCTGGGTCTCCCATATATCTCTTAAATGCTTAGATATTTCTTAGCCCTGAATTGGAAGAGGGATCAGTACATGAATTTTTTTCCAGCTGCATTAATGCCTCATAAATCCTTATGTGTACTTTGTCACTTGATATCTTTTACTTCTACTTAAAAGATTCAAAACAAAACAAATAGTTTTAACAGGGAAGAAAATTGTTTGTGGGTTTTGACATGGGGGTTCCCGTGTTAGCTGTGGTTTACAGAAATTCCTGAAAACAAATGAGCTTATTGATGAAAATCACCACTTCTTTTTCAGATCTTTTCAAAAGAACTAACGTAGTATTCTTTTATGATGTCTAGAGCTTGACGCTATAAAGATAAACAGAATCTGAACAGACATCATAGCAGTATTGACATTGAATACTCTATATGAGCACCTAAATGAACTATCTTACAAAACAAATACAGGCTTTATGTATCACTTCAAATAAATGAATTTAGGACTTATTTTGGTTTGTACAGATACATAAGAAACTTGGCAGTATCAGTTATGCATCAATTTTTTTTATAGTTTTTCAAAATAAGAAGTGTTTCTGTGCTGACAATTAATAAAATTTATACTACTGATACACATATGGTGAATTTTAGTTTCATATAAACATTTGAGAACAAGATACAGTTATAGCGCATTTAATGGCCTTTCATGTCTGCAATTCCAGGCTCTCATAAAGGAGTGGGTATGGTTTATTACATGTGGTGTGGGGAGTCTTTCATGTCAACAGATCACTGTGGTGAGAACTTCAAGTCAGCATTAAAAAACATAGGGAGACTCTGTAGGAAGTACTCATGTACAAGAGCAGACATTCATGATGTCTAGAATTAATGAACGTAGTTTCAAGAACCGAGTGTGAACAAAAATCAGAAAAAGCTATCAAAAACTATCTTGGTGATGACATGAAAGATGCATACAGGATGGTATCTATATTATATGTCCCAGCTGTTGAATTATGGTTGTCTTCATTCCTGTCCTAGCGTACAACAGTCCTGCAGTAACAGCAGAGAGCCTATAGCTCGCGAATAAAGTGAAATTGCTGCAACATACACTGAAGTTTAAGGAGAAAACGTAGTTTTACTTCAGACTCTTGGAACTCAACTATCCACCAGACTGCATTAGAAAAAATTTCTACTGGATTTGCAGGGGTATTCAGGAAGAAACATTGGAACGTAATTTTTGAGACCAGAATAAGACCTCCATTCATGACAGAATGAAGCAGATAAAGCAGATGCATTGCTTTATGACCTTTCATGTCTTGCTCATTTTCCTGGAATTAAGCAGCAAGTGTGTAGCAGTGTCCCTGTTCACATCAGACAGCTTCTAAAGGAAAGTCATCAACAGCACTCAATTCACTGGCAACTGGTAACCAAACACCCAGCGTGCTGCTGTATCAGAAACCAGGATCAGCAGGAGGTTAAGAGCAAGATCCCTGCTCACACAGGAGAAGCTGGATTTCTCAGCTAGAAGGGGTACACTCGCTTTTCCAGCCTTGTGGTTTGGAGCACTCCCCACACCACAGCACACCACTGCCCACGAGGCTGCACCATGCACACTGGGCCTAACTAAGCTGGCTTCAAAATAACCCTCCCAAAACAAATGAACTGAGCAGCTGCAGATGGAAACTTCTCAAAACAATGCTTTGAGCCAAAGCCACTGCCATGAAACTGCGCTGCCAGAGAGACACAGCACAGTCAAAGGGTGTGAGAGAAATACTGTCAAGTCTGAGAAATACAAGGTACAAGTCGAATCTTTCAAACCTGCTCAAGAATGCCAATTCAAGAACAGCTCCCTGTTTTTCCTTCCCACTGGATTTTCTTCAAGCTGAATCACAGAACAAGACTCTGTGTCAATCCACACAGTGTCTATTCCTTTCCAAAATTCCATATTCCTTTCCATTTTTGCCCCTTTACCCTTTCCTAAACTCCCCTTGTCCTCAGGCCTCTACCGTAATCATTGGCTTCCAAGAGAAGCTCCTGGATTGAGAGCTTCCCTTGGAGATTTTATCCAGCATTGAGCATAATGCCAAGACAAGCTCTTGCTCTGGAAGGCAAACAGCCTGGATATGGATTACACGGGGTGATTTAAACTGGCAATTTTATGCTGAGTTTAAATCCAGGAGTAAGGAACCTCTTCCTTTCTGAGGAACAAGTACGGGTTTCATTAGGGTTCACACGTACATAGCCATGTACACCAGTACAGCCGTGTCTTCCTGCACCTCACCAGAGGAAAGCGCCCATCTCCCTTGGCACAGGCTGCTGGAGTTATCAGGGTCCCCCAGGTCACTGCCAGCTGAGGGGGGACAGGCACTGAAAACACTCCTCTTCCTCATGTTCCTGTCAGGAAACGTCACATCCCTGTGCCTGCAGAAGGCAGCTCAAGCACTCGGAAGGCAGCCAGATGGGGCAGGCCCACGCTCAACCCCAGCAGAACAGGCCCACTGAACATTCCTGGACTACTATAAAGGCAGCACAGCTGAGCACTTCCATGGTGGGTCTGTGTTATATCTCAGTTGGATAAAACTAC
This sequence comes from Cnemophilus loriae, assembly GCA_013397755.1. Taxonomy (NCBI): domain Eukaryota; kingdom Metazoa; phylum Chordata; class Aves; order Passeriformes; family Corvidae; genus Cnemophilus; species Cnemophilus loriae. Next base: position 2,898,579 of record VZTF01005664.1, read on the forward strand.
CAGGAAACACCAGGGCAGAATGCAAGGAAACGTGTGTTTTGTGAGTGAATCACGTGCCTCATTGCAGAAAGGGAATGAAGGGTCAAAGTAAAGAGAGAGCTGGGATAAACGTAGTACGTTCCCTTATAGCTCCTCTGGGAAGGATCCGAGTATCTGTAATCTGACTGCTTCTGAAAGCCAGAAATAGATTTTCCTTTCCAATTCCTGCCATTTATTACTGCTGATTATTAAAAGCAATGTGCACAGCTGATTTACAAGATGGCAGGTTCCCAGCACTTCTTCTCATTTTCACTTCAGTGAGGAAGTGTTTCTCTTATGACAGACAGAGGTGATAGGGACACAGAGTAACCCCAGGTGCTTTGTGTTCACATGTTTCACCCCAACTGAAATATTAGAATTCAACAGCTTTTTAAAATTCATTTTCAAGTAATTGGCCGAATGGATGGAGCCAAAAAGCAGCAGGCACATCTCTTCTCTCACTTCAGCAATCTGACATCTCCAGTCAAAATAATCAAAGCAGCTGCAGTTTGATCCTTCATCTTCCCTTTCAAGTTGTTTTTTCCCTTGGCTTTTCCTCCAGTCACTGAAAAAGGATGACTTGCAGTTCAATAACACAAGTATATTTGCACAACAAAACTCAAACCATGGGGTGCATCCCTGCTTTCCATACCTGTCAAATGCAGATTTGTTCAAAATACTGAAAATAAATCATCAGTATTCAAACTGGATTCTGTATTCTAGATGTAATAAACAACAAATCACCTTGAAAATATGTATCTTATATGGTAAGATTTCCAAAATGAGATTAAAGGGCAATCTCGCTGACATGTATTTAATTCACATATTTACATACCAACAAGCAAGAGGAAGTCTCACTCCTAAGAATAACTGAATGAGAAGTTCTTATTTTAATGTCAGTTATAAGAGGCAACCAATTGAATAAACTATAAAGTAATATAACAATTACAGTATGCTAAAATCACCCAAATATGGCCAGGGAGAATACTAAGTAAAGTAAAGCTAGAGATAATAAAGAAAAATAAAATGGGAGAAACCCTTGAATTCTCTGCAACAATATTAATCTGAATTTTCTGCACCATTGTACTGCTTGACATTGAATCACTTTTTAAAACAGGTACTGTTTGCAGGTCTTGCTAACAATAAAACTGGATTTAAATATCACCCTCTAGCTATTTAGCAAGGAGAAATAGGCATTTAAAAAAAATAACTCCAAGAAGTAATATTTCAGTGATTACTATCTCATCTAGAGCTAGAGAATACCATTTGAAACTTACATGTTAAGATTTCATATCAGAGTCAATAAAACTGTTTGCTTGCTTGCTTACTTGTTATTAGAACTGAATTTATTCAACCAAGTAAGTAAAAATAAAACTAGGTAGTTGTGAAAGTTATAGGACTAAAGCCCACTGGCGACATTTCCATCACAAAAATGAAAGGAGAAGGGTAAATAGTTATCTAAACTTTCACAAAAGATAAATGTCTGTTTAATCTTTGACATTTTGTGGCAGCCTAAAATGCATCTCAGTATATACATTTTACCTCAGGACTGATTACTTTAGAAGTATAAAATAGAGTGTTTATCGTATTTAATTTGAGAATACAACCCAGGTGGTTATGAAATCCTGGAGGAAAATGCCAAAGCAGGATTGGAGGTATACATATATGTATAAATATACAGAGGAAGTGTTCAGAGCTTTCTGTAGGCTCCACAGGTGAATATTCGGGGAAGTTTTTTGCTCTAGGATGGGCACTGGCTTTACATAGAATACAGACAAAAGGATGGCAGGAACACATCCAGAAAATAGCCAGAACATATCCAGAACACAAGCGGAAAAGCATCAATCGGGCCTCTCCAAATCTTCATTTCTAATTAATTTCTCTAATACTCTGAATTATGCAGAATTTAGACACTCTTAATAGTTCAAGCTGAGTTTTGCACTTAAAATGTTCCTAACGTGGGAACACGGAGTATCCTTCTCCCAGGTATTATAGGATTACTTTGAGTTCCTACTTACTTTTTTTAAGTTTTATACAACCAGTGACTACTTTATGTAACTAATATTAAATTTTGCAAAGCAAACACTCTAGCATTGGCGTCTAATGTCAGTCTAATTTTGTATCAAAGCACTCTAATGCTACCTATAGTTAGAACTCCTTGGCATCTTGCATGTAATTTTATAAAACAAGTTGCAATTATGATGAAGAGATTATTTTTGAAGCTTCCTTCCATTTTTTTTCTGATTATATTTAAAACCAAAACTATAGATACTTGTGGGTTTTTTCTTCTTTCTTCCTCTTTTTTGGGAGGTTGGGTTAGTGAGAAAGAAAGGGATTCAGATCTTTGCCAAGGACTCAAGAACTGTGTCTGGAGGTTTGTTTTCACTGTAGATGACAAATACTTCCCTGCATAATAATACACATCAGCCAGGTGTCTGCTCTAACAGAAATCAGGTCAGCTCTTGAACTGGTTGGAAAACAGTCCCCTCAGCACAGGAAGCAGAAAGCACAGGGTTTTGTTGTCCAGACAAGTTTTTCTCCAAGGTGCTGTGCCACATCATGTGTGCCAGTAAGAGCTGGGGCACCTCTGCAAGGCGAGGCATTCGTTGCCTGCACTGAAGTCCTACTCCAACTCCTTCCTGCTTCCAAAAACCCCATGACAGCCCACTGCCAGCTCTGATCACAGGATAACTTTGTTTTCTGACAAAACCTTTGCATTTTTGCACAAGTTAATACTTTGGTACAACAGTTCTCCCTGCATACAAACCAACCATTTTACAAAAGGAAGCTCTACAGCTGTAGAATATAAATGGCCAGTTGCAGTCACCAGTGAGAGTTACCTAATACATGCAGCCATATAACCAACGGTGTATTCATATATACACAGGGATGTGTAAATGGATATATATAATGCATCCATATACATGTGTAAGCCCACACAGATAAAATTACATGTGCATGTCTTCCTCTAACAATTCCTTTATGCTCCTGTTTACAGATTCACAGAATGTTCCGAGTTGGAAGGGACCCACAGGATCTTAAGCAAATGGCCCATTATTGGCACCATGCTCTGACCAACTGAACTGATCTCAGGGTCAAAGGTCCAGAACCACAGACATTTATATTCAAACATCCCAAACACTGTAGCTACCTTTAACAATGGCTCATGCCCTGAAATCCTATCTTCCCCTCTACATTTGAATCATTATTCCCTTTTAAGTAGAAAAATCATATGTTAACCATTAAAAAACACACGGCCTCTAATAGGTGGAGCAGCTGATGATAAAAATGAAGTTTTGGATTACAGTGTCTTGGATTACATTACTGTCTTGGATGTTGGAAAAAGTAAATCAGACCCTATAAACCTCAAGAAAGTTAATGAACCGGGTCGCATGCGTCTTCAGTGGAAACTACTTTGCTTAGAGCAACCAACAGCATCTACCCCTATCTAACAGCAGAAGTGCTCACCATTGTACGAGCCCATGCAGCCTGCAAAGACATACCTGAATTCCTCCTTTCCCATGCCACACTCACTCCCCACCAGTCAGAGAACATCCTCAAGGCCACTCCTCATCCTCTTGTTTGATTCCCATGACACTCAGCAGCTTCTGTTGAACCTCATATGAGCATCTGGCCCAACACCCAGACCCATCAGTCACCCTCCCCGAGCCACAGGGAGGGCTGGCCTGAGAACACTTTATCTGCAGCTTGGTTCAGCAGCCACAGGTAGGATGCAGGCACATGAGGGTTCAGGAGTCTCTGCTGTGACCTGTGCAGAACCAGCCTGCAGCAGAGGCTGACAGCTCACTGGCTGGGTGTGCCAGAGACCTGTGGGAGGAGGGGCAGAAAAACATCCAGGTGAGGATGTTTGCACCTGGCTTACAACACCTACTTTAGCTGAAAGACTTCTTTCACACTGCTCTTAATGAAGAGGTTATTTATTTTCACACAAAGTACCACTGGCACTTCTGCCCTTTATAAGGTAATTTAACCATAGAGAACAGGTCAGAACAAAGACATCTCAGCAAGGAAGCAAGCTCGTGTGAAAGCAGCAGATGAAAGAGCAGGCAGAAGAGCTGTGGTTGTCCTCAGAACCTCAGAATGCCGTCTCAGTATTGCGGCCATTCCTTGGAGACAATTTATATCTTTTTCCTATTACATGAAGAATGCCAAGATACTAAAGTATCTCTCTACAGCTAGGTATATAAATGTAGGCTGTGTTAATATCCCCACACTCTTTTTTTTCTACTCAAACCCAAGAAGCAGAGGAGGAAATGCTGCTTAGGAAACATATTTCATCACTCTAATCACGGAACGAATGGGAGATGACAGATGTCTTCTAATTAGAGAAGGTACTGTCTCTGGAGCATTTGATTCCAGGCTATGTGAGACCCCACTCATGGGTGAAGAAAGAATTCCAGCCCCCAAACAGTGCAGCCCAACGGTAAGAAGGATTCCCATTGTTCAGGGAAATAACCAATACAACGGCAGGCACTATTGTAGAACAAGCATATACACTTCAATTGGAGACAAAATAGATCATGAACGCACACAAGAAAAAACTACAGGTCACAGAGAGTATAAAGGAAGCTGCTTACATCCCAATGCAACAGTCCTAAGAAAAAACAGCAGCAATTAATGAAGAAAATTACGAAAAAGAGTATCTGTGACCTGATTTGAGCAGATCCAGTAACGCAGAACTCACCTGCAGCTAAGCAACAACCAGATTTGCAACTGTACTTTGGGATCAACAACTCATTCTTTTTCCAGCTAGACCACTCTCACGTGATCCCAGCAACTATGATGCACAACATTAGTGATCTAAATGATTACATGCAATAAAAATTTTCTAAAACAAAAGGGCAAATGAGAGGAAATCAATGAAAAAAATATTATCACACACAACAGCTAACAGACAGTACTATCTTGTGTTGCCACAGCTTTGTGTGCTGCTCAGCACCATGTTCTGGTTATTGAGAGAAAATAGAAAAAATCTCCATGAGGGAACAAGCTGACATAACATAAGGATGCACATCAAGGAGATGGGCACTTCTGGCCTGTCAAAAATGCTACTGCAGCTTCAGTAGACATACCTCAACTAGCTCTGCAGCTGCCTGCTAGCAGCATGGGGTCATTCCGAGGCTGTGAAACCTGTCCGAGAGTGAATAAATACTCAAATAACTAGTCTTGGCACACTGCACTGGATAATTACATCTGACAATCTTTTTCATGCCCTCAGCCTCACAGAGCTGTGTAGGCATTATCCCAGCCTGCTACACATTTCAAAGCTGTGGTCTCCAAACCAGGCATGGAGGCAATGCATTACACTTAAGACATTGCATTATTACTCACAGTCACAAGCCATCACCACTACTACAGCACACATCCAAAAAAGCAAAATGTGACAGCTTATGTCATTGCCTCAGACCCAGCAAAGGGACATTTAGTATCAAAATTCCAGTGGTTCACCATCTTAAAATAAAAATTATTTTAACAGCATTTAAAACTAGAAATACATATATTTCAAATTTTAGCAAACTCCTAAAAGGATGCTAGCAGTGGAGCATTAGGTCGAGTGCAAACAAAGCACAGTTCAGGGGAATTGAGATTTCCTATTATGAACACAATTACTGACTTCTCAAAGGCCATGATCTGATTTTCACAGTCATTTAAGAAGTTTTAGGACCACAGGATGTTGAGAACAATCCTTAACAGAGAACAAAGAGCTGTCCCTTAGTCCCAGGTGAGAAACAGAACCTGAATTATTAACTGGCACTTTCAGTACCCAATGTACTAGAAATAACTGGGAAAAAAAGTCATATTCTATAGACCTCTGTTTCTGAATAAGGAGCTCTAAAGCCATGGGAGGTAAAAAGAGGCAAAATCTAAAAATCTGAAGAGACTGAAGAAAAGAAAGAAGCTACTTTTGCAGAAGAGAAGAAAGGTTCACAGAACATCTGACTAACTATACCTCAGTCAAAAACTAAGTTCAAAACATATAAAGTGCTCGTGGCAAAACAAATCAACGGAATATTTGAATTGATTTTACCAGCACTGGAGAAGGCCAAAAATTCCTGAAGTCTCCTTTCTCATGTACAAGCTTTAGCTCAATTAGTACTGGATTGAAAGTTCTCATTAATACTTGTACTTCAGTTTTCCTTTGATCTCATCCCTCTCACTTGGTGCAATATTTTAAGGAATATTTAATTGAATACTTGCAAGGAATGGACAAAAAAAACTTTACTTACTATAATTTATTTTGAATCATCATCCTTCAATACTAAAAATCTTTTTTGACTGTAGAAATGACAATTTTTAAATTATTAGTGCTAAACACAATGTCATTATTTTTTTGGCTTGTGAATGCTTAAGGTTCATGTTTTTGCGGAAAAAGGAAACTCAGTAAAATACCACTGCAACCCTTTAGATTTGGATACTACTAGCATTCCCTACCTGGCCACAACACAGGTCCTCTCTCTTTATCCTAGATTTAGCACATGCTATAGTCTGTGAGGAGAACACTGACGAAATCCTCAATGCCTTGAAATGATTTTTTCCTACAAAAAATAAATCAAACAAAAACAACAAAAATTCCCAGCCTTTTTGCATTTTTATTGCTAAACTGTTCTAATCAAGAACATTTCATCTCAGCTTCGAGCTTAACAGCTTCATTTCAGATCTGTTTCCCTCAGGAGCAGATGCTGGCCTGGAGGTAGCCTCATCAGCTGCCTCTTAATTTTCTGTCCCTGGACGACTCCGAACATGCGCCCGCGGCCCCACCTTCCTTACAGTAAGTCACATGCCAAAGTGAGTCAGCAAAATATGCTTAACCATTTTCCAGAGAAGCAATGCTTGTATTAAATAAATAAATAAATAAATGAAGGTGGCCACAATGTGCATTTCCTTACAAGACTTTTTGCTTTTATTTCCCCTGTTTGGATAGGTATCAGAGATACATTATGGCTTCATGTCACACAAACATATAGACGCTATAAAAATCCAAATTTAAAAATCTTAGAATTGTCCTAACAATTTGGCATTGTGTGCTCTATCACTGTATTTTTATATTCAGTTTAAGGTGTTTTCCCTAGCTGTAATAAAGGAAAATGGATGTCATTAAACTGTTTTCATTAACTGCGTGACACAGTTCAATAGTTTTTTATCTACCCTTAATTCACTATCATCTTTCCTCCACCACTGCATTATTCATGTGTGTCACCTTCTTCTAATTCCTGTGACAAATACAATTGTAATGATTTTATTTAGGATCAGCACTTCCTCTCACAGTACAAAAAGGCAAAAGTTAAAGCAGGTCTGTCACTTGGCTCTGCCTGGAAGTTGGTCAGGGCAAAGGTGAGGGAGCCGTGGGGAGCAGGCAGCAAACCTGGTCTGGGGACTGACAGCAGCCAGGAGGCACCACCAGCAGCTACTGCTTCATTAATTTTACTGTGTTTCAGGGAGGTGAAGGACTGAATCATCGATAACGGCAAGAAACCACACCCTGCCATATTTTACATCTACCGAGTTAGGCTTAATTTACACACATTTTTAAACACTTATTTCAAACAAAAGCACCAATTGTACACAATATTTTATTTAATACTATTAATTTAAATATTACACTAGACTAAATATTACACTGTTACAGCCTCTATGTAAAATGATTTCCACGGATTACATCTTGGAATGCCTTTTAACTTTTGACTAGAGAAACAAAAATGCTAATCTAATTCCAGCCTTAATCTATTTTAAAGAAAAAAAATTTAAATAACTAATTTTGTGTTTTCTATGACTGGAATAACCCATTGTTACAGCAGGCTGGTTTTGGCAGTGCCTTTACTACTTTGACTGTTCATAAGTTGTCTTACAGTTTCAGACGGTGTCAGACCTAGAGACAATATCTCATGCCAGCTGGAGTGGGAACACTGGTTTTATGTATAGAAATACAGCTTTTAGAAGTCAGGGTCTGCTAGCAGTTTCTCTACAAACTACAATGGCAGCTGTGCTAGAGGTCATGAATATTACATAAGGGCTGTCCATGTATTCAAGCCAGCATCAGTAAGCCAAATTCCCATAGCAACACTCGCATAGATTTACTCATTGCTAAGAGATGCATCAGTTCAGCAGCAAGCGCTGCACTGCTACCCTGATTAGTCTGCAAGATACTATAACTTCAACTCTTCTTTTAAAGATTGTGCATTTACTGATAAAATTCAAAACTTCACCTGAATCTCAGGGAAGCCCTTATCATCTTTCCCAGGAACAAAAAAACCTCAAACTAGCAAAACCCACCCCTGATAAAACTGAAACTCCTGACTACAATCAGCAATCTCTGAGATACAAGGCTGAAGGGAAGAAGTGAGCTGCTTCTGTTGAGTTTCTGCTACACTGATCCCAGGACAGCAAGATCCAACTTCAAAGAGATGTTCAGCATCTCCTACACTTGGCACGTTGCAGCAGCTCATTAAAAAGCTGCTGTAGGAGCTCTTATTAAATATCAGCTAACAATTACATTTTCAAAAAACCATTTTTGGCTTCCTTATTCAGGTTTTCTGGCCCGATGAAGATGTCTGCTTGTGCATTATAGTACTGTATTATTTACGGAGCTGGTCCTTGCCACACAGTCAGCTACAGAGCTCAGTGATGTGGACTCACAGACTCCTCTCCTGAAGAGCTCTTGTAAAACAGGTGGCATAAATGCACTGAGGTAAAGCTGGTGGTGGAAAATTAAATGGAATAGGAGATGGAAAGGAGATAAAGAATTAAAAAAACAAGGCAAAATGGAGGAGGGGAGTCAGAGAGAAAGTCAGGGAGAAATGCAGATCAGGTAGATCTAAGGGGGGATCTCAATGGTGTATTTAAATATATTAGAACAAAAACCAGATTTTGGAAAACAGTAATACATTTAAACATGGCAGGTAGCATACAAAAATGGAAAAACTGGAATGAAGTGATAAATGAATGATAATAAGTAAGATGAGCGCAATTTTTACAGGTGCAATAGTATCTAAAGATACAGCACAGATGAAAGAGAAACAAGCCCATTACTTTCACTGCTAAAACCTTCACAGTCCTAAATGCATCTCATGGAAAATACATAATCACACAGCAAAAACCTAAAGCTCATTTAGTGTTTTCTTACTACATTGTCACTATCTGCCAGGAGTATGGAGAGAGGAGAAATCTTAAGAAGACCTACAGCAAATGACTCATGGGGTCACTTAACACACAAACTGTAAAGAAAGTCAGTGAAGTCTTTAGCACAAAAACACCCTTGTAACAGATTCTTACTATTTACATATGACTTGTAGGGACTCATCCTTCATTGAAGGGAAATGAACAGGATGTATGAGGGCTGATTTCTGACACAGTAAAAGCATTAAGTGCCCTAGCAATCCATGAGCAAACTTTCACAAACATCTTCAGTAAGAACTCATAGCTTTGACCCTATACACTGCAACAGATGCTTATATTTAATAAAAGAAGAAATGCACACATGTAAATAAGAATGTTCTGAAATACATACATCAATCAAGTGCCTGTTACAGAAAACTGATTCTAAGTGATTTTTCATGGAGCATATATTTTCAACTGCTTTCTGGAATGTTTATAAGAGATCTAATCTATATGTTAACACATTAAAAACATTTTATCACTAATGGAAGAGATGACAAAGAACCATCAAACGGTTTGGGTTAGAATTGATCTTAAAAATCATCTCATTTCAACCCCTGCTTTAAAGCCGAGCATTTTCTGAGTTTATTACACGAAACAACACCTTACCTTTGCTTTTTCCAGCTGTGCCTGGGCCTGTCGCTCTGCCTCTCTCCGCACTGCTTCCCTGTCTTCTTCCAGAGATACATCTGAATCAGATGGACGGCTGGTGTAGGAGTCCGCCGAACCCTGCGAAAGAAAAGGAAAAATAATGCCTCAAGTTCCTTCGATGTTTTAAAAAAAACAAAGTAAAAGTGGTTCTATACCTTGCCTTTTCTCTTACTTCTGCATCCCTGAAAAGAGACTAACTGCCCAATAGGGAAATTCACTTAGAAGAAATCATGTCTAGGTAAATGTTTTCTTCTGGAAACTTTCAAAAGTGCAGGTGTCTTCTCCAGTGTTTTATTTCCTGCCCTATCCCTCCACTCCTGTTTGTCTGCTTTTCAGCAAGCAGAGCCAGTTTCTCTGTAGACTTACAGCACTGGTGCAGTGCAGAGCTGAAGGACACACAGCAGCTTCAAGGATGGCTCCATAAAAATTAGAACTCTAAACAGTGACAGAAATAGCAAGCAAACAGACTTTCTATAATCAAAATGCAAATTTAGTATCAATAATTACCATTACACAATATCACTGCTAACAGATTTAACCTCTGCTATGCATTTTTATTTTAGGGCAGCCTCTTTACCTGACACACTTTCCCCATCAGAACTGCAAATGGCTCATATCCATCTCTGCCCCTCAGCAAAACATGCAAATGACCACAAATCAACTTCCATCTAATAAAATCCGTCTGGACTCAACACATGTCCCTGTATCACCACAATGGAAGCAGCCACAATGCCAGAACAGCTCTATAAATAATGACAGCTCTGCTTTTCCTCTGCATCTCCCTGCATACAAAACAGAGTTCTGGTAATTCAATCAGAATGAAAACAACTGTCCTCTCCTCACCGCCTTTTTTCTCTCCCTCTTTGCAATACATACAGTATAAGGTGATAAGGAAAATGCAGGGCTTACACAGATATCAGAATTCTTCAGACGTCCTCCTTTGGCTCTTTTCAGAAGCCTGATCCAGGTGGCCTTCATTAGCCAGACAGCTCAGTTACTGTCCGCAGCTGCAGCGCCCGGCACTGATCTCATAAAACATGTGCACACTGAGCACTGCAGAATCACAGCTCCTTTCCTATCCATGCTCTGCTCTGAGAGCCTTCCTTCTCTTCCCTCTGCCTTTCAAGCTTCCAGACTCACTGTTTCCAAGTATTCTACTGCAATTAAATTCTCAAATTTTCTCATGCCAGTAGGAAAAAAAAAAAATAAAAAATTTCAAATGAACTCCCAGAAATCCACACCACCTCCAAAAATCTCAACTTCAAGGATAAAAACATAAAATAAAACCGGCTTCGTAAATATTGTGAGAGATGCTTCAGCTGATCATAAACCGAGATCAATCACAGAAAAATACCTAGGGCTCTTTCCTTTCTGGTTTGGGGGGTGGATTTGGCTGTTAAAAATAGTGCTTGTAAAAGAACCTTTTAAAATCCTGTGCAAAATGTATTCAGTGACATTTGCAAGTGCAAAGTTCATTTCATCTCTTCCTAGATTGGCTGGGGGTGGGGTAACAGGCTGTTCATACCACTGGGCATGCTCCATATGTGCAGCCTTTTACGCAGATGCTCACATCACACCGGGCTGTTAGCCTATGCCAAATTGCCATTTTACATCTCAAGGGTAAACAGCTGGAAAACACGAGGTCCCTGTGAAACTGGAAGAGCTGGTACAGCGTCTCGTTCCCATCACGGATGTCTGCTGCCAGCCACGTTTCCCTTGGATGCTTGGTTCTGTCACGGAGCGCTGCCCTCCGCTGCAAAGCACTGAGCTCCACTCACAGCTCCCTCACAGAAACCAAAAATATGCCTGTTGAGTGGGAATTTAACCCCCTGGTTACTGCCTATATTTTCTTCTGACATCAGCAGAGGAAAGAAGCAAAGAATAACTGCAACATACCACGTAACACATAAATATTAGATCCTAATATGACAAAAGCCAAACAAAACCTTACATTTCACTGTCCTGCTTTTCAGAATCACCCTCTAGCCTGTAATAAACTGACATGGGAGGAAGACGCGAAGGCAGGTTTTCCTACGGCATTTACGATTTACTGACGGACGTGCAACAATCTAGGTGAAAAAGATCACTGTAGCTGACTGCAGCGCCTGCCTTTGATATAAATTCAGATTTACAAGAAAAACAGCAAATAGAGACTGCAGCTGAGAACAGTGGTCATGCTCATATTGCAGTATGTCAGCGTATCCCAGCAATGATCGAATCCTGCCATGGTTTGTGTCTGTATAACAATGAAATTGCCCATCACAAGTGATGCAGCAGCCTGCATTTCACCATTATGAGAGCAAACAACAGTTGTCACTAAACTCACAGCTCAAAATAAAGCCACTTTTCAACTTTACAAATGTTTTACTTTTTTCTTTCCTGAAGCCCATAATAGGTACAGCATAGAATTTAATAAGCTGTCTTTGAACTGACATAAAGAAAATTATTCTCCAAGGAATATTTTGCTTTTCAGGAGTTCAGACACATCTGCTAAGTTACAGTGATTGTTCAAAACTAAAATGTCTCCTGAGCTAGAGAAAAAGGAACAGAAATCAAAATAAAATACACTCAGAGTTTATTGATTTTTTTTTAAATATCTTGACTGTTAAGAAAATATACAGAGGCCCTGTAACCTCCCCAAAGCCTGTCAAATTTTGCAATTCTTTAAAATTCCCCTTTGCCACAACTTCTGACGCAGCTGCCAATGGAAATAGTGGGAAAAGATGAGCATCAACAAGCAGACCAAAGTTTAGTGCAGAGTTTAAATCCAGTTATGGTTGACACACCAGTGGCCTGTGGACAAAACCACTGATGGTATCATAGCACTAATGAAAGCTGAGGCTGTGATGAGCTCCCCCATAGAGCCCCAGCCCCCAGGACACTCTTCGGTTCCTCAACACTGAATCCTCCTTGGAAAGGGCACATCCAAACCCTTCCCCACCAGCACTGCAGTTCCTTGGTGCCACTCTGCTGCCATGAGGAATGGTGTCATAAACCAACCCCAAAGCAACACTACCTTTAAGTAAGAGGGAAACAAAGCAGCAATTAAGACTGACAGGCAATCACATGACAGCGTGGGTGTTTGCTTTCTACAGCACTTCCACAGTGAGCACACATTATTTGACACTGACCAAGCAGCATAGCGTCAATTTTACTGTTCTTTATTCTGCTGTCCACAAGGGATGCTACCTAACTAGTCCTCACCCTATTAAAAAAAAAAAAAATCATGAAGCACAGTAACATAATTCCTCTCTCCCCTAAGGGGGCAAAATGCCTTTTGGGTCAGGCTAGAATTGCTAAAATTGGAATTTCATCTTCCCGGCCACAGAGATCATTTACAGTGCTTGTCATGTGTTGTGTTGGCCACAGTCCCGACACACATCCAAAAATTCAGAGTGATTCCATTTATTTTAATTATATTGACAAATTGCATGATTCAAACTCAATATTACATTTATTTTCCCCATGGTACAGACATGGTCATGTAAATTTTCTGTGGAAAGGGAAAGCTGGAAGCTTCTTTGCTTTTTGAATATAGAAAAAATGCACAGCAGGGTAATCCAGGAAAAGGAGGAGCATACAATTACATTTAATTAATTGTGTAAACTTCTGAGTATTTTTTATATGAGCTAAGAGCACATGCAATCACATAAAAAAAATAAACCTATACAAAAACTATGATGAAACTATAATAGAAATACCTTCCTTGACTATTAAAAAAACCAAAAAAACAAGTGGATGTGCATTGTCCATTCATGAAAACCAAGGAAACTACATTTCCTCCCCGGGTTACTGAAGTTTTTTTGGGTTACTCTGGAGAACAGTAAAAATCTTTTCCCAAGAGCTTCTGAAATTCAGCTTTGTGAAATTCTTCATGTCTCCGTCTCCTTCCATTGCAATATAGAAGAGCTGCAGTAATATCTCTATGTAATATATATTACTACAGCCCCCAATTCCTCATCTTTCATGGGAAATTGTCTAACAAAAGTGAGGTAAGTCATGTTAATAATTATCCATGTATCTATTCTTCTTTTTATTTTATTCCTTACTTTACAGGTTTACAAGCCCAGTTTGTCTGAAAAATAAATTCCTGTTTTAATAACAGGCTTGACAAATATTTACCAACTATCTTACCACTTATTATATTAGAGTAGCTTCTATGAGCTATTCTCATAGTCCAAACTCATACTTTTCACACTGCTAGGGGTCATATGTGATCATATTTGAGCTCCTTTTCCTTCAAGAACATAAATGTCTGATGGTTTTAGTATTGCAGTAGTGTGTCATCTTTAGGAGACTGGGTCCTTCAAATAAAAGGGTTTTTTTTGCTACTTCCGTTTACTTGCAGGTAGAAATTATTTAGGTAAATTAGGTAGTGCCTCTAGATCTCTTATTTTTCTTGGTAGTTTTTTGTACCCATGCTTAACTTTCATCAGTACAGCTGGAGCTTAAGTACAGATTTTGACAGATAAATTCTCACTGGGTCAATACAGCCATCATTATTCTCGCTAATTCAGTCTTGGCCTTTATATTGTGTTTTTCCCTTAAAAAATAAAGCAATCTGAGTACCATGACTAACTTCAACAAGGTCATCCACTTAGGAATTAGGTATCATTAGAACAGAGCATTTTCCAGATTACTGAAAATTCTCAAGTAATTACCTTCTTAGAAAGATCAAACTTGATTTCTTCAAGTAAAGACTTTTCACATTATTATTTATTAAATGAAGGCATGAAGCAGTAAGCAAACATGCATTGAGACTTTACTAGGAATAAAGAAATGCATGTGATTGCACACATATATAAAACCCTTAATTTATAACAGTGGGGCCTTGTCTGAGATGTATTTTTCATCTTTTCATTCACTTGATGCTAATGAGACTTGTAAATCCGAAAGGAGAAATACCTTTAGGTCTTCATTTGATTTATACTCTGAATATGGAAAGCTCAGGCCTCACTGTGCCAATAAGAGGAACAAATCATTTCAATATTCAGAATTTATAAAGAGATATTGTTAACTGCTTATGTTCTTATCCCGTAGCAGTAGTAAGAATGGCATCACGCGTCCCACTAGGGCATGATTTGAGATAGTGTATTATGTCCTCGTGATGTGCAGCTCCTTCTTGTTTGCCATGAACTACAGTAAAGAAAAAGAGTTATTTCCAAAAAATGTTTATTTCACTTAACGTCTTTTAAAGTTGATTCAGAACAAAGGCAAAATGTGAAATGTCAAAGTTTAGTATGAAGTGAAACTGCTGACATTGGCACGTCATAATATGCCAACAGGGAATACAGATTGTCGTTTCACCCTAAACTGATCAACCTGAAAAACATGAGCTACAGTCAGAAGTCCTCCCACAAATGCACCATGAGTAGAGGGGACCCCAGTTTGGTAGAGGGACCACACGTGGTGAACATGAACATTTTTTACCTATGAAGTTTTCTCCAGATGTCTAAGCAATGTCATTATTTTGATATATGTTGAAGAAAACACAAAATGCTGCTCTGAGAATGCTATATAACGTTATATGGATGTTAATTATTTGAGGGTGGAATTTCTAGAAAGACCAAATTTAATTCAATTAATTGTTTGCGAGGTATATTTAAAGTGTATGACAAACTGAAGAAATACCTTTTAGCAAAGGAAAAAGAAGAGTCCATGTTTTCATTAAGGCACTATCAAACAGGAATTGTTAATTCCTTGTGTATGGGTCATGGATGCTTCACAACCTGGCAAAGTCTAGTTCTGATGTCCTCCCTGGTTCTTGGCATGGACCATGCAGTGTACTGCCACAAAATTTACATGTAAATAGACAATTAATGTCCAAGGAGGGCTACCAGCTCCTATGGTAGGCATTGAAATACTTTTTTGCATTTAAAAAACAAACCAAATGTTGATTAGAATGTTTTTGTTGTTGTTTAGAGCTAATGTGGCATTGCTATGGCATCTACAGCCATGGGGGACGTTCAAATCGCAGGACTGAAATTTTAGAACAGCTGGGAGCTTTAGGGTGGCAATGTGATTAAGAAGGAGATTATATAGGAAATCAGTCTTCTCTTTACCCTTAGCATGACTTTGGCAAGCTTGATCGCAGCATCCAGCTCGCCATTAACAGGTTTGCAAGTTGCTAATCCAATCGACAGCTGCCTGAAAGCAGAGCTTTTCAAAATAGTTCTTAGGTCTGCAGAAGACTAGATTTTGGCCTTCAGGAACCCAGTAAACAGCTGTACCAGGTACTTTATCAGGA
The DNA here is from genome assembly GCA_013397755.1 of Cnemophilus loriae. Lineage (NCBI taxonomy): Eukaryota > Metazoa > Chordata > Aves > Passeriformes > Corvidae > Cnemophilus > Cnemophilus loriae. The sequence goes on from VZTF01005664.1 coordinate 2,914,669, forward strand.
AAAATCAAAACAACAAAAACCAAAATAACCCCCCATACCAAGCAAACCGACACATTTGCACTCACGTTTCATGCTATTAGCCTAAATGTTTGCTTCTATGTTGTTTCACTAGGAAAAAGTGGAATGGGTGGGTATTTTTAGAGGAATGATGGACTTTTCACGGCGACTCCTCAGAAAATCTTTGAAAATATGCAAAAAGGCACCTGCAGATCTCAGCCTAGTTAGCAAACAAATAGAGCCCTCATAGTCAGAGCTAAACTTTTTCCAAATCTGTGGGATGCTCTGGTGTGTTAGTTTACCTTTTTTTTCAAAAAAACATCTAAGATGAAAAACTCCTTGAGACCACATTGTGCTAGGCACTGCACAATCATGAAGTGAATGACAAACACTGCCTAAACGAGCTTGCAATCCAAAGGCCGAGAGAAAATGAGCAGAAAAAAACAGCAAAGGAGTAACAAAGGGATCAAGGTAGCAATGCAATAGAAAATAAAGCATTTTAAAATATTCGATACCAGCATTATGACTCATCCCTTGCATAACCACAGTGGGTTGTTCTTTAAGTAAGTTTCCTATATGTATTATGGCAGAGATTAGTTCTGTGAAAGCCTCTGAAGGAGGATAATCTGGTAGCTCTGTGTATTCTGACAGAGAGATTCTTACATTTATGAAATAAGAGAAAGGGCTTTTGAAGAAGAGGGCAATGACAGAGGGCAGTCTCCAAATTCATTAAAAAAAGCACTTTATCAACAATATAGTCACATCATTGAGAACTTTAAAAAACAAAACAAAACAAATCCCCCAAATTAAAGGAAAAGAAATGGAATGCGATGTTTTGAGACAATTAATTGGCTCTAGAGAATGGCATTAAACTATTAATGATTTTGAGCTACAGAGAAAAGTCAGAGTGATGACAGAACTAAGATGTCGCCAGTGGAATAACTTGGAGACAGGTGTCAAAGGAAGAAAAATACACCAAGGAAATGATTGTAAGCAGCATAAACCTAAATCATCTCACTTTTGTCTCAGACTGTCAGCATACACATGAATATTAACACAGACTGATTGACTCATGGTAACTTTTGAAAACTCTGGTAACTTAATTATACATTTAAGACCTTAGGTAAAGGTAAATCACACTTATTAGTAACAACAAGCTGACCTGTAGTGCTGTTTACTGGGGCAGAAGGGGCTTAAAAATTAAAGGTTTTAAGGAAAAATGGAAATATAACTTTTGACTGTATTTATTAATAAGCAGCAAATATCACGAAGGAAGGACTTCAAATTGCAGAAAGACAACTCAGGGAAAAAAAAGAATTTAGAATATAAAATCTTATGTGTTGATATAAGAGCAGAGACAAAAAGACAAAGATGGGTCAGCCATGAAATTAAAAGTGGACAGTAAAAAAGAGGAAAAATAGAAAACATCTGGGATGTCAACAAGAAAACAGAAAGCTAGAAAAGGAAAGAATTTGCAGGAAAGCATGGCAACCATCATCCCAATTTGTCTCAGCTCAGTTAAAAGTGCCAATTTAGATTCTGTGTTCCAGATCGTCAGTGTATTTTTATCTGGGATTTTGGTTCAAGTCATTAAGATTTTCTGCATACTTAAAAATAGCTTCCTTGAAAATTCAACATGAAATTCTGTTACCAGTGGAGAATTCTGAAGGAATAAAAATATTTCCCTTGAATTTTATCTTTTATCTCCATACATGCAAGCCTTACCTGGTTTTCAAATGTAATATTTTTAATCTACTCCAGATAAAAAATGGAAAGTTGGGGGTTTGATTTCTTGTTTGTTTTTTACCTTATTAAAAATGTTGATGTTAAGCATATACAATGAACTCTTCCTTATTTTACTATTTCACAGAATCATAAAACATCCTGGGTTGAAAGAGACCCACAAGGATCATCAAGTCCAGCTCCTGGTCCTGCAAAGGATCATCCCCGAGAATCACACCATGTGTTTGTGAGCATTTTCCAAACTCTTCTTGAACTCTGTCAGGCTTGGTGCTGTGACCACTTCCCTGGGGAGCTGTTCCAGTGCCCAACCACCCTCTGAGGGAAGAATCTTTTGCTGATATCCAGCCTAAACTTTGCCTGACTCAGCTTTGGGTTATTCCCTCAGGTCATGTCACTGGGCACAACAGAGAAAAGAACAGTGTCTGCCCCTCTGCTTCCTCTTGCAAGGAAATTGTAGTTGCAATTGTAATGATGTCTCCCCTCAGTCTCCCCCAGGCTGAACAGCCCAAATGACCGCAGTCACTCCTCACACGGCTTCCTCTCAAGGCCCTTCACCATCCGCATGGCCCTCCTTTGGACTCTCTCTAATAGTTTAACATCTTTCTTATATTGTGGCACCCAGAACTGCCCCCAGCACTTGAGGTGAGGCCACCCCAGTGCAGAGCAGAGCAGAGCAGGACAATCCCCTCCCTTGCCAGGCTGGCAATGCTGTGCCTGATGCCTCCCAAGACAGGGTTGGCCATCCTGGCTGCCAGGGCAGATTCATATTCAACTTTCCATCAGCCAGGAACCCCAAGTCCCTTTCCATGACACTTCTCTCCAGAATCTCATTCCTCAGTCTGTCCGTACATCCAAGGTTGCCCCATCCCAGGTGCAGAATCCAGCACTTTCCCTTGTTGAACTTCATATGGTTGGTGATTGCTCAGTCCTCTAATTTATCAACGTCTCTCTGCAGGGCATCTCTGCCTTCTAGGGAGCCAACAGCTCATACCAATTTAGCGTCATCACCAAACTTACTCAGTATTTCAGTATGTCCTGTGTCCAAGTCATTTATGAAGATGTTGAAGAGACCAGGTTCTAAGATGGAGCCCTGTAGAACCTCAGAACCCTACTAGTGACCAGTCAGATGTCACCCCGTTCACTGTAACCCTTTGTGCCTGACCCATGAGCCAGTTGCTCTTCCCTCATGTGATGTATTCATCCAGCTGTGAGCTGGACATCTTGTGCAGAAGGACACTGTGAGAGACAACATTGAAAGAGTTACTGAAATCCATAAAGATTCCATCAGCTGGCTCCCCTTGATTAACTGGGTAGATTATATTGTCATGAAAGGAAAATAAGTCTGTCAAGCAGGACCTTCCCCTCAAGAAGTGGTCTGGCTGTGACCAATGATGCATTATCTTTCAGGCGGTTTTCAGTAACTCCCAGAACAATATTCACCATCATTTTACCAGTCACTGAAGTGAGACTGACAGGCCTGTAATTTTCAGGGTCATCCCTCTTGCCCTTCTTGACATTTTCCAGCTTCCAGTCAACTGAGACCTCTCCAGATCACCAAGACTGTTCAAAAATCATTGAGAGGTCCTTCGATGACATCAGCCAGCTCCTCGAGTACTCTTGGATGAATCTCATCAAGCCCCACAGACTGACAGGCAGCAAATTCTGCACAAATTTGGAGCTGACTGGGAATTTATCATTCTCACAGTCACGGTCCACCCCTGCTCAGGGCTCTGGGAGCCCCAAAGCCCATCATCGACGTTGAAGCAAAGAAAGCATTCAACAGCTCTGCTTTTCCTATTTCCCTTTTTGTGAGGGGACCATCCTCATCAAGTAACAGGTCAATGCTATTACTGGGTTGCCTTTTTAAAAACACTTTTTATTGTCCCCCACAGTAGTGAGTAGCTTCAACTCTAGTTGAGCTTCAGCTGTGTGAGTTTTCTCCCTACAGTGGTGAGCACTGTCTCTGCAGTCATCCCATGTCATCTGACCTTTCTTCCACTGGCTTTTTTTGCCTTAGCTCCAGAAGAAGATCCTACTCAGCTGAGCCAGTCATCTGCCTTGCCTGCTGGACCTCTGACATTTTGAAATTGCCCGCTACTGTGCCCTTAGGAGATCGTGTCAAAAGAACAACCAGCACTGATGGACCCCAACATCTTCAACAGCGTTTTCCCAGGGAAACTTGATTCACCAGTTCCCTGAGCAGCCTGAAGTCTGGTCTCCTCATATCTAGGGTTGAAGCTTTGCTGGCAGTTTTCTTCCAGCCACCAGAGATTTTAAACTCAATTGCTTCATGTCTCGGTTACCAAAAAGGCCACCAACTACCACTTCACAAGATCCTCTTCTCAGCAAGCATCAAATCAAGGAGGGCATCTTTCCCAGCCAGCTCCCTTAGTACCTGTACCATGAAGTTGTCATCCAGATGTTTTAGGAATCTTCTAGACCTCTTTTTGATAGCTTCTTAGTGATCCCAGTTAACACTTGGCAAGTTGAAGTCCCCCATAAGGACACGGATGGATGATTTAGAACTATCCCTTAATTCCTTAAAGAATAATTCATCAGTATCATCATCCTAGCTGAGTGGCCTATAGAAGACTCCCATGACAATAACTGCTTTATTTGCTTGTCCCTAAATCCTTACCCAGGAGGGTACTCTCAGCTGTGCCAATGACAACTTCAAGTTCCAGCACTCAAACTTTGTCAGCTTTCAAAGATAACAACTGCTTTCATATATATTTTTGCTTGCTACCCTTCATTTTTATACTATAAATACAGTTTTCATCTGTTTAAATAACAATCTTTTTTGCCATCTCTTAATGAGTTAGTCTGACAATCATAGACTCTGAAGAAACCGCTGTCATACACCAGTTGCCTACTGTTGAGTTTATTTTCCAGATCATCTGCTACTGAAATTTTTATTTTCTCGTCATGATCTCTTGTTAACAGCAATCAATGACTGTCATGACATAAAATACTGCCATTTGCTCACTGCTTAGATTAGGAGAGGTTTTCTTACCAACACCTTTCTTAAAGTGTGCATATGAAGACTAAGGAATTAATTAAATTTCCCTCACTCAGGCTCATTGGAAGCTCAAGCCCTTAGAGAACAGAGGTTCGTTTGTGATTCAGCCCAGGTATCTCTTGCAGACACAATGACCCTTTAAGCAGCTGCAGCCTTCCCCTCATTGATACTGCCAGAAACACCAAGTGAACAGTTTTGCACTGCATGGCATCATTTATTTCAGGATATAAACACTACAAAAAATACACACATCCTCAACAATGGGCTAAATCTAAGCCCAGTTTCCAAGAGTGTCAAAGCCACATGAGTCCTTGTGGTTTCAGGTGTTAGTCCTTAGCTTTGGTCTTCATCCTCACAGACTCCTTGAAAAATATCAGGACTGTTTCTTTATACCTGTTACCTGTCCACCAGCATAAAACAAAGTGAACTACTTGGGATTTTACCAACAGAATGAGGCTCCTTTCACTATTTACACATTACAATTATTCTCATCTGATTTCAAGAAGAAAACAGTCTGCAATACTTTATAACAATGAAAATATCTCTGGGAAGGCCTTTTGTCCCTCTTGTCTATTACCTATCAAAATAATTTTGAAAAATTCCCTTTCTCCAGCATATATTTTCCTAATTTTTGTTCTAAACCAATAACACACCAGTTAATGTACAGATTGCATGATGCCAACTGTTCACATCCATTGGCTCATTTAGATTTGTCTCTAAAAGCCACCTGACCTAGAGCATCCACACAGAGTGGATGAGGGTATCAAGCTAAAGGAAGCACTACACGCCTGATTCTCGCATCCCAATCTACATGGCTGTCACTGCTTGCACAGCTCCACCAACTGTCCTTTGAAAGAAGGAGAGTGAGACAGTTTGTGATTCTGACTCTGCTCATTTTTAGAGCACTGTCTCCATTTCTTTACTAAGAAATAAGACTGAAGCCTCTGCGTGTTATTGTCCCTGTTTTTCATCTGCAAAGCAATGCAAGAATGTGAAGAGCATATACAATACTTGTTTATAACAAAAAATAGTAAAATGTTCTAAGAAACCATCTGATAGCATATAATATACAATGCTGAATAAACCTAAATGTGTTTTCTCATAGATAAAGCAGATCTTGTACTATGGATTTATACTAACACTAGAAATGAGACTGCTTAAATAAAGATGGGAGGGTTAAAAGAGCAGGGTATGTCTTAGGCAATATGGAAACAGAAATGTGCTTGCTGCTGAAGATGGTGCTAATGATTAGATGCTAACCTGAAAGGAAATAAAATATACATGAACTGCAAAAGAAAAATTCAAGGAAATCATAAAAGCAGCAAATGGTGCAGTGAACATTTATAATTCAATGCTGGAATATTTTTTGTGTTCTGGGACATTCGAAGGTTAGAAAAGTACAACAGATACTTTCCAGGATAACAACTGAACTCAGGTTTCTAAAATTATTGCAACCTAGAACACCAAGCATTTTCTGTTTTTCAGACATAAGAGAAACATCAGGAACATTCTTTCTGATTCAGAACAGACTTTGCCTGGGTCAGGAGAGCACATTACATAATATCCCTCACTTAGCCATTTCCTCTTCTAGACGATACACCAAATTTTGGACCACTGGTTGTTCTTTCATCTGTTGTTGCACTAGCGAATGCTGGCAGAAAATACATGTTTGATTGCCCTGCCACACACACCTCTGAGAAGTCTAGCTCCTTGCTGTTGACAGCATCCTTGTAGATGCTGAGGGATCCCAACTCCAGGCTGTGCAAGCCCCATTCCCTTAGCCTGTATCTGCAAGTCAAGTGATCCAACTGCAACCATCCTGGCAGCCCTCCACTGAATCCTCTCTGATTTATCCACATCTTTCTTCTGCTGGGGCACCAAAACTGGTCACAGTAAAGCAACTATATTCTAATGAATGCCATGATTATCTCCCTGGATAGAGCGCCTGTACTCCTTTTCATACAGTAATGAAGAGTTTGGGATTTCAAAAGAATCTGTGACTGGAAATATAATAGACTTCTTCTAAAGAAAGAGACAACATACACCTTGGGCAAATCTTCATTTCTAGATTTGCTATGCAACAGTCAACTTCTTCAAAAATTTTAAGACAAGCAATACCTCACATTGTTATAAAGCAACATTATTAATATGCTACCAGGATCAATTGACTTTGCAAAATCCCTCAGATAAAGAGATTTCTTCCAACACAACCCTAGCAAGTTTCTGGTTACAAGTGAGTCTCCAGCATCTGCAGTGACGATAGAATAGAAACTCTAGTTCTTACAAGTCTTAAGGTCTCAAAACATGTTGTGCTAACTCTCATCAAAGAAATACAAACAAGCCTATGTCATCCCTGACAATTTGTTTTCTTCAGGAACTGCACTGGCTAGAGCCTGATTTTTGCTCTCTGATCCATTGTTTGGAAATGAAATTAATTTTCTCCTTAAACTCATACAGTCATGCTCAGTCAAAAGTCATATTTCTTCCAGTTTCCAAGGGAATCCGTTTCTGCTTGAAGAATGACCACCCAAACGTATCAGCTGTACCTCTGCTGCTATCACTGCTGGATTCCCGCTGAGGGACAGGAATATGACAAAGATGGCTCTGAGATTGCCGCTCTGCTGTGCTAATTAGAAAGAGAACTCACATCTGGATGAGAGTCCTAAAGATAAAGAGAGTCAACAAGGAGCAGCCAAAAGTAGGTAGGTGGATGATGGGCATCATTCATGTTACCCAGAGGATGAGCACCATGACAAAGTAGCAAAGAAGGACAAAGCTCCAAGAGGAGAAGTATCAGGGTAATACGAGAGAAATAGGAGAGAGTATTTCAAGCATGTAAGAGATGGATGGCAGGCCAATGAGCATTTCTGAACTTTTGCTAGTTCTTGCCACTCTCCAGTTTAGCAGCAGAGAATCACAAAAGCAGAAGGATATCTTTTCTAGGATGAAAAATACTCTATAAAATACCATCAAACAAAAAAAATTACCTCAATGTTATTTGTGCTTATATGCCTGGCACGACAAGGAGAGTTAATAAGCTACTATCTTCCTTTTGTGTTTTTTTTAACAATACACATTTTTATAATATTTAATCACCTCTGTACTCTATGAAGATTTCCATTAAAGCCAGCCAATAAATACCCAGCAATTCCAGCTTCTGAATTGAAGCACACAGGCAGAAAGCTAGTTCCACAACTGGTTTTTTTTCTGCTTATGAGCATTCAACAGGCGCTCTGTGTTCATTCTGCTTTACATGAAGTCAGTCCCCAAAGTATGCATGGGCAGACAAAAATTAAAAAATGCTAAAGAAACCCAAGATGCATCATCTCTCCTAGGTCACACCTATGGCCCACTCAGCACATTGCATATGCACTGCTATAACACAACTCAAATACATTTCTACTCAAAACCCCTCGAAGATTCTCCAGACACAATGCTAGATTCCCTGGTCAGGTAAAAGTCAGAAGTCACCACTAAATCCAAGACAGGATTTTCACACTTTAAGAAATCCTCCTGGTTCTCAATAGTATGCCAGCTAAACTCCATTTTGGAGAAGAGAAAAGGGATTTGGTATCTTATTTATTACCTTTTTTTTTTTAATATTACATTTATTCTTAACTGATTTCAATTAGGCCGAAACACTTCCTACAAAATATTGAAAACTTTCATTTAAGTAAAACAGAATGTCACTCTAGATTTGCACTGCTCTCCTTCCATTATTCCTTCTGTAATAGTTATTCCATCTATGATCACCAGTAATTCATACAGTTAGCATCTCCCTTCCTGTTCAAAGTTTTTAAGTTTATAATGCTTAAAAGAAGAATCATGGCTTATTGTTTCTTTCATCATACAGAAGAAAAGGAAATGTTTGTTGCAGAAGTTGGCACAGTAACACAAGTGTGCTCTTTTATAACTTCTCGTGTTTTGTCAGTTGTCTGCAGACCTGGATCTTTTCATGATTTCAAAAGGCGTATTTTTTATTCCTGCTAATTTTCAAAATCATCATCATCTATGATCTCTACAGCAGTTCCTTCTTGTTTCCTCTCTTGATTATGCTAAAATAGACCTTGTTTAAATTGAATAGCATTGCATTCACATCATGAAATCTACCAGAGAAGTGCAGGGACAACACTTTCAATTGTTACAAGTCAAGCTGATCCACAAAACACGTTGCGTAACTGGCAGGACTAATCTCTCCCACCACACTTCCAGACACAGATGTCCGGGTTTATTTAAAATAACCCTAAGTGAAACAACACAATTTGAAGTGTTTGGATTTTTTAAAAATGTATGCATTTTACCGGGAGGCATTTGATTACAGGGATATCTCAAATTTTATTCCTGTGGTGACAAGGCAAAAATAGCTATAGTAAATGGTATCAGCTGAATTATATTTTCTCCCTCAGCACACCAGGACAGTCCCATCCAGACCATTTCTCAGATGTTCTTGCCTGCAAATTCCACCAAACCTCTGCATCTAAAGTGATGACAACATTATTTTGTACTAAAAAGACATGGCTGAACTGAATTATTTACTTTTCCTTCCAAATCTATGTTCCTGGCAGAAGAGGAGGGGGATAACATTCACGCATGCATAGGAAAACTCTTAGAAAGCAAAGCAGCTTAAGTTATCAGGAAATAGGTGTATGGGGTGGTTATTTTAAAGTAAAAAAGCATTTTCTCACTGTCAAGTTCAAGTGAAATGTCAATCAGCAAAATCAAAATTTCACATATGGTACTAAGGTCTAGTCCTTATGATTTCACTTAAGCATGTCTGAAGGCCACCCATGTTCTTGCCAGGATGTCTATAATGAATAACAGAATTACAGTACACAATATGAATTATTCCATTTTAGAAGGAATTAAGGGAAACAGAACACAACTTTCTTAAATATATGAGGTAAACCACAATATGATACATGTGATAAACTGACTATACTTAAACAAAAATCTAATGCCTCTTTCACATCTCACTTTATAGATATTATCCCCATATTTACATGGAATCCGGATGAAGGCAAAAGAATCACAGTGAATTAGAGATTAAAGGCCTAAAATTTCAGAATTATACTGGGCATCCTTCAGTAATGGGAACTAAATCATGGGCAACTGCTGGACAAGACGAAAATTTCTAAGAGTGAGTTTTGACTTACGGTGTAAAAAACACGGGGATTCCTCCCTTGTGCCCTGAAGATTTTTATATAGCCTGCAGTCTCTCAATGGAATCACAGAAAAAAAAGTAGACTGGTGAGAGGATGTATGGGGAAAAGGACTTTTAGTGCAACCTCCTGCTCAATAGCACCATATTCGAAGCCACAGCAGATTGCTCAGGGCCCTGTCTAGTTGAGTTTTGACAATCTCCATGAATTAAAATTTTGCAACTTTACAAAGAGTTTTAGTTTTTAATCTCCTACACCAGGTAAAAGAGTAAAGAGTAAAGAAATATCTTAGGATCACAAACTCTGAAGTTTGACATTTAGCCTCAAAAATTAGCCTGCTGAGCTGCCTCCACAAGCAGATAGAAACAACTCTATGAAGTTAAGCACAAAGTCAACTTTAGTAAAGCCCATTTTTATACATATAATAAACTTCAGTTACCTCCAGTGAAGAAAAAACTAAGTTTGTAATTTCCTTTCAGCCAAATATACTTTATAAAAAGACATGTAGAGATCTTTTTCCTGTCATATTTAGTTGTTACTTAAAGGAATAGCTTTGAAATGTAATTATGTTTTTATGATACTCAACTACTAATATAAATGCTCCCATAAACTATTCTATTATTGTTCCCTCTGCTTAAAATTCTTGTAATGGTCTACCTGCCCTTAGACTTAAGCACTCAGCTGAGAAGGAAGGACTCTGATTTTGGATTTCTGAAACAAAACTGCTTTGCTTATACCAATAAAAAATACTTCGATTTAAAGAATTTATTTTTAATACAAACATCTGTATAGATATTTGTAAAAAACACAGAAACTGCCTTAAAAAAGTAAAAAAAAAAAAGTATTAATCCCAATTCTTATTAACTCCATTTGACTGATTTGTAAGCTCTAACACAACTCTAAAACTCTGTTGTAAACCATAAATTACAGTATGGAATTCTAGAATTTTAAATGCCAAAAAATTCTATGCATTGCTGAATTAAAACTTAATATAGAATCACTCTGTGTTGTATATGACAATATAAAATGAAATATCCACAGGAGAATTTCTCAGGGATTTTAATCTTTCATTTCTCAGAAAAAAAATAAACTTTAAAAATGGCTGGTTCCTACGGCTCTGTAGTTACAGCAATGAAAACACCCAAGTTTTGCTAAATTTTCTCCCGGCACATTCTTAGACATTAATCTGGTCAGAGATATATAAAATAATAAACAATAATAAAAAAGCACGGCTATCATCACCCGCTTGTGCGTAAATAAAAGACTTGCTGAAAAAAGAACTGATGATTCCTATTAAGGATGTGTTACCTATCCCCAGGATTCTGTAATTCTTATTCATCAGCTGAAGTCATTATCTGGAAAGTAACATGCAGTATAAGTAAACAAACTGCATTTCATTTAGTCAGTCCAGTTGCCGGAGCTTGTTTATAATTTAGAGAAGACATGTCTTCACGAAGATAGATGTCCATGACTTCGATAAAGAGATAGATAGATTTTTCCTCTGTGATAGCCTTCCTGAGAGCCAACTTAAATAAAAATAAATTATAGATTTGCTCTGATCAGCTGTTTCTGAATTCGTTCATCAGAACAAATCATCTTACTTATTATCATCAACTGGAAAACAAAAACATATTCCCAAACAGACATAAGCACACAACCTCAACTGTAAAAGAAGAGGAAAACAAAGGGAAAAAAAAAAGGAAAAAAAAAAAAGGACTTGTGCCCCAGAAAGACTATCAAAGAAACTTCATACCATGTAATCTGAAATGGAATTTTTGGCCCTTGGTTTCCCCTGTGTGGAAGGTTTCTGTCAAAATTCCACTGGACTATATCCAGCCTGTCTGCTACGAGTGCTTAATTGAGCTGTTGTAACTGCTAGAGTTTTGAAAGGTCAAGAGAGCAACAAGCTATCTAGACTGCCAGACACCACCTCACACACCATCGATGGGAGAGTAGTTGAGCTACCCAGGATAGAGCATCTAAAACAGGCAGTCTGCTGCACCAGGCGAGCAGGCACGGATGGCAGACAGCGCGAACATGCCTTCTTGACTTTAGCTTTCCATATGTGCTGTAGGGAAGTCACGATTTCCATTTTGCACATAAAACATCTTCTGCTAACCCTTCTGCTACCCCTTCTGCTACCTCACATCCATCCACAGGCTAAACAAAGTAGACATCAAAATGCACGTCACAAGTACTTAAATGGAAAACAAACTTTAAAGTAATGCTGTTGTTAGAGGCAGAACACTGGAGTCCCTGCAAGATCTGGAGTTATTTTGTACCATACTCATGCACAGCATATGCATGTCCCATTTCTTTAACTAAAGACATTCAAACCACCTTCTTCTAAATATCTTAACTTTGCACGTAGGGCTCCACCCCAATCAATTATAAATTGGTTACTTAAACCACATGCCATTAGTATTTTTTACCCAGAAGACTTCTCTAGCTACATAGGTCTCCTGACATCTAATCAGTAAGAACTATGAATATATGTGGCGTAAGAGGGAGGACATTGTAAATAATTCCCAAAAGCCTGGAAACACACACACACACACAAATACATATACACAGTGTGCAGAGGAATCCAAGAATTAAGTATGTAGCTACACAGAGAAGCCCAATCAACTAGCTCATTGTTAACTTTGTACTCCCCTGCCTAGATTACTGCCCCTACCATTAACACTTGTTATGGCTACATTAGCTGCATTCAAATTCCTCATTGAAAAATAGCCTTTTTTTTTTTTTATATATATATATATATATCAAGACCTGTAGAGTAAATGATGACTAGAATAGAAAAATCAAAGTATTCCTGATCATGAAGTTATCAGGTTATATTTTTTTCTTCCCAAGTCCATGCTGGTTCACATCGCTGAGGTAAACTGCCTCATGCAGCACGAGGTTGATCAGTGCATTGCCTCAAAGTAGGTCATTATCACAGCCATTTCCTTCAGATGGAAATAAACTGAAACCATGACCAACAGATGAATTCACAGATTTCATCAGGCCTTGGTGCTATCAACACACTCAGAAGCCAGCTCCTGTGAGAGACTTCCCTCCTTCCCGCTGCTGTCTCACAAGTGGAAAAGTAGCTGAGAGGTTTGGAGCTCCCTCAAACAGTTTAGTGGGGGGGCACACTCCACTCATCTCTACCCTTTGCTTCCACTTTCATCTTCCAGTTTGTACGAAGTAATGGTGGGGAAAAAAAAAAAAAAAAAAAGGGAGCTGTGATGAAAACACACAAAAAAAACATTCAGCACTGGGGAAGACACAAAAAAAACATTCAGCACTGGTGAAGCCACACCTGGAGTGACGTGTCCAGTTCCTGGCTCTCCAGTAAAAGGGAGACATGGACATTCTGGAAAGAGTCCAATAAAAGGTCACAAAGATGATGAAAGGGCTTCTCTTACATAAGAAAAGGCTGAGAGAGCTGAGACTGTTCAGCCAGGAGAAGAAAAGGCTCAGGGGGATCTTTTTGTATATAAATATTTGAAGGTAGGGTACAAAGAGGATGGAACCAGGCTCTTCTTAGTGGCACCCAGTGACAAGACCAGAGGCAGTGGGGACAAACTGAAACACAGGAGATTCCCTCAGAATATCAGGAATGCGTTACCATGAGGGTGGCTGAGTACTGCCAGAGGTTGTCCAGGGAGGTTGTGGAGTCTCTCTGTCCTTGGAGATACTCAAAAGCAGCCTGGACATGGTTCTGTGCCACTGGCTATAGGTGGCCCTATTTGAGCAGGAGGATTGGACCAGATGACCTCCAGAGGTGTCTGGAGGTCACTGTCAACCACGCTGTGATTTTGTGAGAAGTGTTCACAAGGCTGTTCACCCACATCATCTTTATATACAATTTTTAAGTATTTTGATTTAGTTATTTTTTCTTCGTGTTTGGGAGGTGAACTGTACTGGTCCTGCCAACCCAGGCCAGTTTTCACACTCCACTTCTCTTACTCCTTAAACAGAAGTAAACTTCTCCTTTGCTGTTTCATTGCCTGGAGCTGGTCATTGGGGTTGGTTTCCAAATGTCAGAAACCTTTTGACTTCACAAAGCTCCCTCTCACACGTGCCTCGGGCACAAACCTGCTTTTCAAACATCAGGCACTCACAATGATCCTCTTCCACAATAAGAGAAATGCTCATTCCCTTCCTTCATTGTGTTCAGACACCACTTGGCACTAAGCCAGTGCAAAAGGATCCAGATAAATTGCAGTCATTGACTTTCCTCTTTTTTTTGTTGGAAATATCTATTTCTAAAAGTTATTTCCTGAAGGGAGAAACCTTGTCTTTAATCTCCCAGAGCTCCATGCACCCCAGGACCTTACGTTAAAAAACAGGCATTCTGAGCTCTACATGAGGGACAACTGGTCCACTGCTCACAGACTCATGTACATAACAGGGCCTACAGCTCATGCCTCCACCCATGGCCTCCACAGAGCTCCCCACACTTTACTGACTGTTCATGTGTTGGGTTTTGGGGGGGGGCAGAGGTAGGGGAAGGTCAGATACACTATAAATACCTTCAATGTACTGTCAAAAATAAAAAAGGCTCCATCCTCAGTCACTGAAATTCAAATTAAAGACAGGAGGCAAGGAAATAGAAGCTATATGAAGGTCAAAGAGTAACATCATTATTAAAGAACCTACTTCACATAAACTACAGGAGGTTAAACACTGTTTTTTCTCTGGGGAAAAAAGTATGGCCACTACAGTTGTGCAAATCACTAACTGGGAAGTACACTGGGTGTCTTGGGAGTAACACAGAAATGACCAATACTTTCCTCTGCACGGGTTTATTAAGGTTTTCCTCTCTAGTGTTTCCTTCTTCTAAATTGAAACTGTTTCAGAAGCCATTCTGCTATTCCATCAAAACCAGCAGTTCTCCCAGGCTTCCCTTGGGGAAATCCCAAAACTCATATGCAGTGCTTGAAACACAGCTGCGAGGTCTCTGAGCTAGTCATGGGGAATGATGCCATACAGAATGACCCTCATTTTTCCAATTTAGGAAAAGAAAACTGTATTGCTTCTACACTTTGGCTGCTGCAGAGAATCCACAGGAAAAAGGCTTGCTAAGGGTGACTGTTTCACAACTCTACATCCAGCTCTGGATATGAGCCCATCTATCTGCATGTATAAGCACTTCTTTCTTCCACATAAGAGTTCTCCTCACTAAGCACTCGCTTTTAGGCATGAATAACTCCATTCCTTGTGCAGCTGTACAATATTTACAGTTGAAAATTAACCAAGTGCTATTGTCACTAGAAACAAACCAAGCGTCTCCTAAAATTTAAAGAATCAAAATGTCAAGGGATTTGTCAAAGGACGGACTCACGGCTCTGAAGTAAATCTCAGAGACTGAATTTATTTTGACTGCCTTTCAAGTCCGTACTTCAAGTTACACTTTCGTGTTGTACAACTTATCTATCCGAACATAGCATGAGATGTTGTTACCTTAAGTTGAACTAAGGTGAACATGGAAAAGCCATTCCATAATCTTATGGTTAAATTTTTACAGTATTCTGCCACAGGTAATTTGCCAAACTATCCTTGTAATAATAAACATGCAATTCAAGGCAGACGTTCTCAAAGAAGCAATTTTGATTTATGATTTTCAGATACATTCCCATGTCAGTCCACAGTATGATGAAAACTACAGTTGCTAAACAGTTACAAGTGACTTTCTCTGATCTTAAACAATACCCTTTTCTCCCTTCATGCAGTTTCTGAATTAAGGTAAGTAGCAATGACTCAGAATAAACACATTATTGTGTTCTCCATACTAATTTCTAGGACTTACAATAGCATATTTCTGAAACAGGTGGCGTTTTCCCTTGACACAGCAAAATTAGCCCTATCAGCAGAATGCCTGTACACACAGACTTGGGATTTGTCTGATTCATGAACAGCAGTCAAAAAGCAACTCTTCTCAAACCTGAATGACATTTGACTGCTTCAAGATATTCTCCTCCTTTAGAAATTTAGCAGACAGATTTTCATACTTTTTAGAACATAATTCTCCCTGGCAGGAGCCATGAGTATAACTGGCATTTATCAACATCATACTTAATATTCCATAAGAAGTGCTCCATCCTTCAAGAGAACACAGGCAAACTCAACGGAAGTGAAGATTTCATTTAAATAGACAAGTTCAAAACTTTTGCCTGGAGAACAAAAGTGACAAATGCTGGATTTCCAAGGCAACCAAAACATATGCTCTGGACGTCACAAACAATTCACTGGACTTATAAAGAGGTTTCCCACTCTTTGTAAGGAAACTTTCCAAGAAAAATATCTATGGAGATCAAAAAAAGCCAAGTTTTGAGTTTCTTAGGAAAGTTAAAAACTGATTGCAAAAGTCTGAAAGTTGCATGCAATAGAGTGAATGAGATTCAATGATTTTTCTTAAATGACCAATCATCAAGAAAACTTGCTGCCTCTGCATTACTCTGCTAAAAGAATAGCTTTGCAATGATTAGGTTTTTCTCAGAAGAAATCCTAATTAACCCTACAGTTACCATCACAGTGTTGGATCATGCTAGCACAACAGAGCCCAAACTCTCTGCCAGATGAGACTGCTGGCAGGAAGGAGTGACGAAACACTAAAGGTGTCCCATGCCCAACCGGGGACAAGTCGGTGCCATCAGCCCTGGCACACCTCCACCAGGGCCCCAGGAAGGCAGGAGGGATGTGACTGGAAACGGCCAACACCCACAGCCCTGGCAAGGCCCCCCTGAGGGAGGAAGAGCAGATGCTCTGCAGCCATGGGAAACGCTCTGCTGGGCAAAGTGTAGCCTGGGTGCACAGGAGAGCCTCCCAAACTTGTAGGCATCATCTGGAGTCCCATCATCCCTTATGTGGAACTCAAAAGACTGTTGGGAGTAAGTTTTAGATGTGTTTGTTTTGGGAAGGTGATGCAGACTACAATCTACCAGGCATCTGTGAAAAGGAGCTCCCTCTTTCTGCTTCATTTTTGATGAACTACTCCAGTTCTGTTTGGTTTATTTATTTATTCCCTTTAACCAGAGGTTTATTTTGCAAACAAACAGGAAAAGGCCTAAACAAACAAGTTACAGACACAAATGGGACTGCTGGGCCTGCAGCTTTTTATAGTTTCCTGTATTTATGAAACTAAATCGCTTACTATAGTCAAACAAATCTACTTTGCCAGATATGTGGCAAAGAATGCCTAAAAAGATACAATATGTTTATTTCATCAGTCATAAAGAGCTTAATAAGCATCTACCTGAAGTTTTAAAATATAATATGAAAAACACTGTGCATCCCAAGTTAGAACATATATGAAAATACTAACGGAAATAGGAAAGGACCACTGCTACCTGTTTTTAATGAATTTAAAAAATATAGCTTTTGTCACTATGTCATGACACTTTGTTTTTATTTTTAATATGAAGTGATCGTAAATCCCAGCTTTTTTCTTTTGATAACTGGTTCTTAAGCAATATTATCTCTGTTAGCTGGGGTTGGTGGGAGATGGTATCAAAGGTTGATTATCAATGCTGTTAAATATCTAGACTTATTATGCACTCAGAGTAAGCTAATAATCCAAGCTTGTTTTTACACAGGAACAAAAAGAAAGCAAAGTGGACACCAGATGCAAAAGCTGGTAGCAGCAGTCTGTGGCATTTCACTATTAAATTCAACTGAGTTATGACACCACTTCAGATACTCATGTTTCTGCAAATGTGTGTGCGTGCTCACGTTGGCATACGTGTGTGCATATGAAACGCAAACAATGATCACATACAGTTCCATTTCTCTATTACTCTATCTAAATATTGAGTTTTAAGAGATGGATTAGATTAGATTCCTCTAAGATTCCTCTAAGATTCCTCCTCTTAGATTCCTCTAAGAGATGCTTTAATGATGCTATGTTTCTTTTCATCAGTAGTCTCCTCTCTAGGATAAAAATCAAATTTCATACGCATAGCTAGAATGCCTTAAATCTACTTAAAATGGCTTTAAATTAATAGTAAACTTAAAATTAAACCCTAAAATTCCTCACTGTCACTTTTCACTCACTTTGTCCTTCAGTGACTCAAATAATTGTGTGGGAAGATAAAACAAATGCCTTTTCCACAGTGCAGAGCATATGGCTTCATGAACAACAGATCTGTACAGACAGAAGTTTCACATTGATTTAGCTTTTACTGAACAATAAAACTGTTCTTCAGGCTTTATGTACACCATCAATCTTATCACTGAGTAAAGCAAACATCTTGGTAAGTCTGGCTGCCAAAATAACACCAAAAAAGTGCATCCCTACTTTCCCCTGAACTGTCTTGCTCTAAAGAAAAACTAAGAAGGAAAAACCCAAATGATATTTTAATTTGCACTTAGTGACACATTTTGTTTGAGCAGACCATTATACTTTAGTTTCGGGGACCTCTAGAGATATCAAAGAGAATAAAAGGAAAAAAAAAAAGGAAATTAAAAAACCCCAACCCCATAAAATTCAAGGTGGACTTCTTACTTTTTCTATCAATGCTATTTCACTTTACACAGTTAAAAGGGACTGGAATGAGATGGCCCACCTGCCTGGGAAAGGTGTCTCAAACATTAAACTACTTTCTTTATACAGAATACTTTGATATTTTTTAGAAGCTGAAACAGCATCACAGAAAGAGATTGAGGTTTGAATCCAAAGGTCTAACACCATTCTTCAGTCATCTAGGTTATTTTCAAGACATTTTAAAATTTCAGACTCACTTGCTGTATGAACCAGGAAATAACTTCACAGGATACAATGGAATGAAGAGCAAAATGCAAAACTCTGTTAAGAGAGATTTGCAACCCTTTACAAATATGTAAATGTAACCAATTAAAAATAAAAAAAAAGCTTCAAAGTTTGACACTCTCTTTTGCTTTACGATTTTTATACACAAGTAAACATTCCATAGGATAATCACTGCAATGCCATGTAGCCTACTGCTTTGGAAAAACTAAGTTCTTTTCAGCTCCCTGGCTTGGTTTGTGAAAGTTTGTGCAAGTCACACACACACACAGATGAGTTCAACGCACAGACAGCTGAACTTAAATTATTTTCTTGAATGTCTTCTACATTTCTTGCATCTCAAAAACATAGCTGGTTGGAATTAAAAAAAAGGAAGAGAAAAAAAAATCCAAAATAACTAAATTAATTCCTTGAAATGTGTTGTAGTACCCAGACTGCCATAAAAGGCCCTTTCATACTTCAAAGAGCAACTTCAATAATCAAAACAAAACATTTGCAATTGCCAGTTATATGCAAAGAATGTGCCACTTTTTAGCTTGTGAAATTTATTCTGATGTCCTATAGTAGAGTCCATAACTATTTTTCAGTGTCATTCTTCCCCAAAGCTCCTCAGATTTGGACTCGGTCACAAATGCATGTGGGTGGCAGAATCCATCCATTTTGCTTACAACGTAGCACTTGAACCACAGGCTGCAAAATTGCACACTTTTATGTCAGCTAACAATGTCACGCAAAAGTGTGGAGCTATTAGTGGTTTTCTTCTGGTCTTCTCTGAGATCATCGGCTTATTCCAAACACTGCTTTACACACATACTTCAGAAAAGAGTGTCAGATCTTAACGTGGGTGTGTTTGGGTTTTTATAAGCTAGCTCTTTTGACGGGCACTGCAGTACATTACAATGACATGCTCTGAACTGTACAAAAGGAATGGTTTGGCAACATCCCCACAAACAATCTATTAAGGCCAGTTCCGTAAGCTCCTTGTAGTCTATTTACATTACAAAGTATGAGACAAATTCTGAATTATTTGGAGACATGGGTTTGCTTAACTCAGAGTCCAAATAGCCTCATCATACTCAGTAGTTAAATACTTTCAATATCACCACAATGCAATAAACAAGACGAGGAAAGTAAATTCCATTTTATCTAGCAAACAGTATCTCACTACTTGAAGAACTTGAAGAAAAATGTCATATTTAAAAAGCAATCAAATTGGTGAATACTAAAGTTCAACCACAGAAAAAACGGTACCGGCAGAAATTCAAAGCTGCCCAATAAACTCTGGGACAGGAACATTAAAAGTAAATAACAACTGAGAAAAAAAAAAAAAATCACTAGTTTACATCTTACCACTTCGTAATCCTCACTGCCAAAAAGGTACATATTTACACCTTCACAGTCTGACACCAGTTGCGCAGCCGCCCAAAGTCAGATCTTCCACTGCATCCTCAGCTCCCGTGTCCCAGCCGGGCAGGCTTCCCGGGCTGCTTTCCCACGCCTGGGCTGCTCCTGAGGCACCGGGGCTCTCGGGCATGAACTCGGAGTCTGCTGCGAGGGCCGAGGGACCGGCGGGATGGAAAACTGCGAAACTCCGCGGGCGGCAGCGGCAGCCCCGCGCCCGTGCGGAGCCGGGCGGGGCGGGGCGGGCAGAGGGACGGGGCGGTGCGGGCAGCCCGAGAGATGGGGCGGTGCGGGCAGCCCCGGCTGGGGCGGTGCGGGCAGCCCGAGAGGCAGCCCCGCGTTCCGGTCCTGCCCCGCCTGGCGCGACGCCGCCCAAATTGTGTGTGCGGGGAAAGGCGCGGCTGGGAAAGCGCGAGTGGGGCCCGCGGAGCCGCGGCTGGCGACCGGAGAGCCCGGGAGCAGCGGCCGGGGACGGTGAGGGAGCAGCCGGGGCGAGCCGGCAGCACTGGCTGCACCGCGGGGAGCTCGAGTCACCCGGACCCCTCCCTGCTCTGACAGTGCTGCAGAACCCGTGCAGCTATCTCACTATCTACCTCTTAAAAAAAAAAAAAAANGAAAAACAAACAAACAGCCCAGAATAGTTTCCCTTTTCGATGTTTCACTCCCGTCTTTGCCTCCTCGCACTGATTAGTCCCAGACTGCTCTGTAAACACGGTGTAACTTTATCTCTGTAGCACAATGGCACTCAATAGCTGAAAAGTTATACCCGCTACCTCCAGTGCACCGGCAGCGCATCCAGCACGCAATACCACACCGGGACAGAACAATCCAAGGACCCACCTCGCTCCTGGCCAACTTCTAGTCCAGGCAGAGCAGTCAAAAATGAGTAAAAGCAGCCAAAGAGAGGATAAAACACAACTAAAAGACTTCAGAGACCAATTCACCAACTGCATTCCCAAACTAGTATTAAAATGGGGCTTAAAAATAAATCCCATTAAAGATGGTTTACGAATACAGCATAAAGTAAAGCAGGCATGCAGAAATATTGCCTTCTGGGAAAGGCCGTCCTTTACAACTGAGGAAGAGACTACCAGTCGGCATCCAGTAAGTAACATAACCCCGATCAAAACTGCTTTCAAACAGCACTATGAAACCCATCCCTCCTCAGCTCAGTCTTCTCAATTCCTTATAGTTCATACTGCTGCTAGCACTATATCCTATAACCAGAACTATACATAAGCACTAAGAAAAAATATGGAATACGTAATGTCTTAAGGAGAAAATGCGTGAGTGTATGCTTGCCCATTTATATCTGTAATCAAGTTAATATAATATACACAACGTCTCATGACAAGATAGAGCACTGAAAACCAGTTTGTGCTACTCAATTTCCTTCTCTTCCACACAAGAAAGAGAACAAGACCTCTTTCCTAACAAAAGCAGCAAACAAAGCAGTTCAAATACATTGTAAATAGCTTCCCTGTTCCTTTCCCTGCATCATCACCTGCTTATTTTAAATAGATCTTGTCTTGACTAACTCAGTTTCTTTGTGTGAGTTAGTAGGATATTCTTCTCTCAATCTGTTTTCTCTGTCAAAACAGACCTTTAGTCCTCTGTTGACTATATGTGATGTGACTCATGAGTCTGTATTTTTTAAGTTCTTGTATGTATCCACAAGCAGAGTTGAACCCAAGAAAATGGTTGGAAAGGGCAAATTAGAAATCAGAAGGCATTAATTTTATTTCCAACCATATGTTTACAAAATAGCATTAGTTTAATCTGTCAGCTGAACTGGTCACTTCACATTATATCAATTGTAAATTACGCCTCAAACAAATAATAGCATAATAGTACATTCCCAGAGAGGAAATAAAATATGCACCATTCCCACATGGAGGCTAACAGGCATCAGACACCTCTACCGGAATGTAATCATCACTTGTCCAGGTTGGTTGCTCCTATTGATGCTGAATGAGTGTGGTCACACACACTTATTAGCTTTAATGTAATTGCCTAAGCTTTCCTGCACAGTGTTTTTAGTGTGAAACCACACCTGTCAATACTAGGCAAAGCCAGTGTCATCATGCATTACTTTGCTTGTCTCATACAGCTCTTGTAAGCAATTGAAATTTGGGTGCCATAGCTCCCTTTTGGATATGGCTCTCACAACTACATTTGAAGAAAAAAAAGCCAGCAGGAATATTACAAGTACTCCTAACATCAGAAACAAGGAAAACATATTGCTTTCTATGTATTAAAAATTATGATAATTTTATTTTTTTTTTCTAATCATTTCATCAGCTCCTGTACTTTGAGAATGAATACAAAATCAGGGGGGATTGCAGTTCGCATATACTCAACAGAGACTTAAGGCATTATTCAGACTGTCACCGTAAGTGACTTTCATGTCACAAGTAATTCTCACTACAGACAGTACAAACAGCCAGAGTCTGGCAGCTTGGACAGTAAATAAGCTGAATTGCTCATTGCTCTCTTGAACTGAAACATCATGACAGGTACCAAAGTCTGTCTCAGGGCTCCACAAAGCAAATTTGCAGATTGCTTTTATGGTTCAAGAGTCAAAATTCTGCAAAAATGCCATCCCTGTTGAGGGTGTTTAAACTTCGCAAAGCACTGCTGGATGACCTGTGCTCCACTCCCAGCTAAGTGACAGCACTGGGTTTTTGCTGCACATCGTTCCCCCAGTAGCTTGGTGTGGCAAAGGATTGGCCAGCAGAGGTTGGGCAGTGTCTCACCAGTGCTGACCTTGCAGACAGAATGACGTGATCCATGCAGAAAGAGTGAGCAGAGAAGTGGAGGAAATGGGGGAGTGGGAGGGTGGCGTGGAGATTGAGAGAGAGGCTGGAAAGAGGAATCTGTGAACAATGAGGCTGGAGAGGTGGTGGGATGGGAAAAGCAGAAAACCAGAGTGCACAACAAGGATGGATGGAAGCAGTGTGACCCACAGGGAGGAGAGTCTAGAAGCCAGGCCAGAAGACAGGAGTTAAGGTTATGCAAGAAAAATGTTCATGGTGGACAGCGAGCACAACAGGATTTGAAAAGACTTTCATAGAGACGGCTGGCTACCTGACTAGCCTAAAGCTAGGAGGTAACCAGGGAGGAGGAGTGCAATGGTGTGACCAGTGCAGAAATGCTGAGATGGGATGCCTGGGCAGAACTGGCTGATTAAGCAAACACAGGTCATTGGAAAACCTGTAAGTTGGAGACTTCAGCAAGAGACAAATTTTCTATCCTGTGTTTGGAATAGAATGGAAGTGGGATGAAGGCAGAAAGTGTCAAAACCACAGAAAGAGGTCTAAAAAATGGAAGGTGGAAATCAAGCTAAGGGTGGAATTGCTCCTCTCCTGCACTGGCACTTTCCAGCAGGACACGTTCTTGCAGATGTGTGACAGAGAGCTACACAGAGAACTACACCACCACAGCTGGATGAAGACTGGACCCTAAGAACCAGCATTCAAACTAAAGAAAAATAAAGTACTGTGACTGTGACAGTCAAGACTACAGCCTGAAATGATGATGTAAATCACAAGAATAAAATAAATCACTTATTCTGCTTTCTACTGTATACAAGCACTTTTAAAGTAGCTCTTGCTTATCTGTGGAAGCCAAGACAGCAACAGAAAAATTAATTTTGGGTTAACAGGGGGAAACAGGTACAAACACAGCTTTGTCAATATGTGTGGACTTTGTTTTCCCTGATTGCTTCCTAAATTTTGTTCATTTCATAAAAATCTATTAAGGTGTATAGTATCTGGTGGAAGGAGAGTAAAGAAGGCAGAGCCAGACTCTTGTCAGTGACTCCTAAATGAAAAGGCAAAAAGCAATGAGTATTGATTGAAATATAGGAAAATCCATTTGAACATGGAGAAATTTTTTTTGTAGTGGTAAGGTTTGTTTTGTTGTGTTTTTTTATTTTACTGTGAAGGTGAGAGAGCACTGTGACAGACTGTCCTGGGAGGTTGTGGAGTCTCAATCCTTAGAGATAGTCAAAAGCCATCTGAACATGGTCTTGGGTTACCAGCTCTAGGTGGCCTTGCTCTGAGCAGGTAACTGGAATAGCTCCAGAGGTTCCTTTTTACCTCAGCCACCCTGTGAAACTGTAAAAAATTAATTAAAAAATATCTGATTCACATTGATATTTTAGGGACTCCATCTCTCCATTTTAATTTTCAAGGATTAAGCATAATGACTTTTCAGATTTTCAAAGAGAATAGCATTTAACTCTGGTATTTAAACCCTGACCCATGCCTTTTAAGCATAGCTATGAACTGTCTACACTATAAATAGCTTTGTATATCATAGTACTTCAACACAGTGCCTTTGGGAAAACAAACAGAAAAAAATGCTGACATGGTTGTCAAGGTTAATAGACTAAACAGACCTTTCTTGATAAACAAGAATCTTTCAACTTGTATCCAACAGTAACAACATTTTTTTCCTCCGGGAACTCTAATGGAAAGCAATTGACTCTCTCTTACCTAATTCAGATTCAAATTCAAATCCTAGTGAAGAATGCCAACAGCTTGTAACTCTCTTACACAGCTAGCAACAAGAATTGTCTCTTGTAAATGTGAATGTTTCATGTTAGAGGAACTTTTGGCAAAAAAACTCTGAATAACCTGTTCCCTCTCACATATGGGAAGAAAGAGCAAGAGCTCTTTCACTTTAATTATCCTGCATCCAAACTATCCCATTCCATCCCATCCCACACCAGCACTGAATAATTTCTGAACAAGGTAACTTATACGTGAAAATGATTATTAGCAACTAATTTTTTAGTTTTTCCTTTGAATTTTAGCTCACCCATTGATTTTCTTCCATAGTGGTCACTCTAACTGTGGGCAACACACTTCCAGCAGCATAAACCTAAATTTTCAGGAGTGTTACTGCCCTGAAAGAGCTACAGCATGGATCTGAAGCCCAGGCTGCCTTGTTCCTCTGAACATCAGCACATTTAGAAGAATGGGTCTTTTCCAGTTCTTCTCATTGCCACTGTAACTCTCTGAATGCTGTGTGGTGGTAACCACAGTGTCTCAGCAGTGAAGAACAACTGAAATAGGACTCCACATTCTAAGAAACATCCAAGTGTTTTATGAAAATGATAGGACTGTCTCAGCAAGGAAGACTGAGAACATATTAACCCAGCAGAGTTAACAACTTGCTCATAGCACCACGTTATCAGACACTTTCATGACAGGTTAAGTAATTCAGTTGGAGTTTCCCAGACTCCTGCTAAACACTCCTATTTGTGTGCTGGGGGTAGGCAAGGAGGGGGATGGCAGGGCCAGGACACAATTTGGACCTCTTCCTTCTCTTGAATGATACATTCCTTTCTTTTA
Source organism: Cnemophilus loriae (assembly GCA_013397755.1). Lineage (NCBI taxonomy): Eukaryota > Metazoa > Chordata > Aves > Passeriformes > Corvidae > Cnemophilus > Cnemophilus loriae. The sequence continues at coordinate 2,940,103 of VZTF01005664.1, forward strand.
AAAGCATCCTTCGAAAAATAGTATGGTTTGGGGCAAGTTAAAATGTTTTTTTGTTTGTTTGTTTAATTTTCGTATCAGCAGAAGTGATGGGCAGCATCCCTGAACACGGTGCAGATTCCAAATTATCAAGATACACTGCATTCTTTTCCAGAAGACTTTGTGTTTCTTTTCTGAATTTATCCACTTTACATCCCATCATAAAATCAAAGTCCATCTCCTTCCATAAAATTCCATACATCACGTAGGATGCTTGTAATTCTCCCTTACAGATAGTGTACATCTGAAAGAAGGTTGTTAAGTAAAATCTTATTCTGTGAGATTTAATTTAGGTATATAATAAACCAGTGTCAACTAATTCAAGATGCAATAATGAAACACTTCCTTAAGATTAATGTCACATCTTAAATTTCAAAACCAAGCTTCAAATGAATGAATAATAAAATAAAATCTGAAAGTATGCCCATGAAAGTACTGGAATGCTATATAAATTTTATTTTTAAACATTAAAGCTGCTTATCATTTGCAGATTGTTATTGGTTATTATGGTTACCATTCTCTAACACAATCCAATCTGCCTGCACTTTTCTATTTCAGGATACAGCAGTGATAACATTAACAGCAGACTTAACTTCTCAACTTGCAAACATACATACATTAGGGGCACATGCTATCTCCTACTGCACTGAAAGATAACGTGAGTATGTTCTCACAGTGTCACAGAAATAACAAGCTGCTGTTCTCCCTGCAGTCAGATGTTAAAACATTTAACCCAACTCACAGTGAGTGTCAGGAATACAGCATGTTTGAAAACATTTATATTACAGATACATAATACAAATACCTGTTGTATTATGAATTCTCTGCATCACTGAGATATTGGAGAGGTGCTAGAAATGCAATAAAGTTGGAAAATCTGCCCATAGGTGATTGTTCCCCCATGTGGGCAAGATTTTTTATTTTTGTTTTTTACATGTGATGTAGAGTCATGTGGAACACAGTCTTCTTAAAGCCTTGCTGCAGTGAAACACAGAGAAGAGAGATAGAGACAGAACAATTCAAGTGCTCAACATGTTGTTGCTGGTCTAGGACAGTCACAGAAGTCACCTGCAGCTGAATGTGCTGCCAAACACTTCTGAAACAGCGGTAAATTCTGTCAGAGCTTTAAGTGGTTGGAAGAAAAAATTAATTCAACAACCATATTTAAAATAAGTAATACCCTGGGTATTAAAAAGGAGATAAGGTTCTCTTTGTTATATATATTAATTGCAAAAAGGGAAATTAATATAATTTTGAGCACAAGAATATCAATAACAGAAACAACCTTCACAGAGAACATTTATTATCTTAAAGTAGAACGCATAAAACTTACACAACACTGTAAAAACAGCTTGTGAGGGCTATTTTTCCTTAAAAAATACATCTTTCCAGTGAAAGGTTACTAATTCAACTCTATAGTGCTACCCCTACATGAATGCAATATTAAATAAACAGGGGGTTTTAATCTCAGTGAAAGGCTTTCACTTCTCACACTCAGCACTTGTCTGCTTCTGGGGGCACTGAAACTCTTCAAGTGCCATGGGCAGCTCCAGCATGGCCAGATGCTGATTGCCCAGAGCTGGAGACTGAGGAATAACTTTGGCTCATAGCCGTGCACAGGAGCTACCTGAAACTACTATAGATACTACCCTCTGGTCACATCCACATCCTGGAAACTGTGATCCACCTACAGGTGGGACAGTTGCTGTGCAATTCCATATTCAGGACATTAACTTAGTAACTGATAGTTCACGGAGAAGACGTCCAAGCACCTGTGCTTTCGGTTTGAAAATCAAAATGGTTTTAGTTTTTAAAATGTCCAACCATATCTCAAAATCACGTTTATAGAAGTTCTTGTAAAACTTGAGCTATCGATATCTCCAAATTCTGTTCTCATTTCAGAAAATAAAATGCATCTAACCAGGAGAGCCACAACAGCAGGCCACAGGAGTCACTTTGGCTCACTTTGCCTTTGTTTATGCATTTTTGGCACAAGCCATCACTCCACAATTCCATCAATTTAAATTATTGATTATCACCAAACTTTGTGGTTTTTTTGGCCTCATTGCTTCTTCAAATCTCAGTTCCCATTTCTCATTTTTACTGTTTTTGAAACCTTTAATATTTCTGATGGTCACAGTTTTGCAATCCTAAAATCTGGATTAATTATGTTTAGTTTTTGACGGACTCGCTTGTGCAATTTAACAAGCTCCAGTGAAACGAGTTCTGGTGAAATGCAAAAGCTGGAAACTTGTCTCTGCAGAAAGGACTGTGTATCTCCTGGGACCCACTTCAGAGCTCAAAATAGGAATTAAGTGGAATTTAGGCAGCATACGTGCTGCTGTAATGGCTCTCTCACCTATGAGGCTGGGTGTCACCCTGGCACAACAGAAATGTACTTCAGTTTAATGAGCAAGGAGCCAGATGTGTAAACCTAGCCAGGAACTTGCAGTGTGTTGCAGTGAAAACACGGCCAGAGGAACCAGCATGTCAGCTAAGCAGAGACAGCAGTTTGCAATGCAAGGGATTAAATAAATGCAGTAAGTTGCTCCTTACAGACAATTAATGCAACATGTTACAACAACGGGTTCAGAACAGCCCTGATGAGATGCATCATGAAGGTAAGGTACTTTCAGCCAATCTTCCTCGTCCACTCAAATTAACAGGATCTTGTTAGCAGAGAGTAAGAAGGTGAATACTTGGCAGAGAGTAAGAAGGTGCACAGGTCTTTCCTCTTCTACATTGAAATGACATTTTTTTTCCTCAGTTATAATCTAGATATAACTGTAAAATGTAAAAATGTGATTTTTCAATTGCATTTTTCTGTTCCGCACATTTTTTCCCCTCCCTCTTGCCACCGTTCCCGATCAGTGTTCATAGAAAGAATGCTCTGAACAGCCTGGTTCCCCCATGCTGACAGCACTGAAGGCTTGTGCACCCAAGCAAAGAGCGTATCTCAAACTGCTTTTCTATCTGGGGCTCTTCTTCTCTGTCTGAGCCTGCAGGACTCTCATACTCCAAGAAAGGAATTCAGCCATTTTCTACACCCTGGTTAGAGTCTTAAAGGTGAACCTGTTCCTGTGTTTCAGAAGTCATCCTCCACTACTTTTTATAGGTTCAAATTTATGACACTAAGGTGCGTTGGACGGGGATTTCTGATGTCACTGAGAAATTCCTCCTAAGTACAAAAAATTTTGCTAGACATTTGATTTAACATGTGGGAAAAAATTCAGTAATATAAGAATTCTAATCAAATTCTTGATTGTTGATCTTAATATGGCAGCAACCTATAAAAAGACAGTATTTTGAACTCCAAGATGCAAGAATTTCTCCTCTCCTAAATTCATAAAACTGAACCTAAGTTGTATATTGTGTTGTCCATGACATGAACAGAATAATGGATTTACAATGAACCAGCATCAATGCAGAGAGTTGCTTTTAAAATTTAAGAACAAAATTACTCTCTCAAGCAGTTCAGTTCTGACACCTTAAACTTCTCCTAAAATAAAATACTTCTGCCATTGTGAGGCTAGTGGCTTTATGTTTACACAAGTTCTAGTGAAGCTGGGAGATCCATGTGAAATCACAGTGATAGAACCTGATCATATTTTCATGACAGAAAACATTTAGCCAGAAAATATCATGATGTCCTGGGGACTCACTGATTTACTTTGAATTTTGCAGAAAGTTGTCAAAGTGCTTAGCTTGAAAGAGCCTTTTCCAGCGTTCCACCATAGCATCAGCTATTCGAACTATTATGCAATTAAGTGTTAACCTGTTTCTTACACACCAAAGTGACACTGTTTCCAAGACAAACTAGAAATATTGATGAAAAGCAGTATTTTAAAACTTCAAACATTACTTTTTCCAATGCCTCCTCCATATATTAATTTTAAAGTTTCTAGAGAGCAACTATTGAAGGGATGACTCTTTCAAATAATAATATGGTTTGAAAATACTTGTTTCATGGTTAGCTCATAGAAATGACTATCATTTTACAAGAATGATAAAGTATATGCAAATGTGACACAAAGAAAACCAACCAGAACCTTTCAAACAAATATCAGTCACTTGATGTTGCTTAAACAAATAGGCAAAATCACAGATTCATAGAATATTTTGTGTGGGAAGGGACTTTCGACGGTCTTTTAGTCCACCCCCAATTGTAAGGCATTTAGTAAGAGACAAAATGGTAAAGCCCAAGCATGTTTTGGGCACAGAAATTTTCAAGGAAACTATCCTGATGAAATGAGCTGCTGAACTGCGTATTTCTAAGGCTGGGGGAATTGCACAGAAATTATAATACACACTCGACTGAGGACTTTGCCAAACTGGGAAGACACCAAATTACAATTACTGCATCTGTAAGCCAGTCTTTCTACAGGCATCTTTTGATCAGCATGAGCTTACTCAAAGTGTATTTTAGCTTTTATATCTAGAGTTACTGGCAGAGCTTTAAAATTCTATTTTCTTCTGATATTAATACTCTACTAATACCATTAACTAGCCAGCTAATAATTTTTAAGTGATGAATACTATAAATCATCAGCCTGAGAGCATACTTTCAGCGGCCTCAAAACACTCAGAAAAAAATAGATGTTTCTACCCAGTAAAATACTGCAAAATGCAATGTATCATTAATGAGAAGAAAAAAAGTTGTTTAGTGACAGCAGAAGTAATGAATCTTGGGTTCCCACTCACACCTCCACAATACCTTCAGCTCTCTCTCATCTTCCCTACACACCACATGCTCTGTACCCTCAGCTCCCCTCCCCTCCCCAAGCTTCTCTTCCCTTTCCATGAGCTGAACAGGAGTGAGCGTTTGTTCGATCTGTTGCGGAGTTGAAGTCGTGCTCCTTAGCTGGATGGATGGATGCTGCCTTCTGGATGCCAGAGGAGGCCTGACAGTGCTCTTACATCTCCCACACTGGCCCGTTGAGGAAATGGCTTTAACAGCTCCTCCAGGCCCCAAGAAGTTCTGCTATAATCACTCGGTACTTCTGAGACCTCTGCAAGACTGGTTTAAATCGGCCACTGAAGTTCCTGAGAAGCACAACTAACAGATGGAAAGTGGGATTGCATAAATCTTGTCTTAGGAAATAAACCTGAAAAATCAGAGCTGTTATACTCAGCAGCTTGTTTAAATATAAGCTGATGCTATGAGCAGCAATGTAAACATTTAAGCTGTCAGTCAGAAAATTTTCAAATCATCATTGTCACAGAGCATTGGTTGCTGTTATTAAGCAGTTACATGTAGAGTATAAACCACAGGCTTTTGTGCTGTGTACCTGCAGCACCAGTGGTGCGAAAAAATTAGTAAAGAAATACTGCACTTATAACAAAGGACTTTAGGGATCAGTGATTAAAATATTGCAAAAAATTATATATTCATATGTAATTAGACAAAAAACCCTCAAAATTCTGACATCTGTATTTTGGCCCATAGCAAAAAGAAAAAAAAAAACAAAAAAAACCCAAGTAAAAATAAAGCATCCCAGTAGTTTAATAGCCTACAAAATGGATATCTGAGTGCAACTGAAGTTTCAAAGCACTTTACCTCCCGTCCTTTGACATCCTTTTTTTTTGTGGCAGCTCCACACCAGGGATCCTGGGAAGCAAATAGCAGAATTTGCCCTTTAAAGTTTATGAATTCCTAGGTTTGCTCACTGCTATTTGAAAACTGAATGAAAAATATTAGCAACAAATATATATTTCACTGATGCTAAAAATATAAATTCAGGTAAATTTGGGTAAATTGGAAAAAGGCAGGGTGCCACTTCTCTGCATAGAGGGTGAGGTAAAGACAAAATGTCCTTACACTTTTTTGCAGTTACTGAAGTTTCCATTCTTTAGAATTTCTATGTCGCAATGACTGTGTTGGTGGTGAAAAGGTATCAGTAGTCATCCAGTAAGTACTCTTTTATTTCATCCTACTATAACATTTTAATTAACTTGAATACATCAGGGGTCAACTTGTTCCAAGGGTCATTCTGAAATCTGGCAATTTAGAAAAATCTACACATAAAACAGTTATCTGAATTTCTGGTCAGTTATAGAATTCGAATCTACTTTTGATGCAACAACTGCATTTCAAAGACTATCATCAATAATAAATTTTCTTAATTATTCATGCCAAAAAATATGAAAGTTCTCAAGCTATATCTCTTCTTTAATCTTTCCAATTACTTTCCTCCTAGATATCTAAACAATTGGTTTTTTCAATTAGATAATGTGTGAGGACCAGTACAGCTAAAAAAAATGCTAATTTGCAAGTAGAGCTTTCCTGTAAAATGCTTCTGAACAAGAAGTGACAACAGCCAAAATTCACATTAGCAAAGCTAAATAGTCTTCCCCTCATGACATATCTGGAGAATGAAAATAGAATAAAATAGAATAAAAACTGAGGAAATATGAACAGAATAGTCATCAACTATCACTTTGAAAGAAGAGTTGACCAAATGTTAAAAATCCATGTACATGGCTGAATCCCTTTTATTCCTTTCCAGCTGTGTTTTACTTCACCTATCCTGCTTTTTTGCTGCTCCTCAGTTTACAAGGGCTGTACATCCACAGCACCGCTCCCTGTGATCCCCTTACCCTGTCAAACAATAATTTCTTCCTCCGTCTAACAGGACCTCTATGAGCATGCTAAATAGAACTTGGACTTCTTCACGATGTGATATGAGGGAAAAGCTTCATTTTACTCTATAGACCAGAGAAACACAGCTTCCCTTTGATGACATTATTTGACTACCAGTAGACAGAAAGATGAAGATGCTGCATGGAAACATGTACATTAGTTGTGCTAAGTTTCAACATCGGATTATTTTCTTTAGGAAAACAATATTTTCCAATTTGATTTTTTTTTTCTTTTTACTTTACAAAAACTTTTTCCTACCAAAAAATCTATGTTCTGATTTCTCCCCACTTATAATTATATTGGGATTGTCAGAGAATCCCAAAACATATTATTCATCAGAACTCCTAATAATTGCTTGTATATAAATTAAAACATAAAGACTTAAGCTTTTTACTATATTAATTAGATAAGAAAAGACTAAAGGCAGCTATAGCTATGGTTGAACTTGATGACTGTAAGGGTTATTCCAAGCTAAATGGCTCTGTGATTCTATTAGTAGCTCATTTCTACTATTCTGAACATCCATGCCGAAAATAAGTTCAATGGAATTGCATATAGCAGTTGTACCCTTTCCTGCTTCATGGCACACTTCCTGTAAGACCCACTTTTGCATCACTTCCCCCACAAACATAAGACCATAGTCTAATTGGAGTAAAAAGTAGTTGTTCACAAAGAAAAGTTGCCCATAAGAGGAGAAAAGAATGGATATTAGCAATAATTAATCTGTTTCCTATGTGGAGATCCCTAAATAACCCAGGAATAGCAATGATCCAAATCTGATTTCCTTCTAGAAAAAAAACTGTGGAGCAGCTGTCACACAAGACAATGCCTCTGAGTTCTCTCAGAATAACTCTGGAAAGCTACTGTCATGCTTAAAGTACTGTTCTTTTACTGCAACTTTTTTCAAATCTCGTAAATGTTATAGAAAGAAGCAAGCTTAAGCCAAACATTCAGCTTAAATTTATGTTTATGTTAACTTTATTTTAATCTCCATCCTTTACACAGTGTAAAAAGAAAAAGAACATCCATTAGAACTTTAAAAATAATATTTGTCATCTATTTAAATTTTATTTCACAGCACAGCTGTAGTGGGATGTCTGCTACTAAAAGTCCCTGGCCCCAGGATACACATAGCTGGTCAAATGCTGCCAAACCAAAACTCATGAACATGTTACAACCTAACCCAAACAAAAATAACAGAGAGTATAACGTTTGTGTCTGAATGTACTTCAAGCTACTGCCAGCAGAGAGTCCCATTGCTTTCATATTGAGAAGAAAACAATTTAGCACAATCCCCAAAATCACGGAACAAACAGCAAGCCACTTTTAAGTACTTTAATAGGGTTATAGACAGAAGCCCTCAGCAGCAGCCACCTGCAAGTACTTTCCCTCCCCCTCAACTAATTTTTTTACAGTTTTTCCAAACTGTAAGTCAAGTTAATATGTTTCAAAAAAGGAAGCTCAAAAGTATGATTTGGACTTCCACAAAAAGTTGGCACATTTCTCAACAACATTTCAGCTTGGCTAAATGAGAACAAAGTGAAACAGTTTAACTGTAATTAAGTAAACGAGCAAGCCAGCCTCTACATCACATTGTAAAATTAAAGGGCTCCCGAGCATCTGGCCTGCACTCCTTCCACATATGCTTACCCCAGGAGCAACGTGCTTAGTTTGAGGAGACATCAGGCGTCTGTCAAGCATGTCAGCCTCACTCCAAGCAGGCCAGCCCTTCCAGCAGCAGCAACACTTCTTACAGGAGCAAAACCTCCGACGCAAAGCAGTGCACCAGTGAAAACTTCAGTGAATCATCCCACGCTGACCATTATTGGAAATACCTGTACTTCTCGGGCCTGGTTTAAAGGGCCCAGCTTTTGTCTATAAGGTGCAAGACTGTTTGCTGGCGGTCTCTCTCAGCTGTTGATCTGATTCAGCCCCTACGTTAGGGACAGCTCAGCAGAGAGCCTGTCACCATCAATTACCAAGGAGGAGTGGGAGGGCTCCGCGCTCACGGTGACGTCAGCCGCTGGAAGGACGAAGCCTGCACCCTTGCTGGAGTAACACCACACTTTATTCATCTCACATGCATGGCTTGCAACATGCATGGCCCCTGGCAACATACAACTGCTGTGCAGCCAGAAACACGAGAGGCATCTGAGCATAATCAATTTATTGATGCTTGCGGATACAGATCTGGTTTTGTTCTCCCCCACCCACAGAGATATTATGCTGGAATTTCAAGCTGTAAATATCAATCAAAGTTGGAAATTTTACGTGTAAAAGGAAAATTCTGCTTGACTACATCTACAGTAGAAGACCTACTATGGTAGAAGATACATATAAATGAACCTTACTCATGATTTTTATATAAACTACATCCTAAAAAACTCTTACTGGACATTTCATTATGGCAATACTTCTATATATTAGCCAGTCGACTGAAATCATCAGGAAAACTTAACATGCATAATATTATTGGCCCTAAGGAGTTTAAGAATTTGCAAGATTAAGGTCAATTGGCTTAAAATAAGAGCATAGGTTAGAAGTAATTAAGGACAAAAGATCCATGTTTGTATTGGTCTGAGGCTTCTGGAGGTGTAGTAAAGAGGAGAAAGGAGCAGGCAGCAACAGGCAAGGAATGGTACGAAGAGAAAACGAGCTCCAGAGAAGTCACTTTCCCCCTCTGTTACCACTGAGATAATGAATATCGAGGCAGTGATTCCTCAGAGTAGCAACAAGCACAAACATTGTTTTGGCTCCAGCTGCTCAGTGAGCTGGGCAATCTTGTCCTCTGCCTATGCCTCAAGACTGGTCTTTAATAGGCATGAGAGGCAAGCAAAGCCCCACAGAATCCAACCTCTGGTCCACGAGAGCTGAAAACATTGTCTATTTTCAAAGGCCAAACTCTTAATACTGACTTTGTGTGTAGACTCTGTAAAGTTGACAGTACTTGGAGAGGTAAGGGCAGACCCTACCTACCTGTCTCACAATAAGTATCAAACCAGATTTTTTTTCCTTTTAAACAAAGACTTCAGACTGGCTTCCATTTTTATTAACTGGTTCCTACACATTTTTTCACATAGCCACTTTTACGGTGTACCAAGACTGATCAATATAAAGTTACCCTCTTAAAATGTAATTTCTTATTTATATTATCTGCATACCACATTGTTAACAATTCTATCTGACTAAAACAAGAAGTGACATTTGGTTAATACCTGATCAGGTGGTTGGTTTTTTTCATTTTTCTGCTGGGTTTTTTTGTTTGGTTGGTTGGTTTTTGTTCTGTTTTTTTAAAGAGGACTATGGGAATGCAAGATTCTTAAAATTTTACCACTATTTCAGAATTCAGTATTCATGTTAGGTCCACTTTGGATGCCAAAAGAGAATTAAATAAGTAGAAACCTTGCCCTTATTTCTCATGAAATAGACATTTCTATTTACCTGAAATAGACTGAGCAAAGAAAAAAAACACAGAACAGTGACAGCCTCTTGCATAATTATTTTTTACTTCCATAAGGCACTTCTAGGATAGGTATTACACTCAAAATGTTGAAACAACCACTGGTTTCCAAGGAAGCAAACAGTAAACTTCAGCAAATACAATTTTAGAACGCTGTGAGAAGTATAGCAATTTCTGATGCAATACTGTATTAATAATGTTGGAGGGTTAGCAGTAAAATAACTGAGCAAGCTTTTTAGCAAAGTTATTACCCTTAAAAAGTTTAAAACATGCTGTGGGACACAAATACCTTGGGGCAAATCAGAACTACTCTGAAGAATACACAGTCACAGTCCCAGCTGGAATATCGCAATTAGGACAGAGCAGCTCTCATTCCAGAGGCTTATTTTCTGCCCTTCAGCAGATTTTACAGAATACTGAAACTAAGCTTGCAAGACCACGCTGTCATCACAGCAAATTCTGGTACCACAATATTGAAACAAAAGAACTTTGTAGTAGAAAACACAGTAATGAGATAATTTAAAATGGAGAAACAGCAACAGAAAAAATTGCCAGTACCATAGTTCTTTCAGTCACAGAATAAAAACACCTCTTTTTATTCCTTTTTGTGGTTTTTTGTTGGTTTTTTTTTTAATTTTATTTTTACTTCTGAGCAGCAAACAGCACGGAACCATTAGTAAGTGCTAGATGACTTCCACCCTTTTTTGCCCAAGAGGGTGAAGCATCACCTAAGTACCAGATCTGTTAAAAGGTATCTGCTGCATAAAGTGACAAATTAAGGTGGCTTAGAACAAAGACCTTTAACTCCTCACAGAAAAACACATCTTTACTATGAGAACAGAAGCACAATTAATTTAGAGATTACTATTTTAATTCATTCTTTAATCCCGTATAGTTCTAATGGAGAAGTAGCCTTAAATTTAAATCTTAATACTCTATATTTACACAGCAATTTCATCAGAAGTCTCAATTAATTTTAAACACAACTTGATGAAATTTTACTATGTTTGGACTATAAATGGCATTAAGCACACGAGAAAACAGAAGTACTGATTAACTAAATACTCAGTAACATACTAATAGAAGCTTGCTTGTAAATGTTTAAGCTGCTTTGGCTTTGTGGTTTTCTGTAACAAAGCAAGATGGATGTCAATCTATAAAAGTTCTTCCTGATAAATCAGATCAAAAATGAGTTGTTAAGAGATCACACAGTCAGTAACTCAAAAGTGGTAAAACCTTAAGACATATGAGTAATTTTTCTCATCACCAAGTTACTGTGCATCAGCTGATCCATATGTGGACATGTGGGCATGCTTAGCATATGGCAAACAAATTAAGGCAATTTATTGTAATTCTGCCTCATCGTGAATTATGTTATCTGACATTTGCTGATGGGTATATGCATGAACAGGTAATACATGGCAACTCGTAAATCTGCATATCTACATCTAATACATATATATATACACCGCAAATTTTTTCAGTTTTGCCTTTCCTTCCCATTTTAAAGGCAGATAATGCATTCATTTTTCTTCAGTTACTTCAGATATCACATTTGCTTTTATTCAGTCCTCAAGTATCTCATCAGTCTTACACAATTTCTCAAAACATAACTTCATGTTTCTGAGCTGCCTCAGTTGGCTCTTTAGGTATTCAAGTACCCCATACAAAGAGCTCAGGCTGAGTTAACTACAACCCAAGCTCTTCCCTTTCTCTGTTTGAAGGTGAATATTTATCCCTTTGCCATCACTATAAGTGACACATGTTATCAGCTCTTCTCACCTGGTAAGAGTCAGCTTTAGAAGAGTTTTCTTTCTCCTTTTAGAAGACCCAAAGTCTCTCCAAAAGATACCAAGGTATTAAAATCCCTACTTTATTTATCGCAACAAGTCAGCAGAATACTGTATATGCCTACGCGAAGTTGATATATATGAATTTTGACACCTAAAAATTTTTGTTGAGAAGAGAGATAATAAATTAGTCAGAGCTCACACAGAGTCAACAATTCAAAAGCAAACAGACCAGACTCAGCTTTTTAAATTGTTGCAAAAGCCTATCCGCAGAAAACACGCAGACCTACCCAAACCCTGTCAGCAGGAGAGAGCTGAGCTCCCCGGCACGTGTCAAAGTTCACGAAGGTTTCTCAGGTTCATCCTTTCTCTCAGACCTGTACCAAAGGGCCAGTCTGCTCACTCTTGTGCACACTGACTGACACAGCAGGTCCCAGGTGAGATGCTGGGACAGCAGCTGGGTGATACTTCTAGTCAAAGACAGAAAACACCCAGCACAGTGAGGGCTGAGCTTTAGGATCACTCACTGGTCACTTTCCCAGCACACTCTGCACAGTTTGAGTAAAGGACACAAACAGGGTCTCCTGCCTCTAAGGAAAAGTTTGTTCAGTACTGGATTTAAAGTCAATCTCTTGCTTTTCTTTCTGTGGCCAATGAAAAGTCAACTATTTTCTGTAAGTGGGAAAGGGCTGCAGATAAAAAAAGTGTCACAGAATAAAGAAGAAAATTCTGTAACACCTAAATACTGTAAAATCGGTTTTAAGGTTTGAAACAGGTGAGCCCTCAAACCAGCAGAGTTACCAGTTATAACAGACAGGGAAGAGTTTGGTGAGTGTTTTTTAATAAGGGAAATATGACTTGGTTAGATACCTACGGGAACAAAAAAGTTCATAGCTGTGTTTTACAGCTGAAAAGCACAACAAGAGTACCTGGCTCACCAAGAACTACCTTGATTTTCCTCATTTTTGATCAGCAAACTTGAAGAAATTGTCTTGCCAATTGTTGCTCCTGAGACCATCAGCTACATCTGAGAGTGAATCGTTGCTTCTTCGTGGATATTGATCTTCCTGAGTTCAAGTACACACTTTTTTGCAAAAATAAGTTTAGTGGAAAATGAGGGATTCCATCAGCCTAAAAACACTTCTGCTTTTTCATTACATTTACTGCAAGATTCACCAAGTAGGATCAGTGTACAACAGCTCTTCACAGTTAAGTGTTGGTTAGGCAAGCAGGATTCACAGAGTATCTACGGTGTGATTTTAATTTCTGCAGAGAAGGAGCTTCAGCACTAGATGAAATTTTAAGATGGCACTGAGAGATGTGTAAGGAAATTTACAGGAATCTGAGTGCAGCACATAAAATGCAAACATCACATAAACCAGATAAACTAAAGGTTTAAATAAATTCACACTACTTCTAGGAGCAGAGCTCTTGGTCCTCTCCACTCCTGCCCCCATCCCTGGTATTCCCACAAGGTGTTTCCTTCCCCTCTACCATCCCAGCACTTGTCAGACCCTTCTAGGAGGACAGTGACATACCTGGCTTAGTAGAAACCTAATCGTTTGTTTTGTGGAGGTTTTTTCAGGTCATTAAGATGAAATGGATAAAGGAAAACAAAAGCAGGAGAAAGGATGCTGGTAGTGGTGGGGCAATTCCATCATCGCAAAGCCTTACAAAATAACCCACCAAGGGCGTAAATCCCTTTGTTTAATTTCTATTTTGCAATGCATAGCAATAGCTATGCAATGTAATGCTGTATCACTTTAAAAGCAGAAGAGAGATCTACTTCAAAAGTATCTCACATTAAAAATATTAATAATTAACCACTCCCACAAAAATACTTAAGCAAACAGGAAAAAATGATGGCTTTTAAGATACATACAGTTGGGCTTAACATTTAAATGAAGGGGTTTTTTTTGTTAAAGATAATTCATGTCACATTTTTCCCCACTAAAATACAAATTTAACTCCATCCACAGTGAATAAGGCACACCCCTCCATCCGTATACTTTGATTTTAGACTTGTAATAGCTACAGACAATGTTAGCTTACTGCAATCTCCTTCGATGTTAATTCTTCTGAAAATGTTCTTATTGGCGTGATCTGAAGCCCACAAGGCTCTCTTTGGTTGGCTTTAGATTAGGCCCTTACATAACTGCAACATCTGGGGCCCATTTCAACTATGCAAATTCCAGCAGACACGATTTCTGTGTGTATAAATTAGTTTTTGTTTAACAGACACCTGTAATTTGGAACAGCTAATACATATTCTCCATGAAAATAATGAAATAAATACTGCAATTTTGTATGACATACACCCCCAGTGTATTCTGGTGTGGCATTTTTTTTTTAACTTTGGTGCTTTGGAAATCAATATCCATCTCTGCACAGGGGATAAAAAGCATAGCAGGCCAGTTTTGCCACAGCTGGAACTACTGGAAGGTGGAAGACTCAGGGTCAGTACTCTTCTCCTACTTTATTTTTATGCAAAGTATAAAGGTATTATATATACTGTGTAAATTCCAGATTGATCTCTGATCTTACTCAGGAGCAAAGAAAGCAATCTGGTATTAAAGTACAAAAGACACACTGCACCATTTCAGAGCCCACACGAAGACAATGTTAATATGTGAGTGAATGCACATTTGCCTGTGTGCAGCTCCTCAGTGAGGTTTGGAAGGGATTGCTATCAAACAGCAAAACCTCCCCACATAACAGCCCAATAAGCGACAGGTAATGGAGAAGTATGATGAACTGTTATAATCTACTTTCTCCTGAAGTATGATTTTCCTCCAGTTAAGAACAATTACAAATTCTTGTTAAGCTGCTGTTTTTCCTGCTGACAATAAAAAACATCACACAAGGATATCTATATCCATCCTTGTAAATGCACAAACAATAAAATGTTACCAGGATTATCGCTAAATCCTTGCAAAGAATTCATATTTACTACTATAGAAAAAATCTTGCTGAAATAAATGGATAAGCCAGAACTACTACCCAGTAGGTGCACTGATTTATAGGGAATCAGAGAACAGTCTTCAGATTACAGCCTCTAAGATTATATCAAAATAGGTCAGTACAACAGTCCATTATAAGGACTAAAAATACGCTATTTTAAAATTATTTTCCCAGCTCCTATTACTGCTGCAGGAGTGGATTATTCACACTCTCTATTTATTTCATGTTCTCCGTTGGAGAACCATTTATCACAGAATACTACAGCCAACAAATATCTGACATTATCTATCTGTACCGATAGAAATCATAGTTTATTAGGCTGATAATGCAGAATTTTCAGTGATTCTTCTCAAGCAACAGCAGCCTCCA
This sequence comes from Cnemophilus loriae, assembly GCA_013397755.1. Taxonomy (NCBI): domain Eukaryota; kingdom Metazoa; phylum Chordata; class Aves; order Passeriformes; family Corvidae; genus Cnemophilus; species Cnemophilus loriae. The sequence continues at coordinate 2,955,359 of VZTF01005664.1, forward strand.
TCCATAAATCTAAAAGGCACTGGGCTTTGCAATTCACAGTTCAACACTACTTATCTGGATTAGGAAAGCAATTACTTGCCAATTAAGACATGTAAATAGGCTCAAGAAAACAATGTAACAAGCAAAAAGAATGCTAACTTACTCTTTTTAATAATAACAAACAGTGTAGTTTGGATTTTTTTGTTTTAAGCAGGGAAAAAATTATAAAAAACACAGTCATACCAAGCTTCGACTACAATATATTACACACATAACCTACTTTGACAGAAGACTAGACTGCAAAATAAAGCAATCAAGCATTTAGTCAACGTTAATTGAATTCCCTTGTCCTCACCTACATAATAATATTCTCATTTCCAGGGAGTTCCTACATTTTTCAGCACTTAGACACACAAATGTTTACTGATCTACTACTTTATATATACTTTTTCTTCTTTTTGTTCCCCTGAGTATTTGGGCCCCAGGCCTCCTGTATTGTTCTGAAACCTGTGTTATTAACTTTATTTTATTTTATTTTCTGAGAAACTCGTCATGAGCATTATCTATAGCTTCAAAAACTTATCTTCACAATAAGAAGCATAGCAAAACGAAGGGAACCTTTCTCCCACTTTTCAGATAAGACTTTAAGCAGGCAGAATACAGGCAAAGGGGGACATAATACCACCTCAGTATTTGTATTTGGAGCATGCAATCTTCTTGTTGCCTGTAGCACCAAAGGTTGGTGTGTAAGAGAAAGCCTTCTGCTCCCAGTACCAAAGTCTCACCTCCAAGCAGCTGACAAGAAGAGAACCTCTTGCAAGGAATCTTAGGAAGACATGAAGAAAATTTGTCATTCACTCACATGACAACAAAAAAGAAGTAAGCTTTTTCAAAGTAGAAGAAAAGTGCTAATTAATGGGTAGAACAGAATTTAAATGCAGGGAAACCGCTGAAGGCAGGAGCATCCCCTCCTCTTGCATTTTGATCTAAAGATCAGTTGTCAAGAAAAAACTTAAGCCATCACAACCATCTGCTGTGTAAATTCAGAAACCATATTGCTGTTGAGTAAGTAACATACATAGCAAATGACAGAACTGGACCCAAAAAGTGAGTGGACACAACACATTCTTGGAATACAAATCCATTGAGAGCCAGTAAACACACATTAAATAAGGAATAGGACCACAGCTGCAGTTTTTGTGCCAGTATTCATGGACAATAAACTGTTATGTGAAAGGATATCACTGCACACTTGCTTTGTGCTTGTATTTCTCTCTATTTCTGCTACTGGCTAATATTGCAAACAGCTAAATAAATCTTTGATAAAATTTGGTACAGCATGTTTTATGTCAAGTGCTAAATTAATAGATGAGGGGAAGAAAGAGAAGAAAAGGAGATACGCACCAAGTTCTTCAACTTTCAAAGTTAGCTTAAAGGCTGATATAAAACATAACTCCCAAGAAGCGTCATGGTGCTAAGCTGCCCCCAAGCCCCCTTCAGGGCTTAGAGATACCTCTGCAAAATCTTCCAGGGAAGGAGGTTGGTGTTAAATATATTTAAAGTTTCCTTTTTGTTACTTTTATGTTTTTCTCTTTTAACTCTGGTTCTGTTCTTGTGATCACGGACTTAGCTTTTCCTCTGGTAAAATAACATGCAAACTCTTGTTGTGTCAGAGCACCAATTTCCCAGAAACATCAAAGCCAAATGTGGGGTACTAAGTGCAACCAGTCCCTTTATATTACTGAACACAGGAGGAAAAAACACACAAGGAACTGCTGTGCTATTTCACTAAACTACATAGGCCAGTACAGGTGTTTGTACTGTCAAGTCCCAGGTTATAGGAAGGAGTTTTCCCTACAGCATTGAACAGTGCTTTCGACCATAAACTAGGCAGCTGAGGGACAGCCCAAGACAGCAGGAACTGCCCAGGAAGTTACATTATCTCTGCAAATAGAGACTTTGGCTGATAGCGTTATTTTATTTTCCTCCCTAATATAATTCAGTCCATTTTTCCCATGATTATTTCCTTAATATTCTCCATGATTCAAGGACATTATATACTCTATGTTTAAACCTCAATTTGCCCATAACAGGAAGCTGCAGTAGACACTGCACTCCCTGTTTACATTTGCTGTATAGCTACTGCCAGTATTTTGTTTTGAAAAGTTTCATTTTCAACACAGAACATATTCGTGAAAGTACTACTTTCAAAAGTAGAATATGGAGACCAAAGAGTCTTAATATTTTTTGACAGTGCAATACACCACTGACTGCATTTCAGATCAGCTGTTCAGCTAAAAAAGAAAATTATTTTTCAAAGCTTCTACTGCTACGTGAGTTGTCAAGCACAAAATGACTTACAAATGACTGCTAAAATGTAGTCTTGGCAATGCAAATACCATCTTTGATAAAAGGGCAGAAATGGAAATGGTTCTTAATAGACATGGAGGTACCTCGAAGGGCTGGAGAAAGATCACGATTTTTCCTCCTGCCTCACTGGGCTCCGGGTGCACTCCTCACAGTCAGCAGAGCCATCACTGCAGGGCCCCAGAAGATAAATTGGTGGCTACTCTCACGGGACAGTACTCCTGGCTCCTCTTAGTGGAGTCTAATGCATTGACATGCCTGGACTATTCTCCTGAACCAAAGACAATTGCCTTGGAGTTGCCAAGTCCACAGTATTAAACTAACCCTGTTCCTCTTCAGAAGAGGATGGTTGAATCCAAACTGTCCCACAGAATTACCTGCCCTGTGCTGTCTCACAAGTGACACCAGAGAGCTGCCTGGAAGTCTGCGAGTTAGTCCTGGCCAAATGCACACCGGGGACTGTTCTGACAGCTCTACAGAGTTGTGCTCCTTTGCCAGGAAACCTCTGATGCTCCTCAGCTCCCGCTTACAGAAACAGCCTTAGTGCTAGACAGCTTCAGTAACTCCTATAGGCAAAGCCACACCCCATTTATGGCCACAATTGTATTTTAAAATGCCTTCACGTGATTGTTTCACCATACTTTCTAAGTTAACTCAATTATTTCTATTTTATACCTTCATCTGCTTATCTAGAGTCTTCTTTTAAAAGACAGACTCTCATTTCCCCAGCAGGCAGGGCCAGGCCATCAGCTGCCCGCGGAGCATCTCACATCTCTTAAAGGCTTTGAGAATTTCTGTCAAATTTGAGCACAGTGAATATCAGCTTATCTCTGTTCTGAATCTTCTTACTTTTTCACTTCTCAGTTAATTATTTCCATAAAGATTTGGTAAAGTATGTGAAAGGAAATTTGTAGAACAAAACAAAACAAAATTGTATTGGATGCAGCACTGTCATTTAAATGCCTGGTTAGTTTAATACAGTTAATGTTTGTTTAAGACCTTGAGTTATATACACATCTTGGCATTTTACACACAGATTTTACCACATTTCCAGGCATTTTACACACAGGTTTAGGTTTGCTGATAACATCCATTAAGAAAAATACATATTTATCTTTCTCCAACTGGGTTTATTTCTACAAACCTCTTTAAGAGAAATTTTCCCTGACACAGACCCACCCCCACCACTGCTTCCCTTCTCATCACCTTTCCACACAAAATTTAATTAACTTTTAGACACAGGAAATATTCAGATCAGTATAACATAATACAGATTAAAGCACATGTTCGTTTTGGATCATCTGCAGAGAATTTCAAACTTTATGGCTCCCCAAGACTGTGCCCTCTCCTATACAGCCGCAGAGAAGACATTTGGGTGTGGGGGCTTTTTTGTTTGTTTTTTACTCTTGGACGATAGAAGATTTCAGTTGCACAGCAAATCAAACATATGAAATCTGTGTGCTTCAGCTCCAGACACTGGTCAGAATCAGAAAGTAATCAGAGACAGGAATTAAGGGAATGATTTTGTGTCCCAGATCTGGGGAATACGCAGGATTGCTGGGCAGCATTTAGACAAGAGGCTGCAGAAAGAAGCTTCGAGAAAAGAGAGAAAAAAAAAAATGTAACACCAAAACAAAACAGAACACAAAACTCCCATTTGCTATCTCTGGTACATAACAGATATTTTGGGATTAGCTCATGATTCAGAGAGGTGAATATGTTGTAGAAAAGAAATAATGTGAATTATAAAAGCAATTAGGCTTCTTGTGTAACAGAAATAAAAGAAGGGAAGGGGATTAAGGAAGAAAAGAGAATGAATCAAATGCAAGTATTTTCTAAAAGAGCATATTTTACTACAGGAGCGATTTTGAATCTGACGCATGGCTGCAGCTTGCTCAGTGCTGCTCTTCCCACCCAACACCCTCTGCCCACCCTGCTGAGACTCTGAGAGGGAGGAAGGACACCCCTTTTCTAGCTCCTGGATGGTAAAGAAACACGGAATTAATCTTTTACACCTCTTCCTTAAAATATGAGAAACTAAAATAAATCTGTAGACTGAATTCCTATTGTTACCTATTTGTTTCATTAATAGCACACAGAAGTCAGAAATGAAGCACTCTATCAGACTGTGTTGCCTTCCATGTTCTGTGCAAATGTTGCTGGCAACACAGAAAAACAGAAGAGTTTTGTGGTGTCTGACAACAATGAATCCTGAGTTAAAGATATTAAACCAGTATTCTCAATTACCACTTCAGTAAGTATATCTCAAAATATCAAAAGGCCAACTATAGCACCTTAATGGAATATCTGTAAATCAGACGAATTTTTAAGAATTTGATTGCTCTGATTACTTCTCCTTCAAACAACAACTTCTGCATCAGTCTTTTTTCATCCACCATTTTATTCAGCCAGCTGTTACTGAAGCTCACTTAAAGGCTCACCTTCAGTTCTGGATTAATTTTTTCTGTGTTATCGTTCCCTTCTACCTCTATGTTGTTTGTTGCTGTCACCATATTCTGACTATTTTTTTCTAACCAATATGATTTTCCCTCCTTCTTTTAAGCCATTCTAGCTCAACTTATTCTATTGTTCTCCCATATTGCTGCTCCTAGAAAAAACAAACAAAAAACCTACAAGTACACCCCTGCTCTAAATCCTATTTTCTTAAAACACCCCAAAAATAATAATTTAATCAAACAGCAACAAAACTTTTGTTTTAAAGACCTGAACCTTACCTGGGAACTGCCAGGAAATACATTTTCCTCAAAAAATAAAAACCAAAAAAACAACAAAACTTTATTCTTTTTTCCTTATGAAATCCAGTAGAGCTAAATAAAGATCCATTACTTGCAAAATTGTATTTCTGTTCTAATTCTATTAGCTCAGCCCTGACAAAAATGAATTTGTAATGAAGAATATAAATAATTCAGGTACATGGAAAAGTCAGGTCATTTGGAAGGTGCTACATCTCCAGTATTTTTGGTTTAAAGCTGCTTTACAGGACATTTTGTGACAGATACCTTTTGATTGAGAGTTCAGAGCCCCCTCTCTCCTTTGTCATGTATTTCTCATCTCCTGATATGCTTCCTCATCAGTCTGTGTGAGAAATAGTGCACGAGAGAAAGGAATTACTCTGGTATCAGTTTGCCACCACCAAGCTCAGTATGGTCATGAACAGGTCACGTAAATGGCTGCAAAACTACCGGTGTTATTTTGGTTTAAACTGAGATAGAAAGGTCTTCTTGCTGGTAAGCAGATTCATTTCAATTTCCCCCCTTCTTTGCAGGGTGGAATTACTTAAAGGAAGCAGAACGCTGCAATTCTGTTCATAAAAAATCCCCAAACCAACAACATGGGCCATTGAGGGAAATTCCCATAGAGAGCAGAAAAATCAACTTTTCCTTACATTTGTTATTTTTGGAATTTACTCCTTATCTTGCTGCGACAGGAAATTCAAGCGCAGTCACATCTCAAGTAATCATTTTGACCCAGAGCTCAGTCCCTTGCCCACCCCATCCAACCGTGGGGCCAAGGCCAGGCTCGGGGGGCACGCAGGCAGGGTCTGGCTGCAGCTGCCCAGCCTGTCCCTCGGCAGAGCAGACAGCAGGCAGGCGTTTGTCCTGACACCACTGTGCCCACGAGGGGAGCGCGCTGCCCACCCGCCCAGCCTGCCTCTCACTGATTGCTTCTTCCTAAGGAGATTTAGGCAGTTTGCGTCAATCAAGGATTTAACACAAGACATAAATGCCATCCCCTCTTAACACAAACAAACAGCTGCCAGCACCTTTCTTGATGAGCCAAGGGTGCATGGGCGGCTGGCAAAAAGTTAGTCATTTCTAGTGTATTCTCCTCTTTTACTATGTAATCTTATCAATTAATCACAGGACTGATTTTAAAGGGTCTCATTTCTCTACAGTAGCAAACAAAGTATTTAAAAAAGTATGAAGCCAGGTATAAATACAAGGGGAATCCTTATGAAAAACAATATTAAAATCCCTGAATTATTTACAGAGTATGAAAACTATTAACAGGGTAAACGTAGGCAGTCATTAAAAATTTTTCCAGTGCCAATTGTCTAAATAACGAAACAGACAAAACTCAAATAATGAGTTACTGTATAAGGCTTAAGCCTTGGTCCATGAAGTAGAGTATATCTATATCAAAACTGCAGAAAAAATTAGCATTCACAAATTACAGGGCTTCAAGCCTTGTAAGATTTTTTCCCAGTAAATTGAATAATATTCAATTTGTTATTATTCAATATTATTCAATTAGTATTCAGTCAATATTCTTGCTATTCTATATTATATTACTAATAATTATCATTAATATTAAATATATAAAAGATTGAATTAAAAATCTTGAATTTCATTGTTTCAAATTGCAAAACCAACACAAAACCTGCTTGATTTTAGAAGCAATAGCTTCTGCTTTTTAAACCTGGCCATGTTCAACCACATACTAGCAAACCGAACAATTATATAACTGAATTATGAAGTCTTTAAAAACTGGCCTAATCATTGCACAATGAACTTCACAAAATTATCATGAAATGAGCAGTTTTCCAGATGCCCGGTAGAAGGCAGACAAGGAAACATCCCTTCCCCCTGAAATGTTCTGTCATCCAGCAGCCAGGTACGTTTTTCCTCTACACTTCTCACCACCAGCACACCGGCATTTTTCTCCCAGGTTAAAATGAAGGGGCCTAAATAAAGCTCACATATTGTTTTATTTCCTCATAACATAATTCAAATACAAGTACCTCTTCTTTGCCCTAGATTCTGATTTCTTTAAGCTGTTTGGTAGCTCCTACTGAACACCATTAAATCAGTCACAGTCATCCTTGTAGCCACAGTCACAAAAGTTCCCTTCCCTATGACAGAAGCTTATTACAATTATATCACCTCTTAGCACTTGAACTTTTGATCTGATTTTCTTAAAAACAGCAAAGAGTCCCAACTGAAAGAACTTTATTGAAAATAACAGTATTAATGCTATTTAATCAGCTCAATTTTCTTCTAGTCTCTTGAAGCAGAAGGCAGTGGGCTGCGTATTCTATTCTACACTCAGATTGACTAAAAGTTCAAAGCTGTGTCTTTGAGTAATTTCATTCTGACACTGTTAAATAACAATTCAGGAATCATGCAAAGCATGATTTTCAGGTAAAGCTTGTCCATCTTAACTTCCCATGTTCTTCTGCTGACAGGTTTTGGGAGTCAAATCCAAAACTTTCCACCCTCAACTTCTTTCTCTCTTTCCATGCCCCTGCAGAAGCAGGGAGGGTTGCAGGACCCAGCAAACTGCCTCGCAGGCTCAACACCTATTTCTCACTTTGTGGCTTCCTTAGGATCCTCCCTGCCTTTCTGGAAAACCCCATGTAAACACCATTCAATTATGTTCTAAGGATGTCTTCATAAACCTTCAAAACTCCAGGTCCTGCTCAAGGACCAATATTGCCCAGTTTCTAAGACAAAATTAAAATCAGATGTATTTCTCTTGAAAATAGGGTCCCAAACATATCCTAAATTTCAGAAAACAAAGCAAATGCTGGGACTTCGTAGAATGATTTTGTCAACATGCTATCTGATTATCTTTTTTTTTTTTCTTTTTATAAGTCAAAGGGGCATGAGCCTGCTTCTACCTGGAAATAAATAATGTAACATGGAAATGGAAATTAATATGTTACAGAGATTTAAAAAGTAAAATGGCAATCACTGGGACAGTTCTGGTCCTCACTTATGCTCACTCAATCCTAATTAACACCGGCAGAATTCGGCCCGCTGTACAAACCCCATCTAATCCGTCCACTGTAGGCTGCCACGCCAGAAGGTTATTCCTTGAAACACTCCCCAGTAAGCCGGATAATTCTACAAATGACATTTCAATGCCACCGAATCAGTTTGCCCAGTGCTACGATTTAATTTCTAAGCCTTTTCCACTTGACTGTACTTGTATTACAACATAGTAATGATGACAATAAAATCTTTTTTAGAAAGAAATCAGAACCAACTACAACTATTTTTGCCTGTAGATTGGGACACTCATGTGGAAATTATAGAGTCTTGGCAAGGGCAGCATCACCCCTCATTTACTGCATGTATACAAGGTCCCTCACAAATTACAAAATACAAGCAGAACAGTTAGAAAGATAGTAACAGAGAGCCAGAGAATAATCTAACGAGTAAGATAAAAATAACAAACCTGTTTGCTTCATGTCTTAGGACTGCATTTAAAATGAGACGCTGGAGCAGCAAGAGCAGAGCAGCAAGAACAGAGCAGCTGTTTTTACAATATTTAGCTCCTGGCTCTCAGAGAAAGGGCCTGTGAGGGCAGGGGAACATAGGGAGAAGTGATGGGCTGACTATCCCAGAGGCTGCTGGTGCAGAGCTGGGGAGAAGTTTAGATTTGGTTGCATCATTTGTCCCAAGGCTGACAGCTCCAGAGGCCGTTTTGCACCTCCTTGCCTGAGCTGCACTTACAGCTCACTATCGATAACCCTGGAGTGAAGGTTCAGCATAGAAAACTGATGTAAATAAAGTCACATCCTGCAAACAAATTGATCTTCTCTACTTAACGGAAATCAGTTTCCTAAATATTTACAGGTTCAGGTCCTTGCTGTGCTGACACTATAATCTATGCGGAATAAAGGGCAATCTGCACTGGTGCTGTTTCTGGGGAGAAGTACTCTGTTTTCCCGTTTATGCCATGTAGGGATTAAACAGGGCCAGCTTCTGTACCAAGTCCAGGGTTTTGTGCTCTTTGGCAGCCTGGCTTTATCAGCTTCACGTCCAGCTGCCTATGGAGGTGAGGAAGAGCTTACCTAGCGGCACCTGCTGTTTCTGCACAGCTCTGAAAAATGGGCAGCTCAGCAAGGCTGAGAGAAGACACTACTCTGCTTGATGCTAAAGCCAGGAACTCCCTATTAGGCAGATAAATACACCTACACTTTTCAGGATATTCATGTCTTCATCACATAAGGTGCATGAGTGACACAGCTTTTCATTTTCGCTGATGCCCCCCTCAGAGCATCAGGGTACCATTTAAAGACCACAAATTTTTTTACAGCTTAGATTTCACACAATTTCTTCACCTGTTTTCTATTGCCTTGTTTAAAACACTCAAATTTAATATCCTTGTTTGTGCTGGTTTCAGCTGGGGTAGAGTTAATTTTCTCCACAGTGGCTGGTATGGGGCTGTGGTTTGGGTTCGTGCTGAACACAAGGTTGATAATAGAGACATTTCTGTTGTTGGTGAACAGAGCTCACAAAGAGCCAAGGCCTTTTCTGCTTTTCGTACTGCCACAAAGGCAAGGGAGATGGGAGTGCATGGGAGGCTGGGAGGAGACACAGCCGGGACAGGTGACCCAAAGTGACCAAAGGGATATTCCAGACCATATTACATCATTTCTCTTTCTCTTTTTTTTTCTTTTTCTTTGCAAAGCAGAAACATAAAAACCTTTAAAAAACCCCACAGTGTAGCAGCATAAGGAAATTCGTATCTGCTCCCTAGTGCTCCATTCTCCACTACACTTCCTTAAAGACAATTTCAGTAAGAAAACTAGGACTATCGAGTCAACCAAATATTTAAATATGCAGTTTTCTCCAATTCTGACAGATATTAGAACAAATACTTAAGCATATGTGCAACAGAACAGATTCTGATGGGTATTTAATTATTACATATTCAGCATACACCATTCTTTCAACGTTTTCTCAGTAATTAAATTGCATTCAATAGCAAAAGAATTTTCTAAATTCTGCGAGAATACAATTTTATAAAACCTGAACTACAAAAGAACACTAAATCTCAAACCTAACAGAAACATTAAAAGACTTTTGGCATGTCCCTCACCACGTCGTATCTCAGACCAACTGTCTGTAAAAGACTTGGGGACTTGGGTTTTTTTCCTGTATTGTCAAATGGAAACTGATAATGTTATACCATACAACACTGCAGCCAGCTATAAATATTCCTGAAGCTCACCAAAATCCCTAGAAAGGGGACAAGTAAGCGAAAGTTGTGTGCAAAAGAATACAAAAATTCTTCAGAGCAGAGAAGGAGACGGGCTCGAAGAAGGTCATTTTGCTGGCACTGGCTAGGCTACTTTTCAGAGGAACTCAGGATGATGTTTCATCCTTGAATTTTAATACTACTACTTTAATATCTTTTTCTTATGTGTACGATTCAGACTAATCTATTCAGATTTACTAAGGAAAATTTAAAAGACTTATTCTCTCACTTATTCTCTACTAAAATCTCTCGAGATTCATCCTGAAACTGGAACAATAAAAACTTGGAAGGATAAAAACATGATGTGCTGACAGCAGCGTAAACTCACTGCATGGCAGGATTTTGTAGAAGGTAGAAGAGAAGAGCAGCTTAAGGAGCTGATTCTGCACCTCCCAGCACTGACCACTGAGAGGCCCCCTGGGCAGCCTCGATGCCAGCCAGGAAGCATTGTTTAGGTTTTTCAAGCATATATAAAATGCAACTGAAACAGCTCTCTCTCTCTCTGGAAATTCAGGGCCTGAAATATACGACCTTAGACTTTCCAAAACAGCTTTCAGCTCAGTGCTCTGCAGCCAACTGCCACATCAATATGGACACTCACTTTCAGCATGCCTTTCTGCTCTGAAATATATTCAATGATTTAATCTTTTTTCATGTCAAACTATATGTAAAAGAGAAAGGAGGATGCTCAATATAAAATAGGCATTAAATGACATCCCAAATGATAGTTTTTCTAAGGGCTGAAATCTTCCTGGCACAATATAAAAAAACACTCTGGAATGTTTTAAGGTTAACATAATCCTAATATTTACTGTACAACATTTTTAGATTGAATTATCCCAACCCCGAAGAAAGGATAATTCATGTCCAAGGCCAGAGAACAGACCTGCACAATGTCCCACCACGACAGGCAGTGCTGATGGGGTTTGGACAAGAACTCAGACATGGCAATAGGGCAGTATGTTTACCATTTATGTTTACCCTGTACATAATAAAAGATTTGTCCAACCGGAGCGAATAGTCATTTTTTCATCAGTATTTTTGTTTTTCAAATGGAAGGTTTTCATTATACGCAAAATTGCATTAAGCATGTATAATGACTTATTCAGTGATTTGCATAAACATCTTCCATGGCGTGCACAAAACTTGACAGCTGTGATTTGCTTTACCCATGCATAAATAACAACAAAATTGGCCCAAAGACTTTTACTTCACATTTTAAATGTGAAGCCTAACAGGGTAAAGAGAAAGGTTACCACTTTCAGAAACGCTGGAAAACCACTAAGCCTAGACCTAGCAAGGACACACTAGAAAAGAAAACACTACAAATAAGTTATAAGAAAAGAATATAAAATTCTCAAATCACAGGAGATTTGTACTCAATATATTGACCTCAGTGCTGAATGGGACATAAATATAGTCACAAGGGATAAATCACGAGATGTTTCTTTTAAATGGTAAAGAATACTTTAAGTGTTTTGAGAACTCAATATTTCAAATATCCATCATTTGTATACTTGGAGAAGATACAAATATTTCATTTTTTTTAAATAAAATTAAAATATTTTCAAAATACTTTTAGGACTTTACAGTAATTTAAAGTACCTTAAAATACTTTGTTTAATCAATTCTATGGTTAAATTTAGGATATTTTAGAAGTCTACAAGGAGTAGTCACTGTCTAGAATTTACCAAAGTTTTATTATTTGCTTCTTTCTATAACCATTTCTAGCCATTTAAAACGTGCATAAAAGTAAATTTTGTTGTAGTCTAGGTGACTACACTGTGCCAATGGAAAGGCAGGTTCGCCCTCTGAGGAGATGATTTTCTTTAGATTTAACCAACATTTAGAAGGTGGGAGGGTATGGAAGAAAGTGACTTGCATGACCTTTGCCTTCTTGCACTCTCAGGTCTAGACTATTTAAATACTTTAGTCAAAGTATCCTCTTTAAACAATACAGGCTTTATTTAGACAATAAGCTGATCAAGCAGACAGGTTAATTATTAGCCTTCAGCAGGATATGCACATTGGTCACAGCTGAAAATCAAAACTACTTTTGCAGTAAATTCTACAAAACAATACTGTAATGTGAATATAAAAGTCAAAATTGAACCATACAGTGAAAATCATTGAGTAATAAGTCTTAAATATTTAGAACTAGAAGGAGATTAACTAATATTAATTTTTAAAAATTCTAATCATAATCTAAGCAGAAATATAATCAGTAAAATATTTTAATATTTTTTAAAATTTTTAAAATTTGTGAAAGTATAAATCAGGGCAGCTTTTGGATAGCAATCACTTGAGCTTCTAATTATTTACTTATTTAGTTGCTTAGTAGGAAAGTAGCCGAAATTATGTTACCATCCTTACGCTAAAAAAGTTTCACAGCATTTGAGTGAAGAGCAGTCTGGCCTTGCCAGGAGTTTACTGTACCGGAAGGCAGATAGCATAGCACAGGAAAAGAGCCTAGAGGCATTAGTGTAATCCATCGAGGTTAAAGTAGGAAAGCTAAAATTATTTAATACTTTTTAAGCCCACAGTACAGTAAATGGTCTGTTGCTAGGAAGCAATCCTGGCTAAAAATACTGCTCTTTTTAATATGCTGACTTTATGTCTGAAGAATGCCGGAAACAAGTCTCACTGAAGGTACTTCTCACGCCCCTCCTCTCATTCCACAGACTCCCCAGCTCACATTCACAAATGTATGAACCTCCAGTGCTCCTCAGCCTGGAGGTTATGTTTGACCAAGGAAAAGACAAGCTCAACAGATGGGTGATCTTTACTAACATCTTGTCAAGAGTGCTCACATCAGGAGACCCATGGTAAGAAGTAAAAACTCTTTAAAATTGTAAGATTTAAAGTTCTGATCCCCCAGTCTAACCATAGATTCGCCACCATGAAGGAAGAATCTTCTCCCAGGAACCTGAGAACCCCGGGAGAGGCTGACTGCCTGGGGACATCCTCTGGAGGAAACTGAGGGATGCAGTAAATGCTCCCAAACCCCTCCTTGTACGCCATGATAAATTCCCACAAATAAGCAGCATTTTCCCTGTTCTGTGAAAACAAAAGCATTTGACCGTCCTAATTTACAGCTGTAAACAGGTGAAGCAATCCTTAGACATGCAAATTAAAAATGAAAAAGCTCAGAAACAGAAAGCAGGATTTGGCAGTAACAGTGCTGAGGAGTTGCACCCATTTAGCTCTCAGAGAATTGACCAGTCCTACAGTAATACTGGACCAGTAAGTTTAGCACTGCTAAGGAACACAACGCGCCAAAACATGACTTGCAAGGGATGAAAGTGCCACAAATAACTCGAAAAATGTGACCCCAGTCCTTTCAGGAGGGTCTGGATGAAGACACAGCTGTTACATTTTGTGCAACAGATAGACCGTCACACTTCAGAGGATAAACAATATATTAGTGAATGAGTAAGATATATAACCCTAAGCACAGACTTGCAAGGGTATCATGAGTTACTGTAAGCAACTTGAAGACTTTGAGCACAAAATATTACACTGGTCTGTCTATTCTAAAGCGTTTAGTGAATGAATTCTTTAAGTAAATTGTGACACAAACCTGTGTTTCTCAGTAGCTTCACAGTGTCTCTGAAAATGAATGTACAAATAGAAATTGATGATGGCTTTAAAATAAATAGTAAATAATGTATAATGTTTTTCTTTAATAACTAGATAAATTTCCTGTCAATAATTACTGTTATCACTGAATTATTTTGAAATTCAACTTTATTTTTTATGTATTTACCCTGAAATCCTTTCTCCTTTCTAGGTGGTTTTCTGCTGGAAAGGAAGATAAGTTCTCACAGCTAGTCCTGCCTTTTGGATTTTCAGAAAGTTGTTTTTTTGGTTTGTGGGTTTTTTTGTTTGTTTTTTTTTTTTCTCAAATCCTTTTCTCTTGTCTTAAGTAGAGAACAGCCTGGCCACCCTTTTAATTAAGAACCTAGTTTGTCCCCATCCAACAGGCAGGTAATTGTCTCTCTTATGGTCATAAACATTACATTTGGAATCCTGCACTTACCAGTCAGCAAACAGTCCTCTGCATCAGTGAGATATAAAACTCTCTTCTCATTCTTTAACACACTGACTACTCGGCATCTTTAAGGAGGAACTTTTTCTCTTTGGATTTTATATTCTCTGTCAATTTGCACATTACAGCCACACAAGAAGTGGACATCTAACTAGGCTACTTATTGGGCAGCTTGATGCAAGCCATGGCTGATATCAGAAATAACAGGTAACATTCACTTTGGAAGCACAATGGTTTTGAACAGCTTTCTTCAACCTTCTCCTTTTTAGTGAGGCACATTCATACAAGAAAAATTAATTATGGACTTGAGGAATTATCTACATATTTTTATGAACTACAGTCTGGCAAGTCTTGAAAATTTCAACCTGAACTACAGTTTTGACAGTTCAATTAAGTCTTGCGTTAATGATAAATGCACCTGGGTCAGGGAAATTGCAAGCAAAGGTACAGGCTGGGCAGAAAATGAACTAGCTGGAGTCCAGCCATCGGTCCTACCAGTGGGCTGGAGCACCAACCCTCTGACGACAAACTGAGAGAGTTGGGGCTGTTCAGCCTGGAGAATAGAAGGCTCCAAGAAGATCTCAAGGTAGTCTTCCAGTATCTAAAGGTAGCTGACAAGAAAGCTGGAGAGCAATTTTTTACAAGAACATGCTCTGATAGGACAAGGGGAATGGTTTTAAACTGAAGGAGGGGAGATTTACATCAGACATTAGGAAGAAATTCTTCGCTGTGAGATTGATGAGGCACTGGAACAAGTTTCCCAGACAAGTCATGAATGCCCTAACCTTAAGTTCAAAGATCATCACACAACACTATAATTAACTAATCTGAAATGCCTGAGTTACTGCTAAAGAGCTTTTTCATTCCTTTTCCTTAAAAGTGCTGTATTTAAAACAGAGAATTTACATCACCACAAGGAGAACATCATTTCCCAGAGCCAATGTGTTCATTACTTGTGATGTAACTTGCAGCATGAGGAGTTCCTTGAAAACTGTATAGTACAAAAATACAGTTGTTTCCATTAGTGTGGGAACACACCACATTTCTCATAAGATTCAAAGTATTTCTCCCAGCAACATAAAACCTACAGAAAAGATACAAGGGAGTAGTTAAAAGCATTGGCTGTAAGTGAAAAGAAGTCCTTAATTCACAATCATTAGTTAGTCTGGTGCCATTCCAGTCATAAATATGCAGAAATTACTCCAGTAGCTTAGACCAATTGGGGTTTAGATTTCCACTTAAGTGATTTTCTTTTTTTTTTTTTTCCTAAAGAAGGCAATGTGCACATTTTTAAGATTTATTTGAGTTACAAACACATTTCAAAGGAGGTACATTGAAAAATAAACCAGAAACTTTGTCCCTTGGAAGAGGTCACTTACAAAATATCTCTTAAAATAATCTCTGTCCAAATTACCAAGATGGTAAGAGAAATTTTCAGGAAAGGCTGCAGTTCAAAAGCCCTTTCTTCATAAGTGCTTAAATCACCCACAAAAATAGTTTTAATTTCAACCTGCATCTTTACTGGGATCTGATCCCTTAGCATGTTGTCATCCCAGCAGCAGTTCAGATTTAGAGAGGTACCAGTGACTTGTTTACCCATCAGTACACGAACCCTTTTCCTCCCTTTCCCACCAAACTGGTCACACATGTGTGCACACTGTGTGCAGGCAACCCTATCAGTGAAGTGATGTAAGGCCATATTACGTGGGCAACACTGTCAGATATACCAAAATCAGGACAAACTGGAAAAAAAAGTGATTAGGGGACGGCTGGGTTTTGGATGAGAATCAGGGTGGGAAGAAGGAAGAACTTAGGAGGAAAGAAGGGATAATAAGAAATGGCAGATTGATGCAGTGACTCATGGTGTTTGGGGGTGCTTATCAAGTGACCCCAAATCTGGGTCCTTCCACTAACAGCTTAGAAACCAAGGGTGCTGGGTTAAACAGTGCTAGGCCATTAACAGGGACTGGCTTTGCTTCAGACAGAGTATTTCCCTCCTCATAGCCCCGCCACTCCAGTCACACACAGCAGCTGAACACTCCACACGGATCCCTTCAAAACCCCGCGGGGCAGCAGTGCCCGCTCACACCACTCCATTTGCAGGCCTAGGGACTGCAGCCTCGGGGGCTGCTGCTGGTCACTGGACTCGCTGACATAAAATAAACTTCTCAGTTGTTTTGGAAAGGTGAGACATCAGTTTTAGTCGTTTAAAAGACTTCCAATCCAACAGCGTACAGAGGTGATTGACTGGTAACATGAGATTTTCTGATAGAGGAGAACAGGCCAATAACATATGCATTACTGTGCAGCCCACATTCCCTGTCATCTCTGATGCAGGTGAAAAGACTGAAATGTCTGATCTGGTGACAGTGGAGAAAGATGTTGTGTGACTGATGCTATTTTACTCATCACAAATACAGTATAACCATACCTAGCATTGTCTTGCAGCTACGCAGCACACAGAGGTTACATCAGAACAGATTTACTGACTTCAAACAAGCATTCAGAGATAATTACTTAACCTTTCAGGACAATATTAAGCATTTGACAGAGCTGACAACATTTGAAATGATGCTTGAGAGTACAGTTTGTTCAGAACAAAGTTGGAAAGTCATTTAATAGATTTTGCTCTACCACTGTGTTATTTTGCCAGGAACTGAAGTGCACATCTCTGTTCTGCCCTGTCCTCTCTCCTGCTGCTTTGTTGGCCAAAGCACTGGGAACACCTCAAAATATCTGGCAATCCCACACAACACTTTTCTACTTACTCTTCATATCAAAGCTCATAGGAGAACTCAATTAAGTTTATGAGCTTTTGTAAGTGACCTTGCAAAGGCCCAATTGTCAGTGCTGAAATAGCTGGCACACAGCTTGTTTAATTTCTGTTTACAATGGGAAAAATTTCCTAACACAAGCTTCTGTGATATTGAGAAGCATATTACAATTATAATAAGCCAACAAAAATTTGTCAAAACTCTTAAAATTAAAGCTACCTAAGTGAAAGTATTATAAACTCTACTACTACATTAATAATATATTAATACTGCATTAAAACTTTTTAACAGTTTAAAATAGATATTTTGATTGTTTTCCATGAAAGAATACAATTTATCAGTTGCTGAATTAAAAATCTGCTATAGCTGGCAATGGGTGATGATGTTTCTTCTTTCTACAAAAAGTCTTCTCCTAAAAATATGTTATTTTAAGAGGAAATTAATATCTATTCTATAGTTATATTTTGCCTCATTAGCTCTATTCTCTATCAATTGTTAATGACTCAAAAGAATAGCATGACATATGAATGTCTTCCAAGCACAGTATTCCGTGCACAGATACACACCAAGTACTTACAACTTCCTGTTTTGTCAGTGTTTAGAAAGAGATCAAGACATTAAATACAATCTCAATTCCTGTACAATAGAAAGTATGATAAAAATTACAAGGAAGTGCTGCACTCTTTTTTAAGTGATAAATGAAACGGAACCAAAAAATTAGTTGTGTGCTCCGTGAAAAACAAGGTACAGTAGATGAGCAACTTCAAAGTCTGCAAATCAGGGTTTTTGTGAGGAGATGAAAAAAGGAGTTCTTGAATTTTACTGTTGTACAATGGTGCTTCTGCTTTATATTCATCTGTCTGAATCACAGCAGACCATATTAACTGTTGTTTTAATTTCTGACAACTAATAAAGGCAATAATTTTGCTGACGCATTCCAGCAACATCCCATTTCACCAACAGGCAAGAAGAGCTCTAGGACTAGATTGAGATTATGGTTTATGAAGAGTAAAAAGATTCTCAGAAGGTGTCGTATCTGATTCATGACTTCTAATATGAAATAAATAAAGAAGTAGATATCAACAGCTGACATAATAGCACTTTGTTTTCCCTGTTCTCTTTGTGCTTTTGGGATTTCATTCTGGGTTTTCTGATGTCTAGGCATTCTTGCATCTTTAGGGAGGAACTTTTAACTTCAAGGACTGAATGGCCCTTTTCAGACAAAGCAAGAGTAAGAACGTTTGGTACCTGGAGTTTAACAACATGAAATCACATTCAGAAGTGCAGCTATGAAGAAATCTGTAAAATAGTATCTTGCATATTAGTGCACTCAAACGACCCAACATAGTTATACCCCCTTTTTTTTTTTTTTTTTTATGAGAGCTTCCTCTCAGTCTTAAGGAGATTATGTTCTTTGAATGCATCTATCTCAAATTGTTTACTAGTCTTATTTTAAGAAGTGGCATTTGATGTTACTTAACAAAAATACTATTCTTATTCACAATAGGAATACCTAGTACACTGGGCAGTGCTTTATGTCTTCCATAGAAGCACGTGGGTAAGGTTGGAAGGGATCACAGAGGTCATCTGGTCCAACCTCCCTGCTCAAGGAGGGCCATCCCAGAGCACATGGCACAGGACTGTATCCAGGTGGTCCTGGAATACCTCCAGTGAGCGAGACTCCACACTGTCTCTGGGCAATCTGTTCCAGTGCTCAGTCACCCCTATGGTACAGAAGTTCTTCCTCATATTCAGGTAGAACTTCCCGTGCATCAGTTTCTGCCTGTTGCCCCCTGTCCTACTGCTTGGCACTCTCAAGAAGAGCCTGGTCCATCCTCTTGACACCCTCCCTTCAGATACGGAGAGAGATAAGGTCTCCTCTCAGTTGTCTCTTCTCAAGGCTGAACAGGCCCAGCTCCCTTCTTTATTCAACACGGCATAGATACAGAGGGAAATCAGACAATAAAACCTTAAAATTACTGGAAGACTCAACGGAGTCTATTACAGAAAATATCCAAGTGTCTGTTGAAGTTTATTAAATTTACTTTACTTAATACATTGACTACAAATATTGTGCATTCAAGAATCAGGTTCTGTAACATGGGAGAAATCTCAGAGAGTATGATTTTCCTGGAAGAAAAGCCAAAGACATGTTGAAATGAGGAAACAGCATTCATCCAGGAAATAGGGCAAGAATTCAATATACTGTATCTGTTGTGGTACCCAGATACTTATTTAACAAAGCCAACATGAACTGAATTAAATTAGGAAGTAGAGTGGGAAGTCAGATATAAAGGCCATCCCTTAAGCCTCTGCAGAGCAGGCCTCACTGACAGGCTCTAGGTGCAGGTCTGGACTTTTGAATTCTTGAAATCTAGTGCTTTTACAGCTCTATTTACTTCTTTCCTGTTTTTCAGGACGAATTATCTTTGCTCCCTAATGTCCTTTGAATCTCTTCTCTCATTTCCATGATGTTTTCACTTATGACTGAAATCATTTATAAATCATGTATAATAGAAAAGAGAGATTTTCACTGCCAACATGCATATTGGGACTGTAGCATACACTTCCACATAAGTAACTTTTTATTTGCACTTTTTTTTTCCCCATGTGTGACACACCATTGCACATCTTCATCCAGATTTATCTTTTTATTCTAAAGAAGACGTCTTACTGACACAGCTTACTGACAGCTGATGATCATCCAGAGAAACTACGTTAACTGTGCTGATGCAGTTTTTTTATTGGGGTAATTTTTATCACAGCTTTTTCTACAATAATAAATAATAAAAATGCATGCTTTATTTGGTTTAGTTTTCTGCACAGTATTACATTCAAATTGCTTCTAAATACTCAAAAATAATTTCCGTGTGGGAAATCCTGGTTGTAGTTTCCTTCAAGAACAGGTGCCCTGTAGTTTAAGAAGACTTTCAACATAACCAGTATCCCCTATGAATTCAGTATAAGATAGTTAATGATTAGATAAAAATATTCTCCAATGAATGAGTATACACAGCAAGAAATAAACACATACAGAATACTTTGAGCATACAATGACTAAATTTCCATGAAATTCTAATCAACTGTATCCATAACTTTATGACTAAAATATGGGCACATTTTTGAACATTTCTCATGAGCCTTTTTCTTTGTATGCATAATTTTCATTCAGCATCACACATTACTTGAAGAACAGTATAACTTCATGGGATACAGTAACCACAGGACATTACAAGACCTATACACAAGCAGAATCCCAGCAGAGATGTAGCAACTGTGCTGAGGACAAATATTTTTGAAAGGGAGCAAGATGAATTCAAACAGAAAATTATACAGCCTTAACATACAGCATTTAAAAAAAAAAACCCTATCAGCTGTAATATTAAGCAAGTACAAAAAGATTAAAACTTCTCTATCTTCCTCAGTTTTTACAGAGTATTCCTAGGTTGCAATATGCTCTCAGTCCTAAATGTCCACTATCCATTCTTTTGATTATCTTTCTGTTTGCCTTGGCTATCATAATTTTAAGAATAATTTTCCCATTAATGCACTAATGTTTTCAGTGAGGAATTCATAAATGCTTACACAGTTACATATTTAAATTTGTCATGCATCACTGGAAAAATAAACCATTTACACTTTATTCACTCTGGGCCCATTTACGCCTCTAGAAATGCGAGATATATCTGACAATTTTGCATAAATTGCAACCCCAGTCAGTTTTAATCTTTGTAATTCAAATACAGGAAAATTACATAACAACTTTATATTGCAACCACCTCCAATTTTAGTAGGGGTAAAAACCTTAGGAAACTAAAAATGAAATGACAATAGAAATAACTAAACCACTGGAGTATACAGCTAGCACTCCTGTATCCAGATTTTAATGTCCAAGGCCAATACAAGTATGTTTGAGAAAAACAGGCGCAATTTCCTTTTGTCCACAGATGCATCTGTAATTTCACCTTCTATTTCATCTCCGACAACATTACTTTCAAACTAAGGTTCGTATTTTTTCCAACACTCTCCTCTGCCTCAGAAAAACTGAGTTTCTAAAAATTTCAAGACACTTCAAGGCAGCTCAAATCAGTTGTGACTGGGTCAACTGTTAACTTCTGCTTTTTTATTAACTCTCGATAGTGGGAAAAAAAAAAACAAACCCTAACTTTTACATCTTGAAAAGCAGAAAACACGTTCCTCTTGCCCACCCCACTCTATCTGTGAGGTTACAAAAGTCCACAGAATCTAGAAGCAGCAATATCTGTGGTAAATGCTTGTGCACGCTGTTACACAGTCTTAACAAAAAAGTACTCTGGGAAAGTTAACTTCCTGCTGTATGAAGGCAGTCAACAACTTTCTACCTCTAACACAAATCACCCTCAAGATTCTTTAAAATTGCTGCCTGGTAGTCACGACCTCAGCACACTGTACAGAACTGCTAAAATTAATGATAGATTCCAATTTGGAATGCACCACAAATTTATTTTTCAGACTCGACTGCTTAATGTCAGAGATCATGCAGGCTGAGTCAAGCAGTGTTATCGATAGGATGCATCAGCCCCGTGCAGCCCGGACTCGCAGTGCCAGCAGGCTGAGCGCAATCTCAGCCTTGCGCGCACGGGCCGCGGCTTCCCGCAGAAGCTCACATCCATGCAGCTCTGCTCGCTGGCACAGCCCGGCTGCTCCGGGATGTGGCAGAATCCTGGCTCCCCTGACTCAAGGGAAAACTTTCAGAAATGTCAAGGGAAGCAAGTCCTCTAGCTTACAGCAGACTGCTTAAAGTTCTGCATGCCTTGATGACCTTTCTGCTAATCAGATTATGATTGTAGCTCCAACCAAAATCAGTGGGAATTACACTGATAAATAAGCACAAGAAAAAAACAGAGGAAGGGATAATACGTAGCTAAGCCTTTTCTTTCCTAGTGCTTTGAATCCCCTGAACTTTCTGCAGGACACCATTAGAGCCCCGTGCAACCAAAGGAAGACACTCTAGCAGCCACAGGAGCTTTCACGAAAGGTTTGCCTCTGAAGGATGGAGACAACCCAGACCTGCCTCTATTAATAGAAAAAAAACCCTGTGCTGCCAGCAGAGAGAGCCAAACGTCATCAGAAGTTTGCAGAAGAAGCTTGCTCTATTACTCAGGAATGCTAAGAGCTGTGTCTACTAGAAACTAAGGACTTGAAAACAACCAGAAAGAATGCAAATTACAGTGGCATTTCAGTCAATGATTTTTTGACAGAGTGAGTATTGTATCACATTAGCACACACTAGACCAGGACAAGAGAGAACCAAAACAGCAACCCATGAATTTACTGAAAAGAAACACAATTTCATAATGTGACACACAAGTTGTTTTTTTTTTCTGTTTTTCACCAATAATGGTGTATTTCAGACAAAAAAATATCTACAGCTATTTCAGCTGTGTCAATCTTTAAATGCCAAGAGCCATGATTTATCAAACAATAAAAGTCCTCCATGCAAGCCAGAGTTGAGTAATCAATTGTCTTTCATGCCACATACTCCTGCAATTATTGCATGGATACACCTTTAAGCCCAGGGAGATACTATTGCAGTCAGGAGCTCTCTCCATAACCTTCCATCAAACCCTAGCTTACCCTCCTTCAGTAACATTTTGAAACAGCGCTATGAAATGAGCAATAGTTTTATTACTGTTCCACAGACAAGTGACGTGTGCACCTTCAGTATTTCCTGACGTCATGCACTTTTGCAGTCTATTCACAGGATCGATGCTAACCCACAGCAGAGTAATAGTAATAGCATGCCTGTCAACAGCAGGTACTTCTCTCCAAGTTTTCCTCTCATCCATGTGCCTCAAGAACCTCAAGTGAAGAGAACTCTTCCGAGGGAACTTTTTGTACTTTGTTAAAAGCACATCAAATTTCATTTGTATTACCATTATCTTTCATGTTTCAGGGTAAATGTGAAATCATCTTCAGATAACTTTCCTATTATTTCGAAGTTTTTTCCACTGTCTTATCCTTCAAATGACTTGTTTCATTTCCTATTTTCAAGTTGACCCCAAGTGTACAAAAATAGAGCTCTTAGTGTAGCCACATCCTCCTCTTTTTGTTTCTGTATTTATTTAATCCTTCCTTTCTAATAATACCACATATCTTAAGATTCAAAGCCCTATTTTGTCCTTTTGTTTTTCTCTCTTTTCTCCCTTAGAATTTTATCCGCTGCTCTCTTTTTATTTGACTATGTAACACTCCATTTTTTCATGTTACATGGTACTTCAAGCATATTTCACTATTTACATTCTATTTTTCTTCTTTTCTAATTCACTTTTTGTACCTTTGTAACACTACATGTATCACTATGTTACTTTTTAAGTAATAAAGTGAGATAGAAATATCAATCCCTCTTACTAGCTGAGGGAATTGACCAGGAATTATGACTTCATTGATTACATAAAAGTCAGTCTTCCTCCTCTGTAAACTCCACTCCTTTGAACCTGAGTGATACAAGGTGTGCAACAGAGCGTTATTAAGAAGACAGAGATAAAAGATTCTGTGCAATCAAGAAGATTTATCTCTTTAATACCACCACTGACAACTCAATTTAAATACTAACAAAAAGCAGAAACATACTATGTGTGCACTCACAATGCAGCAAATTTCCTACCCACCCCAACCCGTATTTCAGGGAAGAAAAGTTACTCTGCCAAAGAGCCACACAGACTTTACTCTTTTTTTGCAGCGAGTACCACAATCTATAACTACTGACAGCAGAGCACGGCAGGCAGCTCTACAGCTTTCAGCTAAAGAGCTAGAATTTATTTTGTGTATTTGTGGCTCAATGACCTTTCTGCTCAGTAGGTTGCCTTGGCACAGAGTCAAGGTTTGCAGCCCTCCAGCAGGGCTCACATGGCTCCAAAGGCCAGAGGACGCTTGGATAGGTAAAAATGGCTGTATTTAGAACACTAAAATGATGCTACCCTTGAATAAATTACATCAGGTCACAATTAATGTCTTTTACAGAATACTGGAAGGTGCTTATTCCTCTACTATACTGGTAAAACAGACTAACCAAGTAGTTTACAGAAACTATAGGGTGGACACCTTTCATTAACATGCATAGAACCATGTTTTGCAGATGCTATGGTGTTCCAAATTTCAAGTTCCTTAATTTTCAATTCTCACAACCATCTGCTGCTTACGTAAAAAACATAGTTTGAAGAAATACACCATGTCCCATAGCTGCATTTACTGTAATCTACTGCCTTTTCCACAGGTACAAGTCCTACCTGCAACTGTCACAGAGTTCAAAGGTAGCTTTCTTACATAAAGTAACAAACAATCAAATTGCTTATATTAGACAATGAAAATTAAATTTGTGTCAATAGGAGTCAATTTAACAAAATTATTCCATTAGGGATAATTAAGTGAATTCATTTTGCAAATCAAATATAAAAAACCCCAAGGCACTAGACGACAATCAAAATTTTACAGTCGTCTTGTCTAGGTCAGCCTCAGTTCTCCCCAGTAATTTCCAAAAATATTCACATGTGGCAGCACCAACAGCCATTAGAGAGAGAGAAGTGAAAACATTCTCTATATCATTTAAAACTAAAGCCCCCACAGCTCCTAGAAGACCATCTGCCTTTAAAAAGCCAGACACCACATGCAGCAGTGACCAAAGCACAAAACCAAGGGTGATATCCACAGAACCTTTGTCAAAGACATGGAGATCTACCAAATGGTATCTGATGCACTTCTGGAAAAGAAACAACCGACTAAAAAGTTGAAGACTCCTCAGCTCTTGAAAGATATTAGATATTAACTTCTAAGCCTTGCAATTTCTGATGTGAGGGTGCTTGCAGCAGTCAGGGACTGTCAGACACACTGGTGCAAAATTTTAGCAAAGGTCACAGAAGCTGCCTAGTTTTTAAAGACTGTAGAAGGTTTGGATTTTCTTTTTCACAGGGGAAGACACTCAGGTAGGCACCTTGAAGCCTTGAAGAAGAACTATAAATTAGGCAGGCAGCAGGTTTTCTGTGAAAAGATATACCAGCATAGCGTGGTTTCTGTCCTTAAGAACATTATATGCTAAAGATACAAGGATGAAATGCCAACTTCAATTACATAACAGCAAATATTTAGCAAACAGTCTGATTCAGCAAAGCAGTTGCCAAAAAGTGGCCAAAATCTTAAGTTTTAAGCAGGTGAAAATTAAACTGAAATTTCAGCAGATGTCAAAGCATCTTGCTAGATTACAGCCAAAATATTTATCATGCACTTCCATCTTTGTGATTCAGCCTGGGACCCTCGTATTTTCATTGTGTATGCACAAAGGTCAAGATCAAATCCCCAGACAGGTAAAACTTCCAGAGTCAAAATCCAGATTTTCAAGGAGCTGAAGTTAATCTCCACTTGTTGGGATTTAAACCAAGTGATACTTCGAGCAGGTATCTGATAGTCTAAGATGCCATTGTACTTCACTGTAGAATATGTCAGATTTTCAAAACACTAAAGCATTTAAAAAAAAATCACTATTCTTCTTACTTGTTTTAAGCATCCTCAAAGCAATAAGTATTCTTTTTCTCAATTAAAGTACTGGTCACAAATTATACTTACTAAAGAAGTGACACCTTCCATGACTTAGTAGTGAATAACTTTTATATTATATTGCCAAAGACAGACGAAGTGATTAAACACACATCCCCCAAGAAAACCAAAGGGAAAGAGATGAATGCAAGACTTAGACAAAACTATCTCCATCCTTTTATAACTATTAATTGCTTTGTTTTGCTCAAACAGCTATCCAGTTACAATCATAAATTTCTAACAGAATACAGTAAGTTGAAAATTAACTCAGAAATCCTTACAGACAATTTTTGCAGGTTTATTTGTGGTTTTCATTTAAAGGAAAAAACGGTACGTGAAGTAGAAGTAATCCCAGATGCTACAGTGGTTCGGACGCTGCATCTATTTCTTTACATAGCACACAGTTGCAATCATGTAAGTTGTCATTTTTGCACTGCAATTTTCAAATCAGTTTATAGTTTATACATTTCACATGTGCAACTATGGGTTTAGTGAAATAATTAAAGGTCATTAATGTCTGCAACATAGGGCTATGCTATGATAGATAAACTCTGTATCAATCACCCAGTTGAAACTATTACCAAAATTTACCATTTTTATGACAACATATATCTATTTCCTTTTTTTTATGCAAATTGGTAATGAAAGGATGAAGAGCAAGAAAGGACTTATTTATTTTATCCTTGGTGACTACTGCAGAGTGCAAAACTATGGGTAAGAGTAAGTATTTCAGCATTCTCCAACATAGTCACCAGAAACAGGTATTTGAATACTTAAACATACCTTATATTTAAATAGTCAAACCTGGAGCCCATCACGGCTGCAGACATATGAGATTTCTACTTCCAAGAAGAGACACTCTGTATTGTGAGCAGTTTATCCCTCAGTACATAAATTGGGGGATACAAACATCTCTCAGCTAGGCTCAGAAGCAACCACAGCCTGCTTCACGGACACACATAAATTTCTAAGTAATCTGAAACTTAATACATTTTCACAGCATGGAAGGGAAAGGTATCTGAGCCTCAGAGCTGGCAGTGACATCCTTTACTCCTGAACAACCCCAGCACTGAAGACAAGGTAATGCAGTTATGGGGAACACTTGGGGCAATACTGGGGACTCGGTGAGGTCACTGAAGAAGCCTTAAAGCTATCTACTGAGCAGTTGCCAGCATTTCCAGGACTCTGTGTGGAACTGGATTTGATGAAATTGTGCTTGTTCGGTAGAGCAGGCTGTGCGCTGGTAGCGTTGTATAATCATACATGATGGGGGTTGGCAAAGGGCACTGTCACTTACTCAGGAGTTGTCTTTCATGGCTTACTTTATTCCCCAACAGGAATGCTAGTTGCTGATACAGAAATAACAGATAAGGACAAAATAACAATGTATTTTCTTAGTAAAAAAGAAGAAAGTCAACAGAAAAGACACTGAACATGGACTCCCTCATCCCACTGTGTATTTCAACTTATTATAATGTACCAAAACAACTCCTGGGGCTTTTTAAATAGTGTTTAAAGATGTGAATCATACTACATAGAAGAACACCTACACTATCAAACCATTGAAATATAAAAAAATAGAAATTAAACTACAGTTATTCATTAATCCCCCCAAAATCTTTAAACCTTACTCTTTAAAGCTGAAGTCTGCATTTTGAAAGCCACAAAAATTTTTCAATTGATTTAAAAGTACGTAGCACAAACCTTTTACTAGCATAGATGAAAAGCATATATAATAAACACATAAGTTGAAAGTCTATCGTAAAATGTTCTAGTACAGTGCCTTCTAAATACTAGTGTTCAAAATAATTCTTAATTCTTAGAAATATTTTAAATAATTATGATCTTCAATGACTTATAATCTTTTCATCTACCTTACACCTCAGTCTAAGCTTATACTTCTACATATATAGAGAAAAGCATATTCATATATACCTGAAAAATCCACACTTATAGAAACTTTGTTCATGCTTCTGTACTTACCCAGGACACATTTTTAGCCTTGGGTGTTTTTAGCATGGCAACATGCAAGGCTGAAACGACCAACAACAGCCCCACCAGCATGGAAAGTCAGATGGAGGGGTAGTCCAGGTGCCTTGGTTACCCCAGGGTGTAGAGTTCCTTAGCCTGGCTGACACAGGCACACTGAGCATGTGGTCAGGTAACAACAAAAAAAGTCATTTTCCTTCCTGATGTACAATCCAATCAAACTGAGACATATCTGTCTTCAGCAGCAGCTGGCTGTATTTCTGTATATCCATGAAATCCAAATTTGCCTCTTCTCTTTGAGAAGTAAAAACCAAAAGTCAGAGAGACTTACTCTCACAAACACTTCGCCCGCCCAGTGAGAAAACGCAGAGTCCAGTTATCCACCAAGCTTCCAGCCAAGCACTGAGCTCGCAGGAGAATGAAGCCCAGCACTGGATGCCACTCGCCTTCAGCGGATGTCAAAGACACACACAGCTGCTGGCTGCACTGTTTTACTGCTGCTATGCCTGAATATTTCACGACCCCAAGATCTTCAGAGTAATAAAGATAATGAGGATCTTGATGTCAATAAATAATGCATGCCACCAGCTCAGGTAGGTACTTGTTGCACTGTCTGTGCCCGTGGCACAGTGGCTGCCACTCCAGCCCCGCAGAGGGCACCTGTTCTCGCAGCACCCTCCCGCAGCGCTGGGCTCACCGCCGGCACGGACACGCGTCCCAGAACGGCAAGCAAAGGCAGAAAATCACTGTTTCTGCTTGTTTCTCTTTGTTCCTCTGCCCTTCTGTCCTTTTACTTTTACCTCCTGTCAATCTAGATTACCAGAGCAGATCCAGGCTAAATTTTGCAACTATCAGTAGTGATTAGAGTGAGTTGATTGAAATCGGATTATACAGGAAGACCTCTGCTTCCTCACTCAGCACACGGGCCAGTACCATTTGCAAAATACTTATGCTTCACTGCACAGTATGAGAGCATTTGGAGCAGTCCATTAAAAGAGAAACAGGGCAGTGGAAACACGCCAGACTGCGCTGTCTTTAAAAATGAGAGAAAAGGGATCCTGTTTTCAGCAGCCGCATGACTTTACAGGGGAGAGTTTCAGACCATTTCCAGATGGAAGAGTTTGTTGGAGTCTCACAGATTCCCCACAAAGCACAGTACATCAAAGACTGGCACTATGTACCTAAAGGGCTCTGTGTACCTGCTTGCTACTGCTCAGATATGGATCCAGTCCAAGTGTACCTATGTGGCATCCGAGCACCGAACTTGTGAGAGGCATCATCCTTCCCTGGGATAACATCTGCAAATCCTACTGATAGTATCTACACAACTCACCAGGAGTATTTAATTCAAATGTGCTTTTTCCAAAGCATATCATTAAATGTACAAGGAAGGTGACCTGCCCGAACCATATTCAAATATATATATATATTAATTTAAATACAAATATGAGCTAGGAGGTAAAAAGGTACAGTACCATCCTAAAATGGTGATATTTTATCTTGAAAAGAAGAAAACAAAACACAAAATAGAAAAGAAGACAGTGACACAGAACAAGGGAGCAATCTGATAAAAAGCAATTAAAGAAGAATGTACAAAATTAAGTCCAGCTGACAGATACTGGGAATGTGACAGACAGATGCAGTTTGCATTACAACATACCATTTTTCTAGAACTTCCTAAATAATAACTTAATATTATTATCTACTCATGATACAGACCTAGATTATGCTTCAAGCATCATCTGTCACTTTACACTGATTATTTAATGTATTTGCATAAATGCAATGGGTTTATGATTCCAAGAATTCAATTTGTGGATGGTCCATGATTTGTTTGTGGGTATTAAAATAATATTAAGGTCTTTTCCAAGATGGCAACATAAACTTCTTATTTTGTTAAAAGAAACTCTAGAAACTGCTTATGTGACTGGGACAGAGATAAAATGCTTGTATTTCCCACTGGAAACAACTATCTGATTTCTAAATAATTACAGTTTTCTGCTTATTTCTACTCCACACTGTAGGTAATCAGAAGCTAAGTCTGGTACACTCTGCGCTGCATATACTAGAAAGAAGGTTTATATGCACACAGTTTTAATTAGATCCCTTTTTTTTTCATAAATCTATTCAGTCTCATGGAGCTGAAGCACTATCTGTAGCTTTAAGTGATTGGGACTCAAACAAAAGAGTAGATGATTGCCTTCAATAAGTGCACTGAGATTCAAATTTTAGTAGTCGGATGGGTGGAATACACAGGTAGATGATTGGATATGGAGTGTGGAAACTTTACACAGTGAAAAATTCTCAATGAGATGTTAAGTAGTTATTAGAAACAGTTCTGTTTCAAACATACCATGTCTAGACATATTAAAAAATATCTTTCACAGAGAAATTACTTTATTCCATTCTGAAAGTTAAAGAATGTAAGTCTAGAGTCTGTTACATTAGCATCTAACACAAAGGTATCCTACAGTACTGTCACTGGTGTAGAATGGATTAGATCAGATCTGTCCCTCTATACTGTGATAATAAATATACACTTGGTCCTGTACATATAAGCTGAAAAACAGCTGGCATTTGAGCTTTCTCCTTCTTAAAATTAACTCAGTTCACAGAATTTTAGAGCAGCAGCTGCTAATGGCTTGCCAGACGTGCTCAAATAAAATGAACTAAATTTATTCCCTCACACAGAAGGATTTTGAAATACTGAATTTTACTTTAAGCAGCTAAATTAGTGCCAATGGCATACATAAAAAAATCCTACTGCTAAAATATAATTAAATAAAAGACAATAAAGGTTGAAAATTTAGATGCTAACAAGACTAGAAAGCCCAGAAATTAACCCTGTTATAAGTAGGACCTATGGTGCAATCTTTAATTCCAGAGGACACAAATCTCATTGTAGAAAACAGAAGGTCCTCATAAGAGGAACAATGCTGAACAATAAACCTAAAATGACAGAAATATTCTGCACCATGCATGCTCTCCTTTCTGATGTGGCACTTTTGTACAGTCACTGCAACATCTGATAGTTTTTCTGTCTTTAATGAGCATGTTTTCAGAAGATGCTTGTGAGGGAAGCTGCTGCTATTATTCGCATTTGACAGCTGGAATATAAATTCCAGATGAGTCCATTAGTTAATGAGGAATCTAGTCTGAGAGGATTCTGGTCTGATCCTTTCAAGAATTTAACATTCTGTAATGCTTTCTATATTTAGAGTACACTTGTGGACTCTCTCTGTATTGCATACTCAGCAGTTCTGCAAACAAATCTTCATCACTTCAATTTTGAGATCACAGACCTGTTTTAAGATGGGTATTCCCAAATGGTGGTACACAAGACACTTAGACTATTAACAGAATTTCTGATTTAAGCAAAATGTTCAGCTTTGCCAAAAGCCAAGTAAGCACCAAATCTATTTCCATTTTATTTGTAAAACTTTCTTCTCTTTTCCTGCCCTACATTTGTTAGCTCTGCCTTCAGAAACAAAGTGATGCCTCACATCAAGAAAATTGATTTCTTTTTTCCCTGAGTATCAGCCATCCAGTGATGAAAACAGTCGTGATCTTAGGAAAAAGTGAATTTGGTTCTTGGTCTTCAAATACCACATTGCACCATGTACACAGAATTCTAGAGTGTTTTAGCTTTCAAATAACTGACTTCCTAATCTCAATGCTTTCTTATGCAAGGTTTTCCTTTTTTTATAGGTTTTAATAAAAGTTCCAGCACCATCACCACCAGAAAAGAAACCATATGAATGTATGCATTGATTTTGATTGCAACAAGCATCACAGTACTGCCCGCAACTGTCCTCAGTTCAGAGCTCTGGCTGAAATAGATGCATGTTATCTGAATCATTCATTTTGGCTCTTCAGAATAAGCAGACACGGGAATTATTGTGTCTTCTCTCTAGATATAAAACAGAAATAAGACTGTGACCTTGCAAAAAAATGCTGCAAATTTGCTCATTAAAGTTCGTGAAGCAATTAGATGAACATTACAGGACTGCATCGCTTAATGAAGATCATTAAAGAAAAGCCTTTGCATACATAACACACCGTGATGTGGGCTGCCAAACCATAATTGCTATTCCTTACACGGAGAAATGGCCAGGCTGCAGAAAGGATGAGACACATGGTCAGTCTTCTGCCTACTGAGAGTGGAAAGATACTGCAGCTTTGACACTGTACCCTCCCGCTGCTGCCCCCAACAGCTCCGCATCTCGGTGGTCATCTCCTCCTTGCCACCAAGTGACTCCTGACTGCACAGACCAGTTTCTGAGGTTCCCTCCAAGTCCTCTGACCCCCAGCCTCCTGTCCCTCTTCTGAGTCCCAGCCAGCAGTGCTCACACCACCCAGCCTGGCCAGCCAAACGAAGGACAGCAGCAAACCAACGCCTTGCTCAAGGCAGATACCCACAGCCTATTCCAAACCACACTTGTGACTAGTGTTTCTCAAAGGATCATCTTATTTCCTCTAGTCTCATTCAAAAAACAAGTCTTCTGGAACACAGGCCATGGTTGTAGAAAACCTCCAAGCTGCACAATTCAGAGTCAGTGTGCATGGGATGAATGGAGGAGTCAGGTAGCAAGGCAAGAAGGCTGCTGCCCAGCTATGTTTGCCCAGCAGAGAGGGAAGAAAATGGGATGGATTTACAAACAGCCCTCAACTGCAAAGCTGTAAAACCACCCAAAATTCAGATAACTCAAAGTTTGATTCAAAAATAATTCTTCAGCATTTGTCATAGTTTATAATCATCATTCATAATTTCAAAGTATATTATCCGAGATACTGCAGCTGACTCAGAGATGATGTTTCTCAGAACAGGAAGAAATTCTATGGATATTAATAACCTACAGTATCTGTTCCTGTAGTTAGTTTCTAATGTTGGTAGGATAAAAACTTCTTTCCATATCTGTCCTATTCAGCAGTACAAAAAAAAAAATGTTTCATAATAACGCAGGAAAGTGTAAAAGAAGTGGTTCACCACAAGAAAGGGAAAACAAAAAATATCTGATTTTTACTGGCTTCTGCATCATGCTTTAGAGGTAAATGAAAAATTCACATTAGATATTTATAAGTAGAAAATTAATTACATGCTCATGGCAAAGGAAAGCTTAAAGAGTATGTAAATGTAGTATTTCAGTGGTATTTCAGTTCATCGTATATAAATAATAATGGAAGTACTAAAAATATTCAAAGACTGAAATTTAAGAGTTGGTGAGTGTCATATATAAAACTATATTCAAAACCACTAAGAAAAAATAATCAAAAGAACTTATCACTAATCAATGGCAAGGCAAATCAAACCTTTTTGTAGAAGATGTACTACATGTTAAGAAAGGTATCAATTCCTGAAGTAGTATATTAATTCTAAGAATGCTTCTATGAAACAAAATTCCTCAAGCCTTGGTGAGCAAAAGGAACTCTGATATCTCTCTTTTTAAAAATGTATTAATTGTTTCTATATCTGAAAAGCTTTGTATAATTCTTATATAAGAAAATCAAAAGTACAGTGAGTACACTATGGAACCTACTACCCCAACCCATTCACGTGCATCTCTCACCCAAATATATTTATACTAAATGCTTTTTAATACACTTATTTGAATAGATGTGTAATATCCTTTACTATGAGTTACTGACATGACTTCAATATTTTCTTTTTTATTTTCTGTTCTTTGTCTTATGACCAAGCAGTTCCTTCAAGAATGCACACAGAGACATGAAAAAAAAAAAGGAGCTGATTCTTTTGCAATATTTTATCCAAGAAAACAATGAAAACATTGTACACACACAAGCAAAGCCATGAAAAGTACAGCAGTGCTTGGGGAAACAAAAATTTATTTTAACATTCTCTTTACTTCTAACCCTAATTAAATACACCATCAGATGATCCTGTTTTCCTGTGGCCATCAGTTGAAAAATGTCATGAACTGCAAAGCCAAATACCCTAGACTATAGCAATAACACAGTTTATTAGATGTTGTTGTTAGACAACATCATCAAGCATTTCAAGCCAAAATTGCTAAAAAAAATGGAGGTTAAAAGAGTGATATTCAAAATCACTACTAGAACTGTGAAAGCCTTTCAGAGGGACAGTTTCATTTTAAACTCACAGAATGTTGTGTTTTAATCAATGAAATCATCAGTGAAAAGCCAGTTCAAATCAGAGTCTGTCCTACTATGTCACATCATTCCTCACGGACAAGCAACATACTGCAAAGCACAGATTTTTTTAAAAAATGCCCTCAAAAATGCCATTAAAAGAAAAGATTGCAATATTTGACTTGAAGACCATGCATCAAGAAACATTCTGGCTTATACAGCCTTTTTTTAATCTCTCTTTTCTCATACCTATTTGTATTTGCTATACATAAAATGCTATGATGGATCTGTATCTCTGCTTCTCGTGTTATAGCATCTACATGCAGGGAAGATAGCAAGAGTGGTGAGAGCATCCAGTCCAGGACAGATTAAGGGAAAACACTTGGCTCTGGCTTAGAGTACACTCGTAGTTGAAGTCAAAGAGACATTCTGGGGAGAAAAGGCAGAAGAGGGGACAAAGAAAAGGTAATTAAATAAAGTTCAGCTTGGCCAGGTAATATTTATGTATTATATACACAGATTATCCTTCTGGGCTGCCCTACACAATCCAATATAATCAAGAGTAGTGTACTGGAAAAAGGCCACAAATTACATCATCCTTCATGCACCAAATTAAATGTTCCAGCAGCAGAGCAGGCTCAGGAGCATATCTTGGCTGTTGAGATGAAAGCGACCAGCACATGACACAGTGATGGGCAGCAATTTACAGTGCCTGTTAACAGGAGTGTCCTGTTGTCAGTAGCGCCAGGAAGTGGCCTCTCGAGCTCAGAAGAGCCAGTGGGACAGACCACTCTGCAAACCCAAAAGAGTTCATGTGAAGGAAAAACGTGAGAGATTCTTATAAAGCTCATAATCTGCCAGAAACATCTTGATCTCAACATGATTCACAATATGTAACACTGAGGCTGCAATCTATCTTCAATTTAAGCTGGTGAAGAGGCAACATCACTCCAGCCTCTTCCTCCTCAGGAGGAGGCAGGAGGAGGCAGGAAGATGCAGGAGGAGGGAGCCAGTGGCCACAGCAGCAATGGCTTCTCTGAGGTCTCTACTTTGTCCTCCTTCACAGCAAAGTGCAGCTACTGGCGAAGTCTTGAAACTTCATTTTCACAAAATGTGTGAAGCCAGATATCACACTGATCTCTGAGACTCTCCAGCATTTGGAGAAGAGGTTTACCTAGCACAGCAGCAGCCCTCATGTTGTCATATATTCTTCTTGGTGCTGGGCTGGCATAGACATCCTGCCTCAACAAGCTGAAACCAAAACAGGAGAACCAGCCTTGATGGCTGAAAATAGTCCTGGTCATATCTTCTCCTGGAAGAAGCTTCCTAGAGTTTGCATCTAGTTTTGGCAAGACTCCATTGCGATTCCATCAAATAGGCCTTAAATTCATCTAATTTACTTGCCTTGGGCAACAGACTTCACCCTGATGAGTTGTTAGTAACTGACACATTTTATTTTCACATCCAGTTCTTATTGGGAAATGTAAACAATTCCTCAGTCCAGAAAGAAGGAATTTCTTGTAACCAATTTTTCCTCGGTCTTAATGTTCACTGTGGCTGGCCAGCCCTCCAACTTGGACAAACTGGTCTGTAGTGTTATGATAACGATACCACACTGCACCACTCCGTTTGGGAAGTACAATGAGCTCGGAAGTTCAAGCTGAAAAAGTTAACCTACTGAAATCACAGCAAGAGTTTTGCATTTACCTCAATAATTTAGTCACTTATATTCATAGAATCACAGAATTGTTTGGTTTGGAAAGGACTTCAAAGATTTTCCAATTCCAAGCCCCCCTGCCTGAATGGCAGAGATGCCATTCACTAGATCAGGTTGCTCAAAGCTGCATCCAGCTTGGCCTTGAACACTTCCAGGGATGGGGCATCCACAAATTCTCTAGGCAAAATAAATTCTTATATTAAGAACTGTCAGTGTAATTTTCTATATTAAATCAAGGAACCAGATTGCAAATATTTATGAAAAAATAAAATAAAATAATGACTTTCCACCTTCTAAGGCAGAAAACCACATTTTATGTGATAGCGAAGTGACAGGGAAGTTACTCTCAATTTGTTTGGAGAGCACCCCAGAGACTTGTCACACACACAAAAAAAAAGCTCTAAAGAAATTATTGACACTACAAGTTTTATTTTGTGGTCTAATTTGTCCCTTTTTAGCATGCTTTAGATTTACAGCATGAAAGTACAGAAACTAAACAGAACCCACAGGCACACGTACATATGATCATCATTCAATCGGCAAATTGCTTTGGGTCTCACTGACTTTGGCAGTTTTACAAATTTTTTATTTCCAGCTGGTTGAACTGTTCTTGAACAACATTTTTATTTTACTGCAGTAGTCATAAACCCTTTTTCTGTCTCATCTACCATCCATGTACTCTGAATACATTTATTTTTTGTAGAATATATATGACTTCCCTAATGCCAAACAGCTACACTATTCCTTTTGTATTTTTACAGTATCTAAGAAAAAAAAGAATATTTTCTGCCTATAATCATGCCATTTCTCTAAGAGTACAGAAAGTCTTTCTGTTCAGTGTTCTTCAGACACAGCCTCACAATAACAACTGGTACTATGAGCAAGCTTTGCACAAGAAGGCAGAGATATTTCCTTTGAATCCAGCCAGAGCTCTGCCATGAGTGACTGCAGAGAGTTCACCGAACAAAAACCACCTCTGTGATCTTTGCCTGTACCACAGGTAAATATCACTATTTCTGGAAAGAGCTTTTATCTTCTCTGCTCTGTCTCCTTTTTATTTCTCTCTTTGAAGAAAAAGTTATTTCAATTCATGTCTGAGGTTTATTTCAGTCTACAGTACTTTGGCATTTTTCTTCAAAATTTACAGGGATCACTTTATCCAGCTTAGAAACATAACTGAGACTGGGGTCAACTCCTTAACTGCAATTGAAAGTACTAGCATAAAAACACGACGACATGATGTCTTATCTCTTTGAATCCAAAGCAATTTTAAAAAGAAATATAAAATAAAAGGAAAATATTTGGCATAAACACCACATTTTCAAATGCACACCTGGAGGAAGGGTCCCCTGCACGAAGTCTTGTGTCTGCAGCTGGCAGGAGTTTGGCAATGGCAAGGCTGAGCTAGTTCACTGCATTTCAGACAAGAAGAGATTTGCTGTGCAGTTCTCCAGCTTTCCTAAGAAGCCTTCTTAATTAATTTTGGGTTTGGGCCTTTTGTTCTCTATGTGTGTGCGTGTGTGAGGGGGGGGGGAGGAGGGTTGTTGGATTTTTTTGGTTGTTGTTTGCTTGTTAAATATTTTTAATTTTTCAGGAATTCTACTCCATATGGATGGGAAGATGTATCATCATATATCATAACAAGGAAAACGGTTTTAAAACGGTTTTTGGCAAGCTCACTCAAGAGCCATTTAAAAACTGCTGTCTCAGTCCCCCCACCAGTGACTGGGACATGTGACTCATGTGACCCTAGGACATCCTTTTCCAGGGCAAACCTTATTACCACTAGTCACTCTGGACACACACTGGACAAACAGAATATTTCTTAAAAGATAGAGTGAATGAATTGTTTGACTCACAATAGGCTTGGATGAGGTATGTTATTACCCAGGAGCTTTCCAACCCTTGACATAAGCCCATTTAAGATTAAAACGAAAAGAAAAATATTTCCTTAAAACTTCCAAAGCAGTCAAGAGTTAAATTTTTTATGAAGTCAAAGGTAAGGAAGCTGAATCTTTCCTTTCCACAGATTTTTCTGTGTTTCTATTCCATTTTCCATCTTTCTGCATATCTTAACCCTCAGGGTGCAACCCTCACTGAGTACCTCCTTTTGGTGCAGCACCTTAGTATTTCATAATTAACCTGATCATTGAATTCTCCCTTAACGTTCGTCACTGAGACTGAATTTATTGCCTCCCAGCTTACAGAACTCTGTGGTTAGTCTTCCTCTCAAAACAAATCCTGTTTTCTTTCCTCAGAGATGCAAATATTTCCTTCTTAGACAAGATATCATTTCATGGGCTTGCCTGGTTTAATGCACACTTCTTTGCTTCAGTCAGGATAATGTTTCTTTCATCTCTCTTGCCCTTTGGTGACTTGTTGCACCTGTTGTCCTCTCATAAGGTATGTGTTGTATTTATATGCAACCTACACAAATATGATAATCCTTGTAGAGAAAGAGTATTACTAAAATGCAAATAGATTCAACAACTAATGGCACGGTGACGATTCAAAAGATAAACATGGCAATACTTTAAGGATTACCAGCAATCATTAGATAATATAGTTTAATTAAAATCTGCAAAAATTCTGCTGTCCATTTTACTTTAATTACGGTACTGTGGTTGCAGACACATGCAAACATACGTTTAATGAAATTAAACGCATATCTTTAATGAAATGGGTGCAGTAGTTCACAACAATATTAACCTTTTTCTCCACAGAAGGTGCCATGAGTGTGACTCCTCTCCACCTACTTTTTCTATACACATGGCAAACCCCCTCCAGGTCTTCTGACTTCTTTTCTTTGGCATCCTCTCTAAATTTCTCTCTATCATGCCTCTAATTCTTTCAGTTCAAGTATCTTATTAGTATTCCATATGAACATGATCTAAATTAATCTGATTTCTAACCTCTCAATTAGATTTTTGCTGATAAGTTCTTAAAGATTTGCATGACTAAGCCTTTCTTTCCTTAGCTGCTGGAGAGCAAGAACCAGCATCTTATATTTATTTACTGATGCTCGTTTCGATGCTGTTTCAGCACACTTTCAGTATTCCGAGAGAAAATGAAAACTAAAAACCACTAAATTAACTGTATTACAACATTTTTCTTTCTTCTCCTTTGATTAACCTTTTACTATGTTTGATTCTGATTAGGCAGATAATTAATCCAACTAGTCTATCTTCTGAATCGTTTGCATGGCCTGCAGTGACACAGGCCTTAGAAAGAGTGCTGCTCTTAGAAATAGTAAACTATCCAGTGTAAGTAAAATCTGTGGCTCACAATGCAATGAAAACAATATGAAGAGTATATTATGTAATACACGTAGCTCACACTAACAGCAAGAGGTAAACAGAATCAGGTCAGGTAAAAGCTGAGGAACCTTAGAAATGCTGTATTCACTACTTACTAAAAAAACTCATGATCTGTAAATATGGGAAAAGCATTAATAAAGAAGAAGAAGGATATTTTGACAGATAGTTTCCGGAAGTAACAAATGGAGATAGAAAAGCAGTAAATGAAGCAAGATATTTCTACTCAAAACAGAGGTATCAATGTCTGCTATAGTCAACCAAGTTCTGTGCACAAACCCAAAAGCAGAAAAGATTATAAAATGTGAAGATAGCGGGTGTTATTGCTAGCAGTCTGGTTATAAACTCTGAAACAGACTTTACAGGGATGATGGACAAGCTGAAGCATTTCACCAGCTATAGAATAAATAGGGCATTATTCCCATAAAGATAGTAATTTTCGTTACTCTGTAACAGATCAAAGCGTGCAAACACTACCTTCAAATTATTTATTTCCAGAAGCAGCACAAACCCCAGGAGCATTCCTTCTCTTGCATCACGCTCTAATGCCACACACAGCTCCGAACCACACATGCACACATGAACACAGACGCATGACTGCAAATACACACTGCAACAGATTCCCCAGCTGTTAAACAAATAGTATTTCACCCAAGTGATGCAGCAGAGTGGTTCCATCTAGAGGAAGAGTGTGTAAAAACTACTCATCCCTGATGACTAGCTTTCTTTAAAAAAAGAGTAAGCATAAACCATTAATACAGCACACTCAGTGTAAGGGCCCTGCTACCTGGTACCATAGCTCCATGAATAATCTGTTTCTTACACAGGTGTGTACTGCATGCTTGATTAATGGGACAGAAATTATAATGTTGTAAGCATCAGAATTATTAATATCTACAATCTGGACAATCTACTTCTATTGATGATGCAGCTCAGGGTTTCTGGTCTGTGAGTGCACATTGCTGGGTCGCGTGGAGCTTCTCATCTACCAACACCTTCTCCTCAGGTCCAAGGACACCAAGTCCTTCTCCTCAGGGCTGCTCTCATTCTACTCAGAATACTCTCTGCCCAGCCTTTACCTGTACTTAGGATTGTCCTGATCCAGCTGCAGGACCTTGTACTCGGTATTACTGAAATTCATGAAGTTGGCACAGGCCCATCTCTCAGGTGGAACAAGATGCCTATGGATGTCATCCCTTTCCTCCAGCACGTGGAGCGCACCACACAGCTTGTTGATGTCAGCCAGCTTGCTGAGGGAGATCTTTATCCCACTGGCCACATTGCTGACAAAGATGTTCAACAGCGCCAGTCCCAAAACCAACCCCTTGGGAATTTCACTCATCACTGGTCTCCACTTGGACACTGACCCACTGACCACACTTCTCTGAGTGCAACCGTCCAGCCAATTCCTTATGTGCTGAGTGATCCATGTGTCCGATCCACATCTCCCCAGTTTAGAGACTAAGATGTTGTGCTGGACAGTGTAAAACGCTTTGCACAAGTCCAGGTAGATTCACAGAATATTCTGTGTTTGAAGGGACCCACAAGGATCATTGAGCCCAACTCTGAGTGAATGTACAGGGACTGAACCCAGAACCTTGGTGTTATTACCACCACACTCTGACCAACTTGCCTCATCCACCAGTGCTGTAATCAAGTCGTAGAAATACACCAAATCTGTCAGGCATGATTTGTCCTTAGTAAAGCCATGTTAGCTGTCACCAATCATATCTTTATTTTCCTTGTTCCACAACATACAGAATTATGTTTCCCCTTTTCCAGTCCATGGGAACTTCACTGGACTGCCATGACTTCGCACATATGATTGATAGTGGCTTGGCTACTTCACCTGGAAGTTCCCTCAGGATCCACAGAAGTATTTCCTCAGGTCCCATGGACTTGTGCACCTTCAGGTTCCTTAGATGGTCTCAAACCTAACCTACTACAGCAAGCAGTCCTACATTTTTCCAGTCTCTGCCTTTGCCTTCTGTGACTTAGCTGGTGTGGCTGGAGCATTTTTCCATGAAGACTGAGGCAAAAAAGCCATTGAGTAACTCAGCCTTCATGTCTCAAGTACCCAGGTCTCCTGCTTCTGTCTGGAGAGGTCCCACATTTTCCCTTGTTTTTCTTTTGTCATCGATACACCTATAGAAGTTTTTCCTGTTGCCCTTGACATCTTTGAGCAGATTTAATTCTATCAGAGCTTTGTTCAGAAAATTTTTCTGTATTCCTTCAACATCTCCGATGGAAGGGGATGTTTAATCATAACAGAACAATTACAAGACTTTTTCCAGATGTGTTTCTGCTCAGTGAAGCACTCTTGCTATGTTCAGCACTTCATGAATCTATCTTTTCCATTCAAACCTAAAGTTTCTTTTATTTTCCTTTCATTTCCCTATTACTAAGTTACTAATTTTGCCACTTTGGTTTAGTATAAAGATAGTAGGAAAGACATTAAGAATGGCATTCTTCCATAGAAAATTCAGGGGACTCAATTAGTATTGTAAGACAGCCAGTTAATTTATCATGACTTCACAGTCTCATAAAACTGTTATGGAATGCCAACTCATCAGAAAATGCATTAAACTTGCCAAGAATACTTAAATTTTTCCTCCACCATTGAAGTCAGTAAGTATTGTACTCAAAGACATTGTACCCAAGAAGAGCAGAAAGAAAAAGTAACTGCTGAAACGAAAAAAATATATTCAGCAAAGAACAAAATAAACCAATAAAACACTACGAACAAAGAAGAAAAACATTTTACCAAGTGAGGATGGCAAAGTTCACTGTGTATGAAGTGGGAGAAAAGGCAGAGGAGAAAAAGTTGAAAAGAAATGAAGGGTGAAAATGGGTTACATTTTACTTGTAACAACCTCTTAAGCTAGTTTTAAGTGTTTATTTTTAACAAATACTCTTCTTCTCAGGTTTCGTAAAAAATATTATACTTCTGCACACATACTTCTGCAGCAGGATTCTCCTCAAGTTTTATGGAAAGGAAGTGCCCCAGGCCTCTTTCCATATGATTTGTTCACAGCCACAGGATGAATCACTGGTGGGTTTGGAGACAGAGTTTACAAACCTCAATTCCCACTTATTAACTCCAATAGACTAATCATAGACCATCCAGTGACTGAAGTGTACAGCTTGTTGAAAATCTGCAACTTATTTTCAGTAATATATCCCAAGTTTCAGAAAACACAAAGCCTTTTTAAGACACCTTATCTAAACACAGCTTCAGAAAACTCTAGCATTAAAATATACATAACATTCAAGTCAGGGGTGCTACTGATGGAGGAAGAGGAGCTTACAAGGGAAGCCAGTTGGTTTCACATATCTGAGCTTTTCTTGCCAGAAACAATGCAAATAATGTCACTACTTTGATATACCCAAATTAGGAAGGAATAACAAAATAATGCTCCATCTAAGCAACAATGAAATAGTAATAGAATTACCAAAGGAAATATGAACTCAGCCTTAAGAGGTGAGGGTAGTGAAAGATAATTAAAATGGGGTTCTCTAATTCTTTACTTCAGTATAAAATTAAAATTTTGATACTGCTGCTGCCTTGAAATTTTACATATTTTAAATCTATTACTCAAGCAGTTACATTATACACAGAATGAAAAAGGAACGACAGCAGCCCCTTATTGAATATATTGTCACAGTATTTTATCCACCAGCCATATTGTTATATAATTTTACTTCAGAATACACAATGAGCTGAAAATGTTCCATTTAATTCTCCTTAATGTAAGATTCTTTTTCAAAAGAATCCCCTTTTGCTTGTTAATTAAATTCTAAGGTTGCACCTAGGAAATGCAGCAAGAAGAAAGAATTTAAATAAGTGAGACAAGAAAACAGAGGCTTTGTAGTCCAAAATCTACGCTATAAAATGGAAAGAAATCTTTTAAATGGAGCCACAGAGTCAAAAAAAATTATGGCCACTCAAGAATGTTAAAGGAAAAACCATTGGAACAAATGTGTAAAGTTTCACTTTAAAGAACTGGAGCTGCAATCAAAGGAGTTTAGCATCAATACTATTCCCCAGCATAATGAATACAGGTTATTGGACATTTGTAGCAGAGTAAATGCAGATAAAAAGAATTTATTACTTTTAATTTTGGCAGTGCAAAGTTTGGCAGTCCTGGTTTC
The DNA here is from genome assembly GCA_013397755.1 of Cnemophilus loriae. Classification (NCBI taxonomy): domain Eukaryota; kingdom Metazoa; phylum Chordata; class Aves; order Passeriformes; family Corvidae; genus Cnemophilus; species Cnemophilus loriae. The sequence goes on from VZTF01005664.1 coordinate 2,998,385, forward strand.
ACTGGTGTACAGTGACTAAGAGTCTTGGTTCAAATCACTTTCCTTTTAAATACTGCCACATTGGTTTATTCCAGTTTATTCACTGACTGTCTTCTCCCCATACTACCAAAACAAAAAAATTAGAAAATTAGGGTATAAAAAAAATGCAAACAGACTTCCTAGAGACAACTTAAACATAGAAAATATCCCCTCAAATCCATAGATTATGAGTTCCTCCCTAACAGTACTGAGGCACCCAGTACTGGGGGCAATGTAGTCACTTAAGCAAGTTAAAGGACTTTTCCCTTTTCCAGCCAATTCCCTTAAGCTGTAAATATAACTTGTTTATGCTAAAAGAATTCCTTTAAATGTCTTCATCAGTAAACCACACCTTGTTTATATTTTCTTTCCTCCTCCTCAGCATGTGCTTTTCTGCCAACAACACACAAAGAAGAGAATCATGGATGTCAATTCTGATAACAACAGCTCATCCACAGCTGCCTTAGCCTGGAACTTCTCCTTGTGTCCTTGTGAACAGCTCAAACTTCCTCTAAAACTGACAAAAGCAGCAATGGAGAAAAGAGGGGTAGACACAAGACTAGAACTGATGGCACAGGAGCATTAGGGGGTCACAGAAACAGCCCTGGTAGGTGCCATCCTGGGCTGAGACTAATGTGAACAGAAGCAAAAGAAGTCTTCAAATGTGAAGCAAGACTTCTGCAGGTCAAAATGAGAAGCATGGTGGAGAAGAGTAAAAAAATTAGCTCTATCTAGAAAAAAAATAAGTATAAATCAGCAATGAAGAAGAGAAAGGGAGATGGCAATCGAAAGGAACAAAGAAAAGAACAGCATCTGCTCTGATAAAGAATGATCTGGTGAGAAACATTATTAAGCAATAGATAGAAAAGACTACGGTCTCAAAAGGAACAGAAAAAAAATCCCTAGTACAAATCTAACGACACCAAAAAGAGAATGTTCCCTCAGGAGGTCTGAAATATCCTCCAGACACAGGCACAAAAAGCCTGACGTCTGGAGCCCACTCACTGCTGCAGGCAGAAAGCTCTCCAATTACAGTCCCCACCATTAGAAAAGAAGCATCTTGAAACAAAACCATACCAAGGTCCTTTAATTACATTAAACTAAAATACACAGTACAAGCCATACCATAAATTTCGCTACTAATGTTCAAATAAAGTTTATATTGTTTTGGAATGCATTTTTAAAGCTTCTTTTTTCTTTTTTATATCAAATTATAATAGTCCTTCGTTAAGATTAGAGCCAGAGTAATGAATATTTGCCTTCCAGACATCATCTCAATGCTTTATCAAATTAGTTATGTATCTTAGAAAAATATTTAAAACATCAGCTCAGACTTATTCAGAATAGTCCTTCCACATAAACAAAAATGTAATTTGATAATTCTAAAAAAGAACAAAACAAAAAAAGCCCACAAAAATTCCGAAAGTCAACCACATGAGCTTTCAAACAAATCAGTATTAAACTCGGTGTTTGGAAATCCTGACAGCTAAAGATTCCAAGCTATTATTTAAAGTATAATGGATTCCAACCCATGGCTTGGCTATCCAGATTATTGTGTGTTGGTCCTCCCTGGCCACACTCACCTACTCCCTGTTTACATAGCTGTAAAAATGGCAATAAACACATACTCTGCAAAAACACCTGCATCCTGAGGAGCCAGGAGCCTCTGCAGTACACTGGGATGCTCAAGGGCATACTTTCTGTATGCTCCAGCAAATGCCTTTGAGCTATGGATTTGGTCCCTTCTACGCACACTGACTTGAACAGTCCTTCAAGAAACTATATAGACCCTCCTCCTTGATCTCACTTGCCATGGATTAAAAAGTTCAGTCAAACCCTATTATGTTGCCATAAAACCAATTTTTCAAGTTTGGTTGGCAAGTTGAACCACAGCAAATGAGATCACTCGCAGCAATAAGAGAAGGCAGCACACATACAGTCAGGCAAAGTGGTTGACAGAATTGCCTTGCTCAGAAACATGCAGACTCTGGAATTGTCTTGGACTCTGTATTCAAACAGCCTTTACTTCCAGACTCTTCCAGGGAGAACAGAGAGCTGGAGACAGTACAAGAGTTCTGAGTGACTCCCATCAGATTGCAACTTCTCTTGAAGACTGGACCAACAGTGGATAGACTGGACTAAAGTTTGAAAAATAAATAAACTGCTCAGTCTTCAGGCTCCAGTGCTTTCAGATGTTCCGTACCATGTAGGCAGTAAGAGTTGTGAAAACATTTCTGGGCAACACATAATTAGTACTATGTTTTAGACTTCACTTCCAGAAAGATATGAGATTATTCACTGGAAGGACTTCACTCAGCTGCTCCTCCATACCACTCCAAATAGATCATATTTGACAAATGGCATGACTCCATCTCACAGACATGACTGATGGAATAAGTGAAGATACTACTTGGAATTATCTCCAGCTTTTGCCATGAAAATGTCCAGTGTGAGGATCTTTATTTCTGGAATTGAGTATTAGCATGTAGTCATTATGTCCACGCTACACTTCCTACCATTACAAGCTGCAGATTATTCCACACCATATTAAACAAATTGCATTAAATGACACCTCATACCCCCATCACCCTGATTACCCACCCAAAGAAACCACAGAAGAGGAAGAGTGGAAATTCTGTGGATTCAGGCATTACATGGTGCCAGGATGAAGGAAGAGTTGAGGACCAGGCAAGCCAAGCGAGAATGCCTGAGCCAAATTTAATCTTGTTAACATTGTGTGGCCTGCACACCACTCATTAGCTGCAAAACCTGGAGAGAAGGTAAAGACGAATACAAGCCATCCAGGCCTTCAGTTTTATCCCAGCACATAGATGTAGGACTAATCTCTGTGCATGGAAGTTCAACATGCAGGAGATCACAGAAAGGAGCAATATATGAATACAAATACCTTCTCTACCAGCAATGCTGCTGCGCCAAAGAAACAATGGGAGCCTGTGTAACTATAGGTAGTGATCTATTCCAGACCCAAAACATCATCAAAGGGATTGACCATGCCTAAGATTTACACAAATTTTAGGACCCAGACCAGAATGATCTGTATTGCTAGCACACAACAGTCAGTTAGGTTGGGTCATATGTTTCAGCTACATAAAGTACAGTACCTTAAACTCCCCAAAAAAATAAAAAACCCCCCAAACTTCCAAGACAGATCATTTACAGCTACAATTCATAAGCATCTTCAGAACTGTAAACTAATAACCCAGAATAAAAGTCTAATGTTTTTCCCCAGTGAGTCAGACGTTAATAAAAAGGGTCATATCTCGGCTCACTTTAATTTCAGTGCTTTCATCCCAAAAGAATCACACAGCACAACCTCAATTAGTCCAATGCCACAGGGAGTGCCAAAAAAATTTAATAATAATGGGTTTGGATAATCAAGGATTCAAACAACAGAGAGAATTTTCATTGTAATTAAGTTATTTAGGAACACGGTCATCTTTCACGTAATATCGTTCGGACCAAAAAGATCAAGGGCAAACGTCATTTCACTTGTCCTAACTAAGACTGAGCAACCTTCTCCTTTGTAAACAGTTAGTGAGGTATCCAGAATACCATGAGGTCCATCAGCTTTGCACAATACCCCTTACACAAAAAAGGTACAAACTTTAGTACTTTATAAAACATTCACTTAAGCACCTTTCTCTCTATTACTCACAAACATCAAAGAAATTATGGAGCTCATGGGATTCTGTCTAGATAATATTATTCACCAGTGGCTGGTGCTACTGCTAAATAACAGTAACAAGGAGAAATGAAAGGGTGGGTGATGCATCTCAAGATGTCATATTATCATATGCCCTAAACTCCACTGGCATGGGAGAGCTAACAGGAAATGTTTTCAATGTATTTGTATTTCAACTTCTGTACAGTTGGGGGAATAATTATCAAGTAAGTATCTGCAAAAGAGTTATCCGAGTTTTGATTTTATACTGAATTGATGGTTAAAAGTAACTATACATTGGTTTTTGCATAGTTTATACAAAATTCAGTACTGTTTAAGTTATTTCCTTTATTTCATCTGATGCTGCATACTTCTGCCTGCTTCTTCCAGTATCAACTGTTGCACTAGTGAGAACAAAATACCCCCAAAGTCAAATTAACTTTGTGAAAAACAACTATGATCACACTCACATTTCCAGTTGTTTACATCTTTGCAATTTGTTCTGAAGGAGAGATTTAGGGGATTTTAATAATTCAATTCTCTCCATCAATCCCCTACACAAACTTTGACTTAGATTGCACCTATTTATGACCTTACTTGCTCTGTGATCAGTTTTCAAGTATTTCCAAAAGACTTTTTCTATGACACAGAGAAAATCACAATAATTCTGACAATAGAACTGTATCTCCTAATACCTTTTCTCTTTTCTCGTGCAACAAGCTACAAGCTGCTTGTTGCTAATACTCAGCAATTTCAATTTGCAGCTTATCCTGATCATTGCAACCTCCTGTTTCTTATCGTGTCTATCTAAAAACTGAACAGAAGAATAGAAGAGGAATGTTAAAACATAAATTAATTACTTGAGGGTTACCATGTCAGCTGAGTATAATTCTGACTTATTTCAGCTAGTGTTTTATCTTTTCCTTACTAACACTTAAGCTTTGGTGCTGGCCTTCCTTGTGGAATTTATTGGAGACAGCCATTTTGCAAGACAGAGCAGTCATATCATACCTGAGTATCGAAATACCCTGTTCTGGAAAGCAAACACACCATGCAAAACATCAGGCTATACTTCTGCCACTGTACTACTGCTCTTTTTTGAAAGAACTACCTCACAAGATTATTTTTATGTTTCCTCAGGGTCTTTACAATAATTTTTGCGCCCAGTCTGTAATTGCTTATAACTTTAATTGATTTTCAGTTATCACATATGGATAAGTAGAGATGTCCTTTTCTAATGACTCCACTTACACAGAGCTACTAGCAAGAATAAATACACAATTTAAAAAAGGAAGTCTGAACAGTCAGACTTCCAGTCTTTTAATACTACAGGTCCTTTAAAAAAACCAAGACATATCCTTGAGAATATGAACAAGTTACAAGAAAATAGATGGCAAGACTCATACCTGTTAAAAAGATCCTTGTATCTCTGGGCTGTAAAAACTTACTTCACAGATACTTAGCGCTCCGGTCGGTCATTCAGTTATGCATTAAAATACCTGCCTCAGTCATACCATACCATATAATACTTTAGGAGTGGAACACACAAGTCAGCATCATTCTAATACAAATGAAAACTTACATAGGAAACCCGTACTCGCCGTCGGTGCACCAGCCCACAGCACTGCATGAAGAGGACAGCAGACAACAATCAGTGTGTGCTTTCACCGAGCTTCGGTCATTCCTGTCTCCTCTGAGACACTGTCCATTTCTCTTCACTTTTCAGTCCCAGGTGCAAGGGAACAGGTAGCAAAACAGTCACCCTTCACCTCTGAAACTACCCCTTTAAATTAGCGTGAAGACAGATGAAACTTACTTTCTCTGAGTGAATCAATCTCTTCAGTTTCCGATGATGTAAAAAGAAAGGCAGAAAAAAACCCCACAACAAAAACCCAGAGGCACGTCTTTATTTCCTCAGCATCCAGTTATCACAAAGCAAATTCCATATTCTTGTACATCCTTTACTACACGTGGCGTAAGGTTTGTATGAATCATTCTGAACTTAGGAGAGACAGAGCCATAACAGGATCTTTATATCTGAGACTACCGCAACCCCGGCTTTCTGAAGGTCTCTTGCTGCTGCTGCTGCCGCTGCTGCTGTTGTTATTGCTGCTGCTGCTGCTGCTATTACAGCTTTCTTCCCAATGCACAAACCAGCAACAGCATCCTTGCTTCAGCGTTACCTCTGCTCTATCTTAGGCATGTCTGATTTGTTATTCGACCCTTCCCAACAGCCTGAAAAAATGACGGAGTCTAGACTTTAATTCACTCTGGATTCGCAAGACTACAGAACCACCCTCCAAATAGGCAGATGCTTTGTCTGGCAAGACGCGTTTCACATGAATTGTAGGCAGGACTGCTGAGTGGCCTTGCTACCTGACTTGCATCAGAGGCACAGTCTCCTCTGCTGATACTGTTTACAAAAACAACTCAAGAGAGCATTAAAACTCCAAATATGCACTTAGAGAACTAATTAAATACTTGGATAATTGAGACTTACAGATAATGATTTTGAAAAGACAAATATAATGGAAAATTATTATCCTTAAAGCAATAAGGAGACACTTCTGAAATCAGGTCAGATTAAATTAACCTGTTTATGATCACAGTTCATCACTTTTCTTATGGGAGAAACTGAGTATTCCAATACTGAAAAGGCTTAATAGCTACATTATATCTTAAAATTCCATCCTTCACTACTTTATGGCAGTGGTCTAAGAGACTCAAATGTCTCCAGTTCTGTATATCTCCTGTCAGATAAATACATGAGGCACTTTTTTTAACACTGAGGCATACTTAACTCTTTCAGCACTGGCATTTTGCTAAAAAACTAGGATAAGCAATGGGATTAAAATAATTATTAATAAAATAATAGTTATCACTACCGAAATAATCGTCAATAAAATAACACTTGTAAAATTAACTACAAGCATTATTACACTATAATATTAGTAAAAGTTGCTATGAGAAAATTAGAGATTATACAAGTTATCTCTATCCTGTATTTATGTAGGATCTGTGATGATGACTAATGAAAGGGTTAAATCTTCCCAAAAAGTTAAAGAAAAGGAAGATGGTACTCCTCAGAGACTGGATTGGACTTAAGCTTGAAAGAGGGGACTCCAAAGAAGGCAAGTTATCTGAGTGTGGGCAAAATATCATCAGATATTCAAGCCAGTTGAATGGTCAGAGTTTTATTCCAGTGTAAGGTAAGGGTGCTGCCCATTGAAGTAGGAAGCCCTCTGACTGTGGGATGAAATCACACAACAAAGAGAGTTAATATTTACAAGCCCAAAGTCTGGCAACTAAAATTCACTTCCTGCCAATTTCAAGTACACTTCTTTTTCATGTGCAGCATCCCTCTTGAATAAAAATCAGTGGTGCTAAGCATCTCTGTGTCTTTGGGGACAAAAGTGCTTGTTTAGCCACTCAAATATCACCAGCATGACTGGTTTGGGTGGGGATTTTTTGGTAGTTTTTTTTCTGATCCAACTAACGACCAGCCGTTCCTACGGACACCAATGGGCCAACTGGTCTTTTTCAAGTCAAATGTACTTTTGGTGTAAAGCCACAACTGTTAGTGAAGATGTATTGCTGATAACTCATCTCAGCTGGACCTGCAGATGCTCTCAGCATCTTAAAAAAATATAATAAGACTAATAAAATTAAGAACAGGAAATTGTGGATGTAAGGACCTAATCTATATGCCTAAATCTAAGTTATCTTTATTTTACCTCCTCCCACACAGTCTGATATATATTGATTTATCTTTAGCAGAAGAACAGAAGTTGGTACTTCCCAGTGACACATAAGGAAGTGTCCTTGTAGCAATTTCACAGTTCAAAAGCAGTATACCAGACCAATAAGCAATGCAGATCATTAATCTCTTCAGATAAGGACTGCTCAGAGTTATTCTAATAAAACCATTAATAATACCAATAATGATAACTAGCAGGAAGAACAAAGCATTTTGAAGTAGGACATATTGAACATTACCATAAAAAAGTATCACTTTTCAAAACAGCTAATGAGATAAAGCTAGACAGAATGATGCAGCAGTTGCTTACATATGTTTGTAAAAATCAGTTCTCTAAATTCTCCCCTTATAATGACTACTTTTTACTCTTGGGGAAGATCTATACATAAAATGACACAAATATAAAAGCCATGCATCGGCTATATGTTATGCATTCCACCTTCTTTAAAGATTTGCAGCATTTATTTGGAAATTATCAATAACATTGGCTTCACATAAGTGTTTCTTGCACTGGTAAGGAAACAATATGAAAGGCAGCAATTAATTTTAGAAGTTTCAATTGCTTCTGAGGAACACAAATCCATCTATGTTTTTAACTCTTCCTGAAACTCATCAAGAAGATTCCCAGCAACGAGGACCATCTCTTTCAAAACCAGTATCAGAACTCTTACTCAAGCTAGTCTGCAACTGTTCTCACAAACCAAAGACTTCATAATTTAACCATAAAATCTCTCCTTTCAATACCGGCAGGAAAATTGTTTGGTTGTCTCTCTCCCTTCCTAGTCCCAATTACTAAAATACTTTGTCATGACTCTACATCAAACAATTACCAAAGACAATTTTTTAAACATGAGTCTGTGTTGCTTTTTATGGAGAGGTAAGGAAAGGATGACTCTATGGGGATAGAAGGGACACAAGCATGTCCAAGTCAAACTCATCTGTAATTGAAATACAGTAAAATTTTATGTTCAGCAAATATGACTTTGCCACAGTGCCCGTAGGACAATGCAGTGAATATAGAATCAGACCACTTACATTTTCTGTTAAATAAAAAAACCTCCATGTTACCTTAAACTGAAAGTGTAACAAGACATCTAACACAAAAATAATTTAAAATCCATGAAAATCTCACTAAAAGACAGAAAACTACCAAGCCGGTAAAAGGTAGTTTTTCCCTGCTCTAACATGGAAAAAAAAAAATCTATTAATCTTGTTTTTCTTGTGATGTGTTTTTGAAATGACCTTTTAGTTAGCCATTATCATTAAGACAATACCAAGGTTAATGTACTCAGGGATTGATTTTATTTTTGCATACAGGGCAAAATGATAGCACCTTCAAAAAAGGAGCTTATCAGACACATACAAAACATTTAAAAGACTGGTACAGGTACTTGGGGAGCAGGAAAAAACAGTGAAACATATACCAACGGGTACAATAAATAAGGAGAAAATTTAGAGGTGTTTTGAAGTGAGGCTAATTTTTCAATTTTTAGATGCAGCTTCTCCAATGCTGAAAGAGCATGGAAGAAAGGACAAAAGTTCTTATCTGAAATTAAATGAACAGACTGGCATGAGAAGTGAAATAGGAATGAACCTTCAGAAGGTAAATGAGTGATACAGCTATTTGTATTCTCCTCAAGTGCTTCATTTCACAGGTTATATAAACTGAAGGGTGAGGAAAGAAAAAGAGGCTGCCACAGAAGTGTTATCATTTACTTTGATTGGTTTCTTCAGCTAACCAGCACTGTCTGGGTGAAGCCTTTGCCGGCTCACAGTCAACTGAAGCTCATGGCCAGATCTTCCATAATGTGATCAAGTGACCGTCCAGAGATAATGAGATGGATCTGAAGTGTTCAGTGCCAGCAAGCTCAAGACACTGCTTCCCTAGCTACCTCAAATGGCATTGCATCCACTCCAAAAGAGAGGAATGACAAAATAAAACCATGCTGAATCCTTTTTCTGGATGTAAAAAACCCAAAACTCAAGACGCAACCTCCCCCTCCAAACCCTCTATAAGAAGTCACAATAAAAATAACCCTCCATCCTATGGTGGATCTTTTACAGGTAAGTTCCATTACGTTATTATTTCAATTTATCCATGAAAGGGTTGAGGTAGGAAGGCACTGCTAGAGACCATTGAGTCCAACCTCCTGGGCAGAGCAGACTCAGCTGGAACAGGTTGCCCAGGGCCATATCCATGTTTCAAGTTATCTCCAAGGATGAAAGCACCATAAGTTCTCAGGGTAACCTTTTAAAGTGCTTGACCATTCCCACAGGAAAAAAAAAAGCTTTTATGTTTAAGTGCAATTGCCTGTATTTTGTGGCTCTTGGATTGACTCACTCTAGAATGTCCATGTCCCTCTTGTCCTGGGGAACCCAGAACTGGATGAAGCACTCCAGATGTGTCTCACCAGTGCTGAGCAGAGAGAGAGCATCTCCTACCTGGGGGCAGCACTTTTCCTAACACAGCCTAGAAGGCTGGTGACCTTTGCTGCAAGGACACGTTGCTGGCTCATGCTCCCTTGGGTTTCACCAGGATCCCAGGGCCTTTCCTACAAAGCTGCTTTGTAGATGATCAGCCCCAGTCTATACCAGTGCACGGGGCTATTTTTTTCTGGGTGGACAACATTGCCTTTCTCTTTGTCGAACTTCATGAGGCTCCTGTCAGACCATTTCTCCAGCCTGTAAAGTCCATGTGGGCGGCAGCACAACCCTCTGAGGTATCACCCACTTCTCCCAGTTTTGTAGCATCAGCAAACCTGCTGAGTGTATGCTCTGCACAAATCATCCAGACTATTAATGAAGAGATTAAACTGTACTGGCTCCAGGGCCACCCCAGGGGCACAAAACTAGTGACTGGATACCAGTCTGGGCTGCACTTCATGCTGCTAAACATCTGGCAGTTCTGACAAGTTTCAGTCCACTTCACCATCCACTTATTCAGTCCATCATTTTGTCTGTGAGGATGTGCTGGGAAACAGCTTGTAAAACCTCACCAGAGGCAGGATAAACAGCATCCCCTCTTCTACTCTTGTCTTCTAAGCCATTCATCTCACCAAAAAAGGGCTGTCAAGGTGATCAAGCCCAGTTTGCCCTGTGTAAATGAATTCTGACTACTCCCAGTCACCTACTTATCTGTCATATGTTTAATCATGGTTTCCAAGAGGACTTGCTCCAGCACTTTCGCAGGGATCAAAGTACAGGTGACCAGCCTGTAGCTCCCCAGATCCTCCTTCTTCTTCTCACCTTTCATGAAGACTGTGGTTATATTTGCTTTCTTCCAATCCCTACAAACCTTCCCAATCAGCATGACTCTTAAAAGACTACTAAGATCCAGTTTGCTGGGATGTCAGCTTTGTGGTATGGATACTCAGTGTAAATCACTGTCTCTCAGAAAGGCCTCGCCCCATAAAAATTTACACACACATTTAGGTCTGATTTTGCCAGTTGCATTCTAAGTATGTGAACAGATTCCTAAATTTACATCAAAATGTTTAATTTTCGTCTAATTGTAATACTTTTAAAGCTTTTCAGGCTCACTTGTTAGCAGTTTATCTGAGTCAGTGTTTGTGAAATAATGTCTTATTTTTAGCTAAATGTTTTTGGCATGTTGGTCAGTCTTGAAATAGATTAATTTACTTATTTCCATTTAACATGAAGCACTTCAGAGAAACTGATTTGAGATATTTTAAGCCTCTCAGTTACCTACAAATAAAACATTTTAAGTATTTAAGCATCCATGCTAAACTGGAAGGGTCTATGGTGACAGAGGAATTGTAACAAAAACATCTCAGACTTTTTGGCAGAATAAGCTGTTTCCAAATCCCTCGGTTTTCTGAACTGCAGAGAAAGTGATGCAGCCCTGCCTTCCTAAAAATCAAAACCAAATCAAAAAACTTACTTTGCTTACAACGTTACAGGTAAAAAACCTGTATGGGATTCTCAAACATAGGAAGAAGATGAAAAAAGAAAAATCTGGCTCTCAGAAACTTCTGGGAATAACTTAAGGATATGATTACTCTCAAGTTGTGTCATCTTTCTCCACATGACATTTTACTGATCATGTGCTATACCCAGTTCCTCCCAAGGCTTTTCAAGAACCTGCTTTTGTTTATGTCAAACTCTTCCACTGCTCGAAAGACCACAACAATGTTCTTCAGTCCACTGCTTTTTTAATGATATTCCAAATTGATGACTCTACAATACTAGCTCAAGAATTGTGCATTCAGATAACACTTTTAAATAACAGTTTGCTGATTTAACCACTGACAATGAGCTTTTGCAAAGTATGGCTCCCACCTTCCTGCCTCCCATGAAAAAAGAATGTTGTTGACTTTCTGTTAATGTTATAAATGTCTTCTTCTCTTCCAGCTTTTCTCTGGAAAAGAATAGCAGTGCTAAGGAGTCTCCATGTTCACTAAGAGAGCTTCATGCTGGCTGCCTCTACCTCAGAGCTGTACTGCTCAATATTTAATTTTATTTTCTTATAAAGCTGCTGAAGTTGTACGCAACTATTTCTAAACAGATTGGAAAAGAGCAAAACCCTTTTAACCTGAAATAGTTTGATTTAGTTATCTATCACTATGCTATTTTTGCTGGTTTAGATGTATTAATAAGCAATATTTAGATCTTGCTTACAACATCTATGCACGCATAATTACTGTACAAAAATAACTTCAATAATTAAAAAATTATCCTTTAATAAAACAGTTCATAGTTGATCCTGAAAAAAAGCAATGTATGCAAATCCTACAGTGCCTGTTAATCTAGAGAGCTAACACAAACTGCAGTCTTTTCAAGCAGTCATTTTTCAGTGTTAAAAGCTCTCCAAAGACAGATAATAATTTCTTTCAGCTGATCACTAACCTAGGTTTATATGAATCAGTCAAGCTATCATCCAAGCTGTAGCTGTTCTCATACAGATTTACATCAGAGAACTGCAACCAGCAAGTCATAGTTTAAACTTTATTTGACTTGTTTGAAATTGATTTCCTAGGAAGTCATACAAATAAAATAAAATACTTCTTACAATATCAGGCGTAAAATTCTGGAATTTGCTGCCACTGGCAGTACCACAGACACTGCTGGAGAAGAGAACAAATTCAAGGACAGCAGTCACATAAACTGATACAAATGCAAGCACTCAAGGATATAACCTCCAAAAAACCAAGGAAAACAAGGCTGTCAAAAAGCCAACAGGCTCTCTCAGACACTCTCTAACTAGCATAAATTTAACTACAGTTAGACTATTGTGCTAGAAGGACCATCGCTCCGATGCAGGAGGAGATTTTATGTGATCTGGTATCCACGCTGGAATCTAGTCTTTTTTAAAGGGATTTCTGCTTACAGACACAAGTTGTCTGCATGTTAGCTGAGGTCCTTTATGCCTCATTGTTCCCTTTGCCTGCAGTTCATTCTGTCTCTTTTTATCCAGAAACATCAACAGTATTTCAACTTCTTGTCTTGCGATTCTGTACTGGGATCCACCACCCTCTGTAGTCGCAGCCTGCTGTTCAGGCTTTCCAGTCAGACAGGTATTTGAACACACCATGTTTCTGTGAGGTATCCTCTCTTCTTTGCTCCAATTTGTCTCCAATCCTATTCCACCTGAGAACTCTAATGCTCAGATATGTTCTGCCCCCAGTTCAGGTCATATCATGCATATACAGATGTTATCAGAAATCTCATTAGCAATGCACATTTGGCAGCTTTGTTTTCTCCTTCATGTGAAGGTCATCTCTCACGCCATCTCAGACACTATCAGCACGTCTCCCTCGTCCCCAGCTCAAAAGTCAAGGACTTGTTTCTTTCTCATTAAAGACAAACTGCACCACCTCCTCCCTTTTTTTCTGGTCCTACGTCTACTCATTCCAGTACTTTAGGGATTTATTGAACAAGTTCCAAAAGTTAAATAATTTACTGCATTGAATCTGATAATATGAATGCTATGAAACATTAAGAAGTTGTCCATGCTATTCCTTATTAGTTTCAGTCCCTTATTGTATTTCCTTATTGTATGCAGAATGCTCTCTTGGCTGTATTTTGATCAAGATGCATGATGATAGCCTTTCCCATAGCTTTTTAGATAAGGGAACAAAGTTTTATGTAATTCTGTGGTTCTTCCTTTCGTCCAGCAGATCCTCCTCCCTTTCACCACCTCATCAGATTCTCCACCTGTCAGTCTCTATAACTCAAATACTGAAAATTTCAAGGATATTTTGTTTCTACAGACTTGGCAACTACTAGAAGATGGATAAAGTAAGAGATATACAATCCCCTGATAATTATAAAATCATATTAAATTATAAACAAGCATCTCATGCTCTGCCACAATACTATATCATGCTTACATGTGTGGAAAGTCACCACACATATAATTTTGAAACAGTCCCAGCACATGCTGTCACTTGCCTAGAAAGAATTATTGGGATATATGACATAAAAAGGACATAGAGGAAAAGGAAATCATGATTCTGTAGCTGTGCTGCTCAGAGAACTGCTACGCTTTTCCTTTGGACCTTTCAAGAGAGATTGAAAGACAATAATTCATGCCTAAAAAACTATTTGCTGCAATCATATTTTCCAAAATTAAATATCATTCCAAAATTAAATTATCATTAAATATCATTTCAAATGTCCATGTTATGGATAAAGATGCTTTTTTTTTCCTGTTGAAAGAATTTTCCCTCAACAGCTCTCTTTAAGCCAATTTCTACTAAGTGTAAACAAGGTCAACTCAAAGTGCATGAGGAAGAAAAAAACAAAAGNATTACATCCAAATTGGGGAACTGTCTTGCATGTGGCTTTGTGTAGTCCAGAGAGAAGATGGCAGGTGGACCCCTGTCCAGAGCTTTTAGGGTTCATTACTGCACCCACCACACATTTCTTGCCTACTGCAGCTGTTCACAGCACGTGTGCCACAGCAGCGTAGGAAGACTGAGGAAACAGCTGTTACAGAGTTTCTATTTTAACAGAATCTCACAGAAATATAGGCAATACAACATACAAAATTACAATTTACAGCCAGATTAATTTCTACTTGTTTTTGGACCTGGTTCTGTATCCGAACTAGGAGCACGTGGAAGAGGAGAAAACTACTTACACAGTCTTTATGACTCCTACTGTGGACTTAGTCTGCCTATTAAGCAAAATAATAATAGAAGCACAAGCACTGCAGGTGCAGGTTTCTCTTCTCTACGTTGTAGGGATGATATCTAAAGAAGGATAATTTATTTTATATAAGTCACAGCAATATTAAAGGAAAAACAATCCTCAGTACATACAAACAGGGACCTAAAATGACACCTTTTCGTAAGAGACTATAACAGGGATGATGTTTTTTCTTTTGATTCTATTACAAACAAACTACACTTTTTAAAAAAAGGAAAAAGAAAGTATCAAACTCTCCTGTACTTGCATACTAAGCTTTTAAACATTAGAAGACAAAGTGTTTATTTTCATAACGTAATATGAGTGGCTTCAGTTGCATCTGAATATTATGCTAATTCAAAAATCTTCGAATAATTAAATGCAAAGAAAAAAAAAGACAGCAGCACTGTGCTACATTACCTTTTCTAAAAATACAGAAAACGAGCTGTTCTATTTAATTACAGCCGCTAGGTGGCAAAGTTGGCCAAAGAACCAAACGTCTGAAACTTGACTGTATCTTTCTATTTGAATACAAAAGCCTTATTCAAAAAAATGCCACAGAAAATTTAAAAAGTGTAAAGGAAAAATTAAATTCAGTAATCATAAACCTATTTTATGACATTATCTGTAAGCGATTTAAACTGCTTCATCCATCTATTAAAATCATTAAAAGACGGTAAAATAATCTTAGCGAATGTTCTTGAAATCACATGAAGTAATTACTTCACTGAGCAAAAATAAAAACACTGAATACAGATTTTAAGTTTAGAAGAGAAATACCTACTAACACATACGATATCTTCTGGCTTGACAGCAGGCACAGTAATGCTATCTTTTGACTACAGAAGATACAGTACTCCTTATGTTTCTTGATATAAAAGCTGCTTTTCTTCCTTTCAAACCAGCACAGTCACTCTCCATCTGGTTGAATTTCAGCAAATACTTTACAAAGAGAGACAGTCTTTTAACCTTTTCTTTTAGTACTTTCTTCTCCTTAACCTTTTCTGGCTAGTTCCTACTTTTTCTCTTTATTTCAGCACATCTGCTTGTTGATTCATGCTTTAAGTTAAATTCCATGCTGTCTACACTTACACATCCCACCGTACTGGATTCAGTGATACCTCCAATACAGCTAAAAGTGACATGAAATGAACATTAGTTGATCCACAAACTCTCTGCAAATATACTGCAAAGCAAACTCCATTTGACTCATCTGGAACTCATGTTAAAGAAAGGAGTTTGGAAGAAGAGCTCTCCTGTCCCACAGTTCCCAAAGAACTACTGAGCCATCACTCAGTGAAAATCTACTCACAATATTAGTATCTCCCTCTGCCAAAAAGTAAAAATCATGAACCAGGAGCATTAAGCGTCCAAAGAGTTAACAAAGGCAGGATGATCCTGGCTTGTTTTTTCCTGTTTCATGGAACAAATCTGGTTAGCTCCAAGATAGAAGTATGGTGAACTCCACGGTTAAAGATTTTTGACTTGGCTAAACTACTTAACCATTCAGAAAAGTATAAACTTACTCTACTGAGTGTATGTTTTAATGGCAAGCTCTTGTCATATCAAGCTTTTTACAAGCCACTGGGGCTCCAGCATTACAAGGGAGGGAGACTGGAGAGAAGAAGGAATGTGAGACAACCACTGCAGATACTAAACGTTCAGGTTTTGATTGCATTCTTTACAGTAAAGTGGGAAGACCTAATGCTGAGTATCACCACTATTTAGTTTGCATTTTCTTTTAAGTGACAGTCATTAAAAAACATCCCTCTCAGAATAAGAAGGGAAGAAAACAGAATAAACCAGACTGAGGACGTGTCATTCCAAAGCAGTGAGCGCTGCCCCCTTGGAACGTTACCAGTCACACGCAGTAGATGTGGAATGTATTTTTGCTCAGTAGCATCCACTCCCATTCCTAGATGTGTGCCATCTGACATGTCAGTAAACCACCGATCATAGTGACACAGCTATAAAATCTGTGAGCTTCTGTGTCACACGACAGGCTAAAAGAAGCAGCCAGAAGTGCACTGAGTTTTTAACCTAAACTGCTGCATGTCTCTATCCAAAGCACAACGTGAGGAAGGAGGAGGGGACGATAAAGGAGGAACAAAAGAACAAGGCACCTGCTAAGCACATTTGAGCAGTCCAGTTTCTGGAGCACAAGAGACAGAGCAAGGTACTCTCACAGCTGGCTACCTTTGTTTTTCAGCCCCCAAAAAAGCAGTAGTCTGCTGACAGGTCACTTGGAAGCAGCTTACAATAATGTCCACAGTGAGGGTACAGCGTGAGTCCCTGTATCTCAGGAGGGCTCCAAATCACTCACTCACAGCATCTTCATGAGGTGCAGAGCTCATCACACACTTTAAACAGGGAATAATCTTGCAAACCTTCTTTCCTTCAGAAAATTTTCTTGTCCAGAGAAACACAGCATCATCAAGACATAAAGGGACATACTGGAGTGAGTCCAGCCCAGGGCCATGAGGATGATGAAAGGCTTGGAGCGCCTCACGTGAAAGAGACAGAAAGTTGGTAATGCTCAGCCTAGAGAAGAGACTTTATCCATATGTTTACATACCCAAAGTGACATGTAAAGAGCACCAGCAACTCAGTGATGCCCCACGACAGGACAAGAGGCAATGGGCACAAACTGAAATACAGACAATTCCAATTAATTATTAGAAAGCTATTTTACAGTGAGGGTGGTCAAGCACTTTTACCAGGTTGCCCCGGGAGGCTACGCAGTCTTCGTCCTTGGATATATTCCAAAGCCTCCTGGACATGGCCTTGAGCAAACAGCTCTAGCTGAGTCTGCTCCGAGCAAGGGCTTGGACTCAATGATCTCCAGTTATGCCTTCCTACTTCAATCATTCTCTGATTCTACAAACACTAAATACACCAAATGACACAGAATTTTGCATAAACTTAACTTGCAGCAGTCTTTTTGCTTAAAGAAAAAACTTATAATCTTCATTTCTTATACTACTGAATGTTCAGCTTCTAGAAAACAATGGGAAAGTAAAGCTCTGCTACTTCTGTATTGTGAGCAAGGACATAACCAGTGTAATTTTTATTGAAAAGAAGTCTGTTTTTCTAAATCCGTCCTTATTACTAGCCAAAGAATAAATGTATTCAAAAGACAATTACATTAGGCTTTACAATTGTTTTGTGAAGCTTTTATAGATATTTAGATGCTGGAAAGTTTTAAGAATGCACTGCTATGAAAAACTAAACATAAACTACAACATTAAAAAAAAAAAAGCATAGCAAAACTTTCCTCTTATGACAGTCTCACTAACTTCCAAAGCCTTCTTCAAATATTCCCTTCATAATTACCAAATTTGTTGGACTCTTGGAAAACAGCCGTCTAAGATATTTCTACTGAATTGTGTTGTTACTGATCAGCAAACCGTAATATAAGGAATGGAGAAGTTCAAATGCAACACAAACCACATTTTTTAAGAAGTTCAGAGTACTCAGTGACAATTCTTTCTCACAAAACAAACAAGCAAACAAAAACAACAACTTCTTTTTTAAAATATGTATCACAGCTTATTTAAAACAAAATTTTTCTAGGAAAATAAATCTAGTACAATAAAAGCAGCTGGTGCAATATGAGTGGATTTTCTGCAAATTATGGGCAATATCAAAACAATCGCCTTTCAGACTGGTTTCCTAATACAACTTATGTCTCCCTCTTCGTACTGGGCTCATTTGCCAGTTTTGATAGTATTTGACCTCATTAAGCATTAATTTCCTACAGATTTGCTTAAATTAGTAGCCAAGTAAAAAGAAACTGTAGGGTCTGTAGGAAACACTGAGGGATAAACATGGCAACCATTACACAAAGGGCCTCAATTTTGGACAAAATGCCTTAGAAACTAAGGCTAAATATATTTGAATAGACTTTAAAACAGCAAAATAAATCCTGTTTTATTATTCGAATTTCAGCACACTTCATTAAAGTAATTCAAAACATTCTTTCTTCTCCAAACTGACCCAAGACCCAAAAAGAATGTCTGCATTACGCAACGGCAAGTGAAAAAACCACACGTTACTACCAGTTTTGTGGCACTCTCTGAGCTCTGCCACTCTCTGTGGGGATGTGGGTGCCCCAATCCCTGGCTCTACGGGCAGCTACCATACCCTAGACAATGAAAGCCCAGAAGCCCTTGAGCTCCAAGGCTGGGCTCATGGGGTAGGAGGCAGAGAGAGACAGCAAACCACAAGGTACACCTCCGCCACCCTTTGGGCTCTGCCAAATCAGAGACTTCTCCCAAATTAGCATCTTGCAAGCAAAACCCAACCAAACCAGGAGACCTCAAGTTTCATCCTAGCAAACATATACCATGACAAACGAGACAACTACAAGGATGAAAAGATCACAATCGTTGTGCTGAGTACTCTTGTCTGGAGTTGGCTATGTCCCCCCAGTTCCCATGGATCACACTGAAGATTCTGGTGGGTAAAGGCTGGGGGGCAGAAAAAAAAGAGAGGGAGAAGGAAGGATATGCCTCTGAAGGTGACTTCTTGGGAATTTTAAAGGACAAATGGATGAAAAGTAGAAGAAAAACACACAGTGCTTAGAGCATAGCAGTAAGCAGCAGCAAAGCTTGGACTGGTTTCATAGCAAAGAAGGGTAACCTGGGCAACCCAGATAGAAACAGATTTTTTTATTATTTATTTATTTTTAAAAGAGACTTTCAAATATTTCTCCCCATTTTATTTTAGGCATTTCCAAAGCAACTCAAATAAAGCACCTTGGAACTCTTCAGTGTCCAAAAAAGGATGCAACATGTAAATGAACAAGAATTTCCAGATGGCACATCTCGTGAACTCAAGTAAGACATCCCTGGGGTATTAACTAATGAAATCTCTACTTCCTCCAGCTACTTGTTGCTTGGAAGAATTCAGATGGCACCAAAGCATTTCGCTGGAAATGAAAACACTTTAAACCTTGCAGTCCGACTTTGCTTGAAACCTGATGCGGTGTCAGGAAGCCCCTGTCTCCTGAGACAGACTCCATACATGATAACTTAAGCCTGACTAATCTTGGCTTCTCTGTTTGGATTCCATATTGTTTTGATAACAGAGTGATCAGAAGTTCAAACAGAATGGAATGAGGAAAGAGTAGCAGAAGAGGGAGTGCAGGTTTTATAGCCATGCAACATGTAAATCATAAAGAATACAGCCCACCATTGTGAAATGCAGCATGTCACTATAATTTTTTTTCTTCTAGAGGCATAATCAAGTCAAAAACTGTTACTAGTTGCAAACAAAAGTATGATATAGAAAACGAACTGTAGTGCTCCGTGCTGCTAATACCTTTACATTTCCCTGTAAATGCCACTTTGAATCCTGAAATGAGTATAATGATTGACACAAAATGGTGACTAAAATAACCAAAAAAATAGAAGCTCCGTTCTGAAAAGCAATGCATGCAAATAACTAAAAAGGTGTCAGGATCCAAACCATGTCCTTTATAAAATAATTTTTGAACTGTTACAGATTAAGAAAGTAAATTGGGTTCCAAAAGTAAAAATCAAACTGTTTATGCAGACATGAACAGTTCATGAAATAATGTATTAAGAACCCCAAACCTTTTGTTTGATCTATAATGAAATGTTTAGTTTCTGTATTCTTAAACTACTTAATTAAAATAAAATAAAAATATGATGTGCCTTGAAAGCAAAAACTTTGCTTCAAAGCCAGAACTTAAACTTGCTTATACCAACTTTACTAATTTACAGTGTAGCTTAATATCCTGCCCTGCTGTCAGCCAGCCAAATGCTCTCTAACTGCCCACCACCCCCTCCCTAGGGACAGACTGGGAATTGGCATTGGTATCCTTCCCAGATGAACAAACATACGCCCCTTCCCACACCCGCCAGCAGTCCGGCCTGGATGGAAAGTGACTGCTGGGGCAACCGGAGAGCTGGGGACAGGACACATCTCCCCCTGACCACGCGCTGCCCAGCACAGTCCCTGGCACTGCTGCACCCCTGCTAAAATCCGCAGAAGTTCCAGAACCGGGACCTGCTTCTGGAGCAGATGGTCCGGTTTACCCCACCTTAAATTACCCCTGGAAGAAGGCTTGGGGTGGCCCAAGAATATCTCATTTCAATCTATTCAACACCACCACTGAGGCTGGTCATGAATGGTTAAAGCATGGCAAAAAGAGGCCAGCATACCCTTTCACACTTCTGTGCTATACGTCAGTGCTGGTATTTCAATCTCTGCTTCATGAAAGTCAAAACAGAACAAATCTTTATGCAAAAAGATGTTCCGCTATCCCCTCCAGTCTCTCACCTACTCTTCGCAGTGCATAAAAATCTTAACTTCTGCTAATTCAGGAGTGTCTATCCTTACTTGAGGACAATCTCTTCCTCAAACGTATGCTATAGTTCTTTTAAAAAGCAATACAGTACTTCTGCTCTTCTCAACACAGTTTTACCAGGTCACTACAAGCAGTTACATAAATCTTGCTTTCTGTCATCACTTGACATCATTCACTCTTTTTAGAACTTTTCCTCTTACAAAAAAGATGATTGTCACAGGCTTAACAGAATTTTCTTCCCATATTGCACAGGGCTGAAGTTAGGTGTCACCTAACTGCATGCAACGATTATTACATTTTGGAAACAGAACCAAAAGACAAAAACAACCCTCCACATCCGATCTTATATCCTCACTGTTTTCCACAGAGGATTCATAGAGGAGTCTACTTCACTTACAAAATGGCTGATTTAGACTACGACTGCATATTGCTTTGGTTACAATGGAGCACATAAATCATATTAGCAAAGAGTACAGCTGGATTCAGATCAATTGTAGACGTGTTCCTGCGCAGCATCAGGTAAGCTGTGACACTTGGTAACAAGCTAAACACCACTACCATGTGGCACACACCAAATGCCTACTCCTGGACGATTACCAGCTTGGTTTCATTCACACATGAAATGAGTCAGAAAGATGTGTCCCAAATTCTATTGGTCCAGCATTACAGACACAGGAAAGTTTGTACATCTCACACTTAGCCATGCTCTCCAGCTTGTCTGTAATGCGACACCAATAATCAACATAGTAAGTTTGCGAGCTGATTTTTGAAAAAAACCTAGACATTATTAACAAGCCCACAATATTCAGAAGGGGAATTAAAATATATTAGAGCTTTACTTTTTTATACCAGGGATTGAAACTAGTTCTGAATTTACAGCTCTTTCTCCTTTGAAAAACAACTCAACTGTGGTTCCTAAAGGGAATACTAATAATCAATTTAAAAACTGTTGTTTTACGTATCTACCCATTCTTACAATTATTTTATAGGTAGAAAATGCTAAAAAGATTGAAGCAAAACAAAGACAGAGGGTAAAATCTATACATTAGTCTATTCCCTGATTTTCATCTTCAGGAAAGTAAGTAGGGTAAATGGGTGCTAGGAAAAAAGAGTCCAACACATCTTTCACATTTTGAGCAGCTTGAGACTTTTGCAGAGTAGGTGAAAGAGGATGTGCCTGGAACACACTAAGCTGTCACTTCCCTCAGCAAATTAAAGACAGAAGTGATAGTGCTAACGAAGTGGGAAACAGGTCCACAGCGTGGAGAAAGATGCATCTCATGAAAAAGAAAAACATTTCTCAACACAGCCCTATGTCTTAGAATAACCAAGAGCATTACTCGCCATCAGTGACTCATGGAGATGAGTATCTGTTCACAGATGTCACACTGCTGGCATTGAATGCATCACAAGGGCAGCAACCTTCAACTCACTGGCAGGCTTATGTTCTCAGAGCCAAACTACCTTGACAAAGACTGGAGAAAACAAACCCACAATTACAATTACAATCCTGAAGGATTATTTTCCTTTTCTCCTTTCCCCTTCAGATGGCATGGGGCTTTTCTTCCACCAAAGGAAACGATAGCTGCAGCAATTAACTGTATTCACAGTATAGGAAATCGTTTTATACAGCTGCTGTCACACACACAATAGGCACAGAATGGTTTTGGCATCAAACAAAGGAGGAGGCAGTTTTCTCTTGAATGAAGTAATTAGTTGTCAAGCACGTTTATGGACTTGCTGTCTGAATTTATATTATGCTCCAGCAAATTGTGTAGATTTAATTGGCACTAGGAATCACTACAGTATACTCACCAATTTTGTTAAAATACAGCAAAGCAAGTTTTGTTTCCTGCAAGTTTTATTTGGAATTTAGTTCTGTTTGCTATGTCTTACACAAAAATTGTAACAGCTCAGCAATGGTGGGAAATGCTAAAGTTAACCCAAAACAGCTCCAGAATTCTGGAAGAAAACAAGTAAGGACATTTTTCCTTTCCCTTTTTATAAGTTATAAATATATTTTTCATTTCTTTTCCTTAAACAAAACAAAACAAACAAAAAAACCCCAAACCACCAAAACAAACAAAAAACACCCAAAAACCTCCCACCAAAGCAAAAAAAAACCAACATACCACCTTAGTTTAATCTTGTCAACTTTTCACCATCTAGAATATTAATTGAGATATTATTTGTAATACTTGATAATTTTCATTGCTCCTAACTGTGCACAGTACTTCAAGGAACTCAAACAGGGCAAAGCATGTGTTCCAAAGAGATTGCAAAGTACTTCTTAGAAGTAGTCCAAAGGCAGAAAAAAAAAGCACAAGGACAGAAGAAAGCCATTAGTAAAATCAACCAGAACTCTATCACTAATAATAAATAAAACATATTAATCAACAATCTGATCAAAAGGCTGTTCAGTTAATATTCACAGCATGCTGAGGCACTCAAGTCAATTCCACACTCAGAAGCAAATGACAGATTTAGATCTACAACCATTTTCAGCGGATACAATAAACATAATTTCATGAGCAGCTTAATTTCAGTTTGACTCAACTCTTTAACAAAGAAACTTTCACTTCTAGAAATACATGTAAACCCAACACCACAACTTGTACTCTACTGAGACAAACACAAAAGAAACCTACCTTTACAGTTAATTATAAAGCACTGCTACATCAAGTATCTCTTAGAAATAAAATCCCTGCACTACTGGTAGTACTTTGCCTGCAGTAAACACTGACCTAAACTCCACAAATCACATGGGCATGATTTTGTGGTTTTGCTCTTAAGGTGCTATTTTGCGTCTAACCTTTCTTTAAGAAAAAAAAAAAAAGAGTCTATTTCCATGCTAATTTGCAACCAGAGAGTAGATGTCTCTCCCTGAAGTGGCACCAATAAGCTCTTGCTCCTCTTCTGATCCTATAAAGACATCCTGCAGACCTACTCCAACTTTAGGGCTATGTTCTCTGGGTTTTGAAAAGCCAGTACAGCTCACTACAACCAAAGAAGCAAGAGAGATCTCACTTTCGCTGAAAACGGATAAAGACAACCAGAAAGACGGAAAAGCAACAGCCTTCCTTGAGGTATAAAGGAAATCTCTGTAGGAAGCAGCCTTGTACAAACTATAAAGACTTTAAAAAGGGTCTTGGAGTCTTTCAAGGGTCTTTAAAAAAACCCTTAATGTTTTTTTTGTTGGCTTCAGGTGTTTTAACAAGTCACTTAAGAACTAAAATAGTACAAACAGGCTCAACCTATAAGAAATTAATGAAAAATACTTCATCTGTAAAGACTACATTAATTGCTACATTAGTTGCTACATAACTACAAAAAGTAAAACTATACTCAAAATTATCAAGGCATGCCTGAAATAATATAGTTAAATGCAGTCCAGTCAAACACTGAAAATTATTTCTGCCAGCATGGTGCAAGTAACATTTCCTGCTCAAGAACACATTATGTGTGACTCAGGAATGAACTGTGACTTCTATGGTTACTACGATTTTTCTGTTTTCCCTAGATAACAGTGATACAAAGAAGCAACTCAATCATGACTTATAAAAAATAAAAAGCCTTAATTTTTTAAGAACAATCCCTGGATTACATGTTACATGATACCCAGTGAGCATCCATCTGCATGCCTATGTTCAATACTATCCACATCGACATACATTTTAAGACAAAGATTGATTTTGGAAACAGTCCAAACCATAAACACAGCACAGCAGTCTCAGTAGTGTCCTTTAAACCATAACCACTTAAAATGACAAAATTAATATAGCCTGATGTTTCCAGATGTCAGATTCTCAATACATCTCGGATGACTAGGCTCAATTATCTAGATTAGAGGTCTTTCCTTTTCATTAGCTCGCACACAACAATAACAAAAAAACAATGAATGAGGTAGAACAAAAACTTATGTTGCCCTCCAATTCTGACTCTTACAGAAACAGCTTCAGACAGCTTTTCTCAATGCTGTAGTGCCTTGGGTGATTTAACGTTTAATTAAGCAGACTAGTTAAACAAGACTTTAACTTTTAATATGAAAAATTATGCTGAAATGTGCATTTAATTTACTGTTAGAGGGCTTGCAATATAGTATTGGCTCCTTAATGGAATTTATCCTCTCCTTTGTAAATATTAATAAAGTATTACAATTGTGAAAATCCATATTATTAGAATACAACAGGGCCCATACCCACGGTCCTTACAGACTGTGACAGACGGATCCCGTTCTTTCAGCAACACACCCACAATAAATACAAACCCTGAGAGTGCCATTTGTACATGTGTGTTGGAAAGGGTGCAATTTAGAAGCCAGTTCAACACGACAGACAGATCCGTCTCTCATAGAATCAAGAACTGTGCTTTGCAGCCATAGCTCTGCGATCTAATGTTTCTCCAAGATGCAAATGTTCATACTTTTTTCTAAACAAAGGCATGAGACCTAAACCAGAAGTTTCAATTATTAAGGTTTAGGCTTAATTACAAGAACAAACGAGGGTCATTTACAAAAACAGAAAAATAAGTGATTACAAAAACCCAAAAAGCAGTGGAAAGTGTGTCATGAACTACCTCCTGATTCAGCTGCTCCAATGGCAGGTAATGGGCATCTGTGCTACTCAACTTCAGCACTGTAAATCACATTAAGAAAAAATTAAATTCACCGCATTTAACTTCATATATTTATTGCCTTGAAAAGAACCAAGATTAAGTTTTTCTGGGAGACTTTAACTTGCTGGATGTCTGCTGGAAATAGCACAGTGAAGAGGACAAAGTATATGAGGTTCCTGGAGGGTGTGAAAGATAAATTCCTGACACAGCTGGCAGGCAAGCCTACCAGGGATGGTGCCCCACTAGACCTGCTGTTTACAAGCAGAGAAGGGCTGGTGGGAGATGTGGTGGTCGGAGCTCATCTTGGGCACAGCAGCCACAAAATGATAAAGAGTTTTTGATTCTGGGTGAAATAAAGAATGGGGTCAAGAAAACCTCTGCCTCGGAATTCTGGAGGGTGGACTTTGGTCTGTTCAGGACACTGACGGATGATAACGTTTATCTTGTTGCACTTCCAAAGAGCACACATCGCTTCCTCAGAATTCCTCTCAACAGAACAAAAAAGTTTTCTTTATTTTTCTTCACTGGAGGTTAAAAATCTTAAAAGTACACTTCACATCTGAAAAGGAGATCCTGATGTTTACAGAACTCTATCTCATTGCACTTCCAGAGAGCACGTATCACTTCCCAAGAGCTCCTCTTAATGGAACAAGATTTTTTTTATTCTTCTTTACTGGAGGTTAAATAATATTAAAGTACATTTCACATCTGAAAACAGACTGTCATTAAGCTTTTCTATTTCAAAATGAGTTCTGTTTCACAACTCAAAGTGTCTCCCTTGAAACAACTTTACCTGATGGGACCATTTTCCCACCTGAAGAAACAGGTGATAGAGCAGAGGGTTGATGAAGCCGCAGGACATTTAATCAGTCCTTGCTGTTTATTACTGAAACTGTGCAGGGAAAGTGGAATGAGGATTTTGGAGCCTTTCTGGGGTGACAGTACATGGGAACAAATGAAATCCCCATGAAACTCTGCATTTGCACAGAACATGTTCCAGGGGAACACGATGGTGCTGCAGGCTGAGGTGCTGTGCCAGCCCACCCCAGTGGCTGCAAACTGACTCCTGGTCCCCCCAGATCACCCCAGAGGGGAGGGAAAGAGCCAGCATGCTCCTAACCTCGGGACTCCTCCCGACACTTCAGATCCAGGGCAAGCTCTGTCACTTTTATGCTGCACTGGCAATTGGGGTGTGAGCAAAATAAGTAGGAGCTACTACTAACCAAGTCTGGCAACAGGCAACTGATCACTGAACATTTGCCATAGTATGTATTCGATATCCTCACGAACCCACTTCGCATAAGGCTTTTGTTCTGGATACAACTATTCTGCGTGAAAAATAATCTCATCTTCACCTTGGGATAATGACAGGATCATCATCTTCACTGAGGACTCGTTCACTCCAGCCTTGGAGCATTTCCTGAAAATTTAATTTTTGAAGTCTGATAGAAGTTGATTTAATTTTACTTTTTAGTTGCCAAATCCAGTTATGAAGACTGCAACACGGAAGTGTTACAAGTCTTACACTCTACCCCACACTGGTTTTATTTCAGGCTGGCAGAAGGATGAAGGTTGGAGGCCAGGACAGCTGCGCTCCAGCTCATTCACACTCAGTGGTCCCAATTGCTGCCGCCTTTGGGAACTGCCGGAAGGCTACAGCTGTCACTGGCAACTGCAGGTTGCAAAACCAGCTTCTTTGGCTGGTGTAGCCTCCCTGAAGACCTGAAGTTTCTGCCTTCAGAGGCTCTGGGTGCCTTCTATACACTCATCCTCGGTTAGGGAGCGTGCTACAGCAAGAAAAACAATTCCGCCTAACAGCGAGTTAATAGAGTTATTTTCTTCTAATATTAGAGCATTTAAAAGAAGCTGTATCTGCAGAATTCATTAAACTAACTTTGCAACTAATTTCTGCCAAACTGTTGAATCCAACAGTTGGTGGCAGAAAGCATTAATTAGCATGTCACATTACTGTATCTGCTGTTAGAGAGTATTGACTGCAAGTTAACTATTACATGGGGTACCACAAAAAAATCTAAATGACACTTTACACATAGCAGCTCTCTGCACACCATAGCAACAGAGAGACACTGAAGTAAAATGGTCTGGTTTCTATAGCAACTATCACACAGGCCATCTGTAATCAAAAGAAAACCTAGCAAAGGAAACAAAATGGGGGATTTCGCACACTGGAAGACTATTCATGTACTTAAAATATATCACTCCTTAATGTTCATTCTGTTCTAGTCCCAAAATATTATTTAATTGCAAGAATTCTACAAATGCTTCTGAAAAAAACTTTTACTTAATGAAATAATAATTAAAGCTCACCAGCACTATCTCCATCACTACAAAGGACATGCTTTTAAAAAAGCCAGTTTTTTTCAGACACCAGATATCTGACCCTCAAGATCCAGAATCCATGAGCTCATCAAGTATTTGGTTACTATTTTATTCTGAAACTCAAATACTGTAAGAGGGACACCTGTACTATACTTCTGACTATCTACTATACAGAACTGCTTTTAGAAAGATAGCATTTCAGAAAGAAACATTTAACTATACTTTTTCTAAAGTATAAACATAGAAAGACATAGCTAACTTTTGGAGAAAAAAAAAAAAAACCCAAAGAAATCCAGATATAAGAAAACAACAAATAGAAAAGAAATTAAACCCCCCTGAAACCAGATAGCCATTTTTGTCATGCAGTTCATGTCCTGAACAGAACAATATTATATTAACACATATCACACATGAGTGGAAGGTAAATTCAGTGTTAATGATGCAAGGCACTCTCTCCTTTACCTTTTTTACCTTTACCTGATATTTTAAATCTAGAGAATATAAAAGGGACTCTTACTTCTAGATAGGGAAATATTTTAATATTAAATGTAATTTCTGGTGGAAATTAACTGGCTATACATAGGCTTTTAATAAATTATAGAACTAACAATCAGTGAATAAACTTATCATTGACATTGTTTCATTTCTTTTGCTTGGGAAAATGCTAATTTGCAGAATATGAATCATCCACATGCTGAAGACAGACACTCCAGCCTCCTGGGCTCATAAGAAGTGGAAAGGGGCAATCTGGAATAACAAAATTCAGTTCTCTCTTCAGTATGGGGAAGGGGCGCTGGGGGACCACCACGGTGACCTGATCCTGTCAGAAGTTTATTCTTCGCTAGAGTTTCTGTGACAGCTGCTTAAACCCACTTCCCCAACATCAGGGTGGACTAAACCACAGATGCTTAGCCTATTACCTGGCTGGTCTGCCTGTCTCTCTGTCACTTCCCTGGGACAAGGCAGAAGGATGACTAGATGGCAGCACCGGTGACTGCTCCAGCACACGACGTCCTTCTCTGCTCTGCTCTGCCTGAGGCACCAAGATTAGAAGAAACAGAAATCTCTACTCAAGGTGGTGGCTGAGAAAATAATTATGGCTAAATATTAGCAAAGGCTGCAAAACTATTCCCTGCCTGGATTCAAACAGTGCTGGAAAAAGCACACAGGCTAATGAATTGCTGTGGCAATGGCTGCATCTTCCCTGTCACCATCCTTTCCACCCTTCAGACATGGAAGAAAACAGCCTATCCAGAATGCTGTTCCTTCTGGTGACACAAAAGCCACCACACAAAAGACTAGTGCCTGGTCTTCTCGCACCATATGAAAAAGAAACATGGCCTAACCGAGACAGCAAAATACAACAGGAAAAAAACAACACAAAAATCAGATTTTAATCACCAGATGCTTTTACTTCTATAGGAAACATAGGCTTGCATTGGAACTCAAAGATGTAACTTATTTGGCTGAGTACAGTACTACAAGAGAATTCAGAATGAGTCTTGTAAGAAGAGTTCAATCCTATGCTAAAGACTGTCTTTCATGTTACAGCCCTTCATCACCCATTTTGCAAAGATATCTATATTTATTTAGATGTGAAAGTAATTTTAGCACTCAAGCAATCTTAGCTTGGATCTATAATTATCCTGAAAAATAACAACCAACTGTAGTCAGTGTAGATTCCTTCACAGATTTAAGCAAAATTAAATAGATCTAAAGCATTGTTTTCATAATTTCGTTCACAAACCCATTTGGTGAGTTTCTCACATTCCTAACATCAGTGAACATAGAAACAAATGTCAGGATGCTTTACACCCCTCCTGATAACACATGCATGTGGGGAGCAGTTTTCAAAAACATATCCTCTGGCTGCGTAAATACCTTGCACTACTCACAATCCTTATTCTTTTTTTACCTAAAGGTCAAGAAAAAATCCTATCTTCTAATAGGTTTGGACAATGTGCAAGAAATGAAAGACTATAACTGAAGAAAAAACACACCTTTATCTCTGATAGTAGCAAGTTTTACAAAATCTACTAGCACTTAGGGAAGGAAGAAGTGGGGAGGTTGTGGAATGCTAAGGAGGAAGCCTTTAAATGGGTTATCTAAGAAGTCATTAACACCCAAACAAGATTATATTCTTGGCTACATCTCCACTAGCAATTATGCAGCACCACAGGATTCAGAAGACCCACAAAAACCAGTGCCAATGCCTCTGTGGGCCTCCACTGTACACAGAAAGGTTTTTATTTCACACAAGATTTAGTCTTGGACAAAACGTTTGCAGCGCAGATACGATTCAACCATCGGTTTGGACCCTACTAGAACTATAAAGGATTGCAGAAAAATTGGGGCACACCTCGAGCTTCTGCTTTTACACAGCCGCCACTTTAGTTTCCTGTCATGCTTATCAAAACCATTCTGTAAGCAGGAGATTTACTGCCATTTCAAATTTTAGAGTATTAATATATAAAGATAGAAGACCCTGAAGTCTTGCAGTAAACCAGAGCTGACTTGTGTCTCTTCAGCAATGTCATGTAAAATTTTCAGCACAAGGAAAACCTATGAGTTTTGTTCAGTTTTGATCTTTCAAACCTCAAAAGTGGAAACATGAGAGCAAACAGACCATCTATGGACAAAATGACAATTTAGCAAAAAACACCAAACCTCCTTAAAATGAAATAAAAATGCTTCATAAATGTTTACTAAAAACAGTGTTTGATCCAATTTGCTTTATATTTTCAAAATATATGTCTTACCAATTTAATGGGATTAATAATTATTATACTCTCAGATGTTCACAGTATCACAGAACTTCTTCCCTGCAATTGCACAAGTACTATATAATTTATGATATCTGGGAATTCTATGCTGATTCATGCATCATGTTCTAATTGCTTTGATGCTATATATATGATAAATGTATGTGCACTAACAGACCAATTAAAATTTATGAAAATTTTTAAAATATCATGCACACATCTTAAACACAAAATAATCCCACTGGAACAGAGATCTACTTCCAGCATACAACGGTGAAGTTTAAGATGAAATCAAAACTATTCTTATTAGAAAGTTTGTCTTCATCTCTGATATCTGTAACACTGCAGCATGAGATATATTCAGTGTTAAATGACACTGCAAAAGGTCAGAACAATTCCCCTAACTTTGTCAAGGCTGGTAAGATTGATAATTGTTTTAGATAAACTTAGCATCCATGTCATGTGTATTGGACTAAATATAAAATTCAGAGAGCAGAGGGAACAAACATATATTTAGAAATTAAAAATGGAATTTCATTTTCCAGACCAACAGTTCTGCACCCAAGAACACAATTCTGTAAATATTAACCAGTTCACTGGCATCTGATTTTTCTTACAATTTTTGTGTAACATGCACATAATTGCATGGAATCTGAGTGAAAGTGTCACTAAACTTCTTGCTGGTCTACCCTTTATAGTAGAATTTCTTTAGAACTGTGTTTTCTTTTTCTGTAACTCTTTGAAATCCAAAGCCATTTCAGGAAGTATACAGAAAAAAATTAGTAATTGTGCTTCATCGTCTTCCTAAATATGCTAAATAACCATTTAACACTGGCATTGGCTTATTAAATCTTCCGTTTAATTCAATGACATTGATTAACATAAATTCAGTATTCATTAACAAAATTTCTTTTGTGTCTTAACTTTTTTAACTGCAGAATTTAGAAGACGCAGAACACATTTGCACTGTAGTCAAAGCCAGTTTTCTTCTCATCAGAGCCAAAGTCAACACAAATGACAAATGATTCTCTATAACCATCCTTGAATAAGTGATTTAGCGCTCCATATGTACTCACTGCAGCTTAATTCCCATGGAACCAACTAATAGCCATGCTTTTGTTTATTCACTGTATTGAGAAACTTTATGAAACATTAAAGAGTGAAGGACAAAATTAGAATTATGGAAGCACACATTTTTCATGTATTTGTGTCCTTAAGCTTAGATATCCCTTGGCTGACACAAGAATACAAGAATGAAAAAATCTGTAACATTTAGGGTCACTGAGAGAATCAGTTCTGGATATTACAATTACCTGCAGCAAAAGACTTATCCTCAGAGAATATTTGAAAAGACAAAAAGAGTAATCCACTACACACACACACACGTGCTGCTGGCTAGTCCATGCAGCAGAACACATATTAGGAGAAAAATACACACACAGTGGCAGGGCACGGTAACTTCAGTACAACCACATCTATCTCTGTGCTATTCTAATGCAAAAATGACAAGAGATAAACATCCGTATTCAAAGGGACCTGAGTCTGATTGCTGAGCAGAAAAAAAGACAAACTTATTTCACAAGAATCTATGCAATTTAAAACCTGTAAATGCTTTGGCTTTATTTAAATGAATAAAAAACATTCTCCTGTAGTAATTACGGACACAGTACCTTAGCCATTAAAAGATACATATGTATTATGCCTCTCTAACAACAACTGATATTTTAGAAACTAGAGCTAGACATATTTTCTGTTTCCCTGAATACCTGTTGATAGATACCACATAAACAGATTACCCAAGTAGGGCACACTTTTGTAATCAGAAAAACACTATAATTTACACCTAAAGAAAGCTTCTGTACTTCCACCTCAAATATTATTACATTCTGAACTTGTTTTTTTAAACTTATGTTGCAGGAAATTCTAATGCTACTTTACTCTGTAAAAAACTCATAAAGCCTGAGCAATAACAATCAGGAAGAGCTAACCCCTGTGCAATAAACACAGGGACACAGAGTTGTGTTTCAGCAGTGATCATGAAGAGAGAAAGAATTACAGAAACCAGCTATAGCAGCCTCTCTAAAATATGTCCCAATGCACATGCATTTGTGTTTTACATTTACAGTATGCTTTGCTCAATTATTACTGAAGCAGTGATGATTTCTTATCCTCCCTCATCTTTTGTCACCATCTCTGATTAATATAGTTAACCTAGCTGAAGACTTCTGCAGTTGCAAGAATAAAAATAATTCAAACAAACCAAAGAGAACAAAAAGCACTTAAAAATTCAAACAATATTATTGATGCTAACTGCCTTCCTCTTTTTTTTCCCTATGATAATTTATCCTGTGTATATTCTTTAACGTGTTGGTCAAAAAGAAAAAAGAACCCAAACAAAAACCTAATTTTATATTCAACAGATGAAACCATCATGTTCACATATCTGGAATAACACTTCCTTGTAATGTCTTTCTGCTTCCTTGCCAACTTTCAATAGCACCTTTGAGCACTTTTTATCACTTTCAGCAGGATTTCCAGAAGATGCCAATTGCAGCACGTAGCTCAGCTTCATGGAGTTTACAATCGAATGCACAGTATTTGACAAAAACTTAAATGTGAGTTCTGGTGAATTCGTTTTCATGCACAGAATAGTGTGTATTAAATTTCATGGTCCATTTTTAAATGTGTCTTTTTTTAGTGTTTGCATTATATATGACTAGATCATCTCCTGAAGTAGGCCAAGAGTAGATCACTGGACACTGATGTTTACAATCTGATTATCTGAACTGCTGGCAGCTACTTTGTAGGCAACTAAGGTGGCATGCTTTGCTGATCAGTGAGGCAATTTATTAATAACACAATATTTAGTAATTCTTTCAATCTAGGTCCAGTGCCATCACATGACAGTTATGAAAACTCTGTAAGGTCTGACAGCTCTTAATTTAATTTCCTTGCATGGCAGAGATATCCCTCTGAACCACAAGATGAAGAAATATTTCATTAAATTCTCCAGGCAAAACAAGATTCTTGTGGTTATATTTTGAAGATTCGGTACAAAAAAATTTAAATTTTCTGTTTAAATAAACTATAAAAATATAAGCTGAATGTCCAACCAATTATTGCTAATAGTAGACATAACAAAAAGCATAAAATATCAGGTAACACTGTAACAAATGTCACAGTTTGACTTGCTAGACACTATATAGACAGAAATTATAGAATTCTGGCCTTAAAGTTAAAACTATTATTGGCATTTCTTCAGAGATGCACATGAAATCAAAGGTTATGTAAAAATTAAAATCATTTCGATATTAGTGGAGAACAGATTGCTGGGGGGTATACAAGTGACCCAGTTTCCATGTCATTAAGAAAAGTAGTTTTCACAAACAATAAAATATTCCAACAATCTGCTTTTATAGCAGTTTCCTTCATTTTCATGGTAAGTCAAACCTATAACACTGTCTTTGTATACACTCATACTGAACATTTGAGCTTCACAGTCAAATGCTCCATGGCCCACTGACTTAATCTTGTTAAGGCCCACCTTTATATAACCATAACAAATTTCCTGTTATGTCAGACTTCAGAGACATTATTAGAAAGTTTACTTGAACACTGCTTGGACACGAGCAAAATATTTATAAGAGATAGCTTTGGTAGAACAAATTCAATGAGCAAATCATTTAAAGAGGGCATGCAACATGAGTTAATGTCTGTATTTATATAATAATGCATTATTATTTAGAAGATATTATCTAAAAAAATCAACAGAAAAAGTCAAGTCTAATAAATTTTTTAAAATTTCCTCTAAAACATGCAGCTGAAGGCCATCTAGTATTTTTATCCATTTCTTCTTTATAAGCATGTTTAGAAACATTTCTGCTAGTGTTTCTAAGAAATAAAATAACCTTTTGACAAAAATATCAAATACAGGAACACAGAATCATTAAATGGTGTTACTCGAAACTGAATCGCTGTCAACAAAAAATTCCATAAAAATTATCATCTTCTCATCGCCCTGCCCATTTTGCATTTTACAGACTGGTGGCTTTCTGTACAGCCGAGGATGGGGTCTAAACTGCTCAGTAACAGCACGATGCCATCCTGATCATGTTTCCCCATGGCAAGAAACAGCAAGAAAGACTACATACTACTGCTCTGGCCAGCCATACGGACCTATCAGCAGAAATCTATACCTCTCCCTAGTATCACATGAATAATGCATTAGCCGCCTAACTGCGTAGGATTTATCTTTGAAAATACAGGCTCAGCTCTCAAACCGCACTCTAACCAGTTTTGTCATACGGTGCCCAAAGTAACACAACACTAGGTTTCTTCTGGTGTTCTAAAATATTTGCTTGGTGCTTCTAGCTACACGTATCTCCCGTTAGAACTTTTAACTGGGAAAAAATAGGATTTTACAATGATTTTTTTTAACCTAAACAAAAATATTTTTTTCAGATAGATCTGGGTGCTCAGTACACTGACAAATAAAAAAACATTTGACAAAAAAAGCAAAGTGCAAACAATTACATTTCAGTTTAAATGTGTTGCCCAGACCCATGACACATCTAATATGTGTAAACACAAGGACAGTAAATGGGCTCAGATCAGTTCAGTGCAGCTAACGGCAGCCTAAACCAGGAAAACCTACATTGGTCTGTCTTAAGCCCTTGTGCATTTCCATATCTCAACCACTGCATTAGCCCAGTGTCCTGATTCCCTAAGCTTCCTCATGCACCAGATTTCTATTCTGGGCAGCACCACAGTGCTCCCTGCTTACACCAGAATCCTCTCCTTCCTCTGCAAGGGCCGGCTTCAGATGACAGCAGGTGTCTTGAACCTACACGTGTGCTTGTTGCCCCATGACAAGCTTCACATCCACTGACCATCCCACCACTGCCATAAAGAGAGGGCAAAGGTCAGATTTCACCCATCTGCACTGTGGAACCATCCCCTTCTGCCTTCTTCACGGCCTCTCCTCTGTTTTTCACAAATTCAGCATAAAATTAACATTTTTAGGATCTCCACTGCACTGCCAAATTTGACGGAGTAAGGCAATGATTTTGCAGAAAACAGGTAACTGACAAATTGGCCACTTCACTGGTAGGTTAACCTGAAAAATCTAGAATGCAATAAACAGTGATGGAGATAACATAATTACATGGAAACTTGGCCTGACTAAATTAATTTAAGCCAAGCACACAGATCTGTTTAAAGAGGGAACTAGGTAACAGTAGAATAGTTTGGAAAGGAGCAATCTAGAAAGGATCATGAACAATACTGGTTTCACAGAAAGCCTTTGCAGGTCTGTAGCTTAGAAGGTCAACATGATTTTGAACCTACAAAGAAATGTAAAGAGAGTGCAAGTAGGTGGTGTTATGGTTATTAGCAAGATTATTACTATGATAATGTGTACAGGACAAACATCCACACATCTTTTAGGCTGCTGATAAAAACAGTAAAATTTTAGAGGAGTGCCAGAAATATTACTTCAGGCATGTTAAGGCAGTTGAGTCTGTTTATTGCAGCAAGAAAGTTAAGAGGTGACTTGAACAAGGATTACATGTAAACTGGAGCAGGAAGGTCTTACAACAGTAAACAGGTCTTTAATCTAGTAGAAAATGTCAAAACAAAAGCAAAGGATTAGAAATGAATCTAGACAAATTAGGTGAGACTAACTGCATTTTGGACAGTCATTAAGAATAAATTTAGATGGCACAGTTTTAAAAAACG
>VZTF01005664.1:3034796-3071289 GCA_013397755.1 Cnemophilus loriae
GAGGGGAGGGGACCCAAGTGGGTGAAAGGGGTTTTTTTAGCATTAAAATTAAGAGAAGAAATTTGTGATGATCACCATTAACCACATAAATACTGAAGTGCAACAAAACACTTTTGATGCGCTTAAGTAATTTAGCTAATGTAAGGTCTAAATTAATGTAACTGGAGACATGAACAATAAACCTGATTCACAATGCTCTGATTTCAAAAAAAGCCTTTTGTAAACTAATCTCAACCTCATGGTTTCTTCTCCTCCTAAAATCTTGGTATTGATTTATGAAACCTTCTCATTTTCATCTAGATTGTGAAATCCTGCATATAACTTGAGTTTGTGTTTTGGATCATTTGGCGTTTAATGTGCCATTTTCCACTCCTTGGTTTGCTGAAGGGAGGTTGCTGAGCCCCTCTGAAACTAATCTGCTGTTCTCTGTTTCACAATTCAGTGTCCCCTGAGTCACCACTTGTATTTGCCTGAATTATGGCTCCTCATTATGAGCAATGATTCACAGTTCTCCAGCGGCTCACACAGGTTTCACATAGGCCTTGGTAGACTGTGACTGTAGAGGGCTTTAGCACTGTAAGGTAAGTCATTTAGCACACTTGCTTCACCTCTTTTAACACCACCTTTACTGACCATGGCCAAGGACAGCTTGTAAGAAACAGCTGTTTCCTGATGGAACATTCAAGTTCAAAACTAATGGCTTACCTCAAGTTCACACATGCAAAGTAATAAACTACAGACCAGCTTGAGAAGCCAAATCATTTCCAGTTACTGGCTTGAGATTCAGGATGATACTTTTATAAAACAGGACTCACCCAGGTGCCAGTCACAATAAAATTACAGAATGGCCTCAGTTGGAAAGGACCTTAGAGATCATCCAGCTCCCACTCCCCTGCTATAAGCACTTTCCACTAGACCAGGTTGCTCAGAGCCCCATCTAACCCGGCCTTGGACACTTCCAGGGATGGGGCATCCACAACTTCTCTGGGCAACCTGTTCCTGTGCCTCACCACCCTCACAGTAAAGAATTATAGAGCAGAGGGGCAGAATCACCTCCCTCAAACTGCTGCTCACATTTCTTTTGGTGCAGCCCAGGACACAATTGGCTTTTTGGGCTGTGAGTGCACATTGCTGTATCATGTCCCACCTTTCATGCACCAACACCCCAGCTCCTCCTCAGCAGGGCTGCTCTTGATCTGTTCATCCCCCAGTCTGTGTTGACACTGGGGGTTGCCTTGACCCAGGAAGAGCACCTTGCACTTGGTCTTGTTAAACTTCATGAGATTCCCATAACCCACTTCTCGAGTTTGTCCAGGTCCCTCTGGATGGCATCCTGTCCTTCAGGTGTGTCAGCTGCACCGCTCAGCTTGGCGTCATCTGCAAACTCACTAAGGGTGCACTCAGTCCCTTCATCTGTCATCGATGAAGACAGTAAATAACACTGATCCCAATCATACAGAACATTACCCCATGTCCAAGTGAACCCTGTTACAGTTGGAGTAATAATTGTTAATAATAATTGTTAGTAATAATTGTTAATCCAGACTAGAAGAAAGCTGTCGTGATTTTTGGCTTATCTCAACAACAATTAAAACAATTCATGGAAAACTCACAAAGCATTAGGCACCCTGACCTGTAAAAAATTTGCACGATTCAAAGTTTGTACACAAATCCCCTTAAGGGAAAAAAACCATTATTATGGGCATTGCAAATTCTAACAAAGTAAGATGCTACTGAGAAGAGCAAACACAAATCAGACTGCTTCAGATGCATGACATCCACCATTACTAATTCCTCCAAGGTTATTATCAATCTAAATTGCTCCTGATCACAAATAGAAACAAGAGCTGCACATTCTTTAGGAAAGAGCAACATTCATTCATAATGTATTCTGAACATACATGAAGATGACACACAGCTGCACTCTCCGAAGAAGGCACTATATAACAAATGTTGGGAATGAGCCAATGTTGCAGATTCCAGGTCCTTTTAGGGTTGCTTTCTGATTGCATCCAAAGAAAGCACCAACAGCAGAAGCTATGGGAGAAATGCATAGATTATACCAAGGAGCCCATCTGAATCACTTAGTTTCTTTAGGTGAGCTCTATTAAGACTGGCCTGGAGCAATCAATGAAGTTATTCTCACAGAGAAAGGGAGCAGAGCAAACAGTGCAGAATGGGAAACCACAAGAGGCTATGCAGAAGAACACCTTGACAGTAGTAAACCCCAAATACTTGGCTGAGCATCTCACTTGTTCTTAATTAGGCATATGCACGCTTTACAGGAAACAGTCTTCTGTGTCCCATTCAGTCTGGGCTCCCCTAACTGAACATAATTCTGCTATTATTAGGGGCAGTCGTTTGCCACTAAGGATTCTTTATTCATAGGCTAAGACTGGTAAGAAATGGTGGCTTTTTCATCTGTATGATGATGCTGGGCTGGCCACTGCCTAGCCTGGATTGTTTCTAGAGAAAAGGAACCAGAATTTCCTAGTCCATTACACTGGCATTTCCTGCAAGCACTACTGGCACTTTAAAGAGAGAGTAGTGGAATATCTGAGTCATACAAAATGATGCCAGAAATGAAAAGGAGGGAGGGAGACAAAGAAACAGAAAGAAAAAGACACTCAAGATCCATAAATCTACCAGAAGTCCCTGAATATAAAGGCTGGGGAATGAATAGCATTCATACTGCTTTGTTAGAAAACAAACTGTATTTAGTCTAGGCATCTAATGAAGCTGCAGGTTCTAACTTTTGTTTACTTTCTGTCACCAGGCAGAATCTGCTGTATCTCAAGTTGAAAAGTTCATAAACTAAACATTATTTCAAAAGTTCAAGAACTACACACACATCATTATATAATGCAAGTGCTTAGCGTCCAGAATACGCGGAAAGTTTGCCTCTTGACAGTCCTAAAAAGGCAGAAATATTTTTAAAAGCATTGATTGAGCATTTTGTATCATTACTAACAATAGCTTTCTTTAGTTCTTTATAAATGATTCTTTGCTTTTATTTACGTCGCATCAAAACACTAATGGAAATCATTCTAAACTTATTTATATCTAGTTCAAAGCATCAAGATGAAGAAATTTCCTAATAGAGAACATATTTTCTAATGAATCCAATTTTTTTTTTAGCTAAATTAAATGTTCAGAGAGCATAAAAAATGTTGGGCTGTACTTTGGATGAGTTATAAAAACAATAAAAAGAGCTTCTGAATATAAGCAAAGAACTCCTGTACATGTGCCAAGAATTTTTCAACTTTATCAACATGATTAATTGTTTCATTCTGAAAGGGGCCATGTACACATACAACCCTGAAACACATGAGGTTCTGCAAATGAAGTCAGCAACAGCAAAAAGAACTCAGGAAACATTACAGAACTAAACAGCAAGAACTGTTCCCAGCTATTAGACAAAGAAAAGGGGAGGGCTGTGCCAAAGTGGTGCTTTCACAGAGCTGTGTGTCTATGTTCTGAAAATGTATGTTCAGCAGCATCAGAGCAAAGTAATAAACTAAGCCAAGATTAAATCTCAAAGTTTTGAAAATAACCCTTTGTCTTTTCTTGACTCCATATTTGAAGATGCACAGTGGGGCTGATTTCTTCTCAATTTGGCATTAAAAACCAGCCTCAAGAATGCAGGACACATTATCACAACTGCTCATTAATCAATCATATCTTACATTCAGCAAACATTGAATTTCACCTGGATAAAGAGATATAAAAGATGCACTGTTAAAGGGCAATTTCGGAATTCCCTCACACTTAATCTTTTCATTTAGTAAATATACATGTTATTTGACAAATAGGAAAATCAATTATTAAAGGCTAAGATTTAGAGTCTGTTCATGCCAAGAAATCATTTTTAGAAGTAGAGAGAAAGCCCTGTTCCAGAAGCATTTGTTCTTGAAAATTTCAGTATCTGAGTTTTTGCATGTATGCTGGTTTCAGCTGGGGTAGAGTTGATTTTCTTCACAGTGGCCGGTACAGGGCTGTGTTTTGGATTTCTGCTGAGCACGGGGTTGATAATATAGAGATGTTTTCGTTTTTGAGCAGAGCTTACACAGAGCCAAGGCCTTTTCTGCTTTTCATACTGCCACACTGGTGGGGGGGCTGGGGGTGCATGGTAAGTTCAAGGAAAGACAGCTGAGACAGGTGACCTAAAGTGACCAAAGGGATATTCCAGACCCTATGACATCATGCTCAGTATATAAAGTTTGGGGAAGGAAGAGGAATGAGGGGACTTTTGGAGTGATGGTGTTTGTCTTCCCAAATCACTGTTAGCTGTGATGGGGCCCTGCTCTCCTGGAGATGGCTGAACACCTTCTCGCCCATGGGAAGCAGTGAATTCATTCTTTGTTTCGCTTTGCTTGTGTGTGTGGCTTTTGCTTTTCCTTTTCCTACTAAACTGTTTTTATCTCAACTCACAAGTTTTCTACCTTTTACCCTTCTGATTCCTTCCCCAATCCCACTGTTGGGGGAGCGAGCGAGCGGCTGCGTGGAGCTGCGCTGCTGACAACCACGACAGCATGTCACACTGGTTAAGATGACAACCATCCCACCCCGACCCTTATCTCTAAAACTCGAACCTTCAACAAGAAAGAAGAAAAAAACCTCAACATGAGAAGTTCATATTTTCCAACAGAGTCAAGGCACTCTGTAAAAAATGTTTTCAGATTCGTGAATTGTTGTAATGTGAGACACTTGATAATTTTCTTGTTATATTACTAACTATTCTTTCATCCAGAAACAAGAGCCATCTTTTCATTCTGACAAGGAATTCTTCCTAACATTTCTTGATTTAAGAGTTTTTTCAAAAGAACAATACTGCAGATAGATAAAAGCAGTCTATCTGTTAGCTAGACTTTTTGCAACAATATGCTGTTTTTAATAGAAGTTTCTTCAGGACAGACTTCTCAAGTTCAAGATAGGACTGCTGGTTAAAATTTCAGATTAAAAAAAAACCTCAAAGCACTTATCATAAAATAAGTATTTAAAGAACAGAAAGACAGCTGTTCAGGATGTAGATAGCAGGCTGAGATCCAACTTCTGGTAGATTTGGACTACTGATTTGGAGGAAATTACTTGCTGGGTAGGACCCTCACCTGGTGCTTAGGCTATATTTCAAATGCCTGCTGCACTGAGAGCTGAACAGTTCATACAAATGGGGAAATTTTATAGAGAAACATTAAGATGGGAAAATTTCTGGGCAAGAACTCAGTCCAACATTTCAGACATCTGCTTCTTGCAGTACAGAACAGCAAGGATTCGTGTTGCAGTGAGAGGTCAGATCACCAGGACCAGTCACCAGAGCCTGTCTCTCATTCCTGACATCTTTTTTTCACTTGTTTGGAACAACACTGAAAAAGATTTTAACTTTGTTCCAATGAAGAAAACCCATTTTACATCTGCTCTTCTTGAAGCCCTCAATATTCATGTTTCTCTGTGAACTGTGATATCAAAGCAGAATGCAATTTTCTGCAGAGGAACACAATACCACAAATACCACAGATAGGAACAATTCTATTTCTAGCCTCACTCTCAACTGAGGCCAGTAATTTCAAATTGCACACAAAAGTCCATCACATATTAGGATAGCTTCAATTTATCCATTATGGATAGTGCTCAGCATTACACCTGGAAGTCGGCTATGTAGGTCAGCTTGCAACAGATACTCTCATTCCACTCAATCCCCCTGAAGATGACAGTGGCATACATAAACTTCTGCCTAGTTAAAGCAAAAAGCGTTTCCACTATATGCACCATCTTTCTGGGGCTTGACAGATCCAACCTCTAGAAATAACAGGCTGAATCCATAAAACCCAAGCAAGCCTTCTCAAGTATAACTGAAAAACAGTATGCTCACAATTGCTAACAAATACATTACTACAATAATAAAACTGCCCCAGACCTTTAATCTACAGTTATCCCTTTGTTGTACCTGTCCAGTCCCAGGTTTAGTGTCCTGCATTGCTTCAGCAGGAGCAGATTCCTGCAAATCCTCAGGTTTAAGGTCTTGAATTTCTTCCACAGGAATTGTTTCCAGCTCATCCTTGGGTCTAAGATGTAAAGTGTCCTCTACAAGGTCTGAAATATTAGATTCCTGCAGCCTGTCCAGTGTTGGGACCCCCGTCTCATCTCCAAGGGCAGATTCCATCGCCCACCCTGGTGCGGAGAAGGATGGAGCGCTCCTTGCAGAGGGAACCTGGTCACGATAACATCGGCTCTCGCAGGGAACGATTACAGACACCCGAACCCTGCTCCCAGCCAGTGAATAAAACAAGAAACACATCTGCTTAAAAACAGTCCTATTTCAAAACTGCCACTCTGAGCAATCTTTTACTCTGCTCATGAGCTGTATCTATTAAAGAATAGATTTCATTTTACTCAAAAGAATTATCTTAGAAGTGACTCATGGGCAAAAGATAGCACAGTGGGTCCTCTGAGAAGAGAGCTCTAGGAATTGCAGTGGCAAGACAGAGCCAAAACCGATACAAATTATTCAGGATTACTGAGCTTTAGTTCATTGATACTAGTGTGGTCCAAGGAGTCTTTCTGGGGCTTCCAGTAATCATCCCTAGAGTTCAAAGTAACTCCAAAACAGGGACAGGCACAGACATGGAAAGAAATTTCTACCACTGTGCAAGCATCCTCAAGAACATAGAGAGCAGATGGGAAGGAAACTACATCTCAGACTAGACACAAGGAAGACATTTTTTACAAGGAAGGCAGTGGGACACTGGAAGAAGTTGCCCAGAGAGGCAGTAGATGCTCCATACCAAGAAACACTCAAGGCCAGGCTGGACATGGCTCTCAGCAACCTGATCCAGTTGAAGATGTCCCTGCTTACCAGGGTAGCACTAGATGACGTTCAAAGGTCCCTTCCAACCCCAACTATCATTTGATTCTATGAAACACTTCAAACTCTGTCCAGTGTGATGGGACTCACAACACTCCCGGAGCTCTCAGGCTCAAAGCTCAAGTGCCATGAAGAAGGAGAGTTACACAGTGGGAATTCCATTTAGTGGTACACCAAACACGAGATACTATGGTAGGAGTTTGCTAACTGGATTCATCCCATTTAAGTGGAAGATGATGCAAGCTTCTGATAAGAAGATTACCTATCAAATGGATGTGACCAAATATGTGTACTATTAGAAAAGATGAACAGAAAGGACAAATGGAAAAGCAAAGAGCAAACCAGTCCACATCTTCAATCAATTTAATGTGTTTAATTAGCATTTTTATGAACTAACAGAATTGGAATAAA
This sequence comes from Cnemophilus loriae, assembly GCA_013397755.1. Lineage (NCBI taxonomy): Eukaryota > Metazoa > Chordata > Aves > Passeriformes > Corvidae > Cnemophilus > Cnemophilus loriae. The sequence continues at coordinate 3,042,070 of VZTF01005664.1, forward strand.
AACATATTTATTTACTTCCTTTTCAGGAAAAAGAACATTCCCTTTTTGCCACATTTCTTAAGGTAAAAGCACATGTATAAAAAAACTAACGTCACACAAATGAGGTTTCATTATGAAAGTATTATGGCAACTTGACAATTGGTACAATTAATTATTAGTAATAGTGCTCAACTATTTTCCTGCAGGATTATTCAGAAGAGGTAGTACCCAGCAGTGTATTAAACAATACATGCAGACTAACAGTAAAACAATACTTTTTTTTTTTAATTGCTTAGCATGCAAATGAAAAAACAAGCTAACAGGGGTTAAATTTTAGTCAGTCCATGATTATTTCTTCAGGACAATATACATGTCTCATTGCCTTTCACAAATTGTCCAAACTGATATATATCTCGGAATCTGTATCCCAAATATTAAGAACAGTAAGATAATTATTTTAGATTACTAACTCAGAGGAAAATACATAGAAAATGAAAAGAAAAAAATGCCACTTGGTCTCATAATAACAACAGTATCAGAACATACTTTTGGTGATGCCTCCCATACCTAAAAACAGACAACTAGCATGTTAACTTTTGACATTACTGAGAAAACATATAATTCCTCATCCTTTCATTATTTTATTCCATTCTAGCTCATATTCAATTTTGCTTACTTTTGGAGATAAACACATATAATTTAGAAAACAATGCACAGATTCCTGCATAATACATAATGCATTCTTGACCCCAAAAAAACAGAACTTTTTTTTTTTTCTTATAGAGTTTGGCTTCCTTTCTTGTCAAGCAAAAACGAAGCCATAAATTTAAAAGCATCACGACTGGAGCCAGTCTATGTGTCTAAAACTCCCACAAAAGAAAGAATAAAAATTAAATATGTTTAATTTTCACAAGCCTTTAGTAGTCTAGCATGGTAGCCAGCATCTTTAGATAAAGGTGGAAAGTCCAGGTTATTCCACAGGTAGAATAAAAAAAAGAACTAACATAAGCTCTGTTCAAGAAACAGTAAAAAGACATGCCTCCAGAATTTAAGATATACTAAGTACACTACTCAATATCATCAATTTGATCAATGGTTTGTGAATAGCTGTATGTTGTCAGCTAAAGAAACAGATGGATGACACAATGGAGGCAGCAAGGGAAAGACCTGAAGCACATCAACTGTGGAGCAATGTATAAAGCTTAGATGTAGAACTGCTGGAGAGCACTAATAGGGCAATCAGAATTTTTCCCCAATGTTTTGAATAAATACATATTTCAAAAATTAAAATTAAAAACTTCAATGCATACACTTTTAGATTTTCTTCAGTACATGATGGACAATTCTTTTACTACTGTTCTTAACATAGTAGCTAGATTTTAAGTCACAGGATAAAAAAATCAAATGCCATAATGGCATAAAGTACTATGAAACAAAGCAGGGCTCAGAAAAAAAATATTAAGAGTAGGATGTGCTAGTTTACAAATCAGTGCCTCTACATCCCCTCGGTGTAACAGGACAGCCTCACACAGCCCATGCAGAACTGCAACACTGGTCACTGCACTGCATCAGCTGCCTCTGCTTCAAGGGGGCAAGAGCCTTTCCTCCAAGATACAGCCAGTCTCACTTGTGTCTACTGAGTCTGCATTTCATCAGGATCAGGGACAGTCACACTCACAAATACAAAAGCTTGCAGCCTTTGCAATATTCTCCCACAATTTATGTACCAGGGCACTATTTCAGAATCTCTGATAAAAGTAATTTAAACATACACAGAAAAATGATATAATTTGTGAGGGCAGTGAGTTGTGTCCTTGCGGCATTTTTTTTCCTCCTCAAAACAATCCATTACTTACAGCCTAGATGACAGCTCCAAGAGGGGAAAATGGCTGTAACAAATCATGCCTCTTTAATCCTTAAATTTCTGGGGAGATAAGGATATTAAACACCAAATGCTCCTGTCAGTTGTTGAAGCACCTTGTATTTTTCCCCTCCCTCCCTGCTCATTAACACAGTTAACAGGGTCACATGCAGGAGAGCCTCCCACCTGACACACGTGCCTTGCACACGTGCTGAGAGAGGCTGGGACGAAAACACTCCTGCTTGCTTTTCAAACTGAAGAAAACAACATACGGCATCTGTGCTTTTTGGTTGGACACCTATGCTCAACGTGGTCTTCACAGAGCTGCCCCCACACTTGTAGGACACCAGAGATGGCATGAGAGGCCACACTTCGCCCACGTTTGCTATTCCCACCCCATATTAACCTTCTCTTTTCCGCTGATGTCACTGCTTAAGGAAAAGGCCCCCGCCAGCCCCTTAGGAAGGAAGGGTCCAAGCAGGACACAAGGAGTCCCTCGTGTGTCCTGCTCCTGGTGCACGCCCTGTCCTCACTCCCTGGCTACTGACGGCTGCTGCTTCCCACCTTCCTCTCACAGGCTGCCCCAGGGTGGCTCTCCTGGCTATGGAAACTCACCCACGCTCTGCATATCATGAAGTCCACCCCTGTGCTAAGTGCTTGTCTAAGCACCTTGCCAAATTCTAACCATGTTCTGACTCCCTCTCGTTCCTCTCGCTGTTTTTCTTGCTCACAAACATACGGCAGGTGTTTCAATATCAAAGTATATTTAATAGACATTTTAATCATCTGGGTGATCATAATATATTGCCTTTTTTTTTTAAGAACATGGAAGACAATTGGAGCAAAAGGTGTTATATAAATCCAGCCTGACAGACTTTCTGTATCTGAAGAAACACAAAGCCCAGTACTAGAAATCTTACTATATAATAATACAGCTTCTACTTAAAGAAAAAGATCCAGGAAGATGTGCTTTCAAAAAAATTTTGAAAACAACCTATTCTAATTCACATCAATATTTTAGAGACTACTGAAAGCATGAGTCCAACACACTCTAGAAAAATCATGTATTCTATTATACTGCCTCTAGCACACAGAGGATGATACTAATCACAGTTTAAAAACCATATTTCTGTGGAAATTAAAAAACAATGAAGCTTGGATAAAAACATTACAAACATGCCTACAGTTAAGCAAGGCACAGAACAGTATATTTTGGGTTTGTCTTTTACTACACAACTGCTAATATTTGGGACCTAACTTTCTAATCAAAATTTCCTGTTTTACACAGAACTTGTACTGGAATTTATACACAAACCAACACTATGTCATTGGCTGTGAAAAAAATTAAGATTTGGACAGAATAATCAAAAATTAAAAACTATTTTGACGTTTATCCTAGCTAGGTTAAGAATTCCATGCAGACTACGGAGACAGGCTGCAGAAGAAATATCCAAGGTTATCCATGGACTTCAGGTATCTAAAAATCCACTTGTTACAGGTAATTGAGTTTGTACAATTTACCTGTTCCTCACTTACTCATTTATATTTCTGTATCTTGAACCAAGACATGTTAAAACACAACCTACTAGACTGAAGTGCATGTAGGTATACTCTCCAACCTAAACTGGAGGTCAAAATCTCAAATTATAGGAAGTTATAGAAATAGTTCTTAAATTGGAGTTTCTGTGCTTGCAATAAACAGAAAGTCCCTGGAATGCATACAACCTTGAACAGAGCAGATGTCGTTTACATGAGCCAAAAAAAAAGTAATCACGGCGACTCGTGGACCATTGCCCTTCAGAAAATGTGGGTTAAATTCACACATCAGGTGCCCACCAGTCTGCCCACAGCTTCAGGGCAAGACAACTATTTTTATGTCCTCCAGACAAAGAGGAAATAAAGCAAGTACACACACATACACATCCTATGGACAACTTAAAAAAAAGCAAAGCTCAGCTTCAGCTCACATGTGCAATTCATGACGCTGTCTTCTTACAGCATTAAAAAAATTACAGCCAGGGAGTTTGGCTTAAGTTAAGAACTGTGCATACATTTTAACACATTCAGAAATTTCATCCATAGTATACTACCGTAACAACTTTACTACACCAAAAAGTATTACTCCCAGAAGATACAAAAACGTTGCAAACTCTAGCATTTATCCTGAAGGATGCAACAGCGAACACCAAGCTTTTGCTCCAGATAGGAGGTCTTCAAGCTCACGTGGAGCTGGGCTGCCCAGATCCCAGAAAGCAGGCCTAAGCCTGACCTAGTGTTACTGTCTTTGAAGTGAGAGGTTGAAGATGGACTATGATCAAGCGTTTTCCAGTGCTCTCTCCACTGTTTCTGTTTCCTACTTTTTCGCTTGTCTTTCCTACAATTAGCACATTCCATTACAATTAATATTGGCAATGATTGTTTGCCACATGAAACATTATCTTAAGTTTCTCCTCACTTTCAAAACTTTTTATATGTAAAAATGGATTGTAGTGACCCTTCATTAACTTTTTTGGGGTTGGACTTTTTGGGAAGAGGAGGGAAGCAGGGGAGACATGAGACACTATATTCCAAGACAAAGTAAAAACAAATAGTGAAACAAGAAGATAATCAATTTAGTTCTAAGAATTTAAAAATTAGCTCACTTAGCTATGTTCTGCATTAAAATTTTTGTCTAAATGACAATCATAGAACTACAGGGAGCAAGGCTGTAAAAGGTTTTCCTTTTTTATGATTATTATTCTGCCACTTTATGGACTACTATTACATAAAATAAGAGATTTAAAATAGTTTTAAAACCAATCTCTTGATCAATCAGGTGGTTGTCATCAATTTACTAGATTTATATTGAAAAAGAAAGAAAAATGTCACCATTCAGAAAAGCTTCAAGGTTGATATTAATGACAACGAATGGAATGACTAACAGAATGAAATTGAAGCCTCTTAAAACTCTTGATCCAATTCTCCCTGAGGTCTCAGTTCCAAGGCATCATTTTTTGGTTTCTGTAAAGAAGTCCTTGTGCTCTATCTTTATTTGCTAGAAAATTGCACCTAGGATTGTTCCATGCAGACTATAGTACTATTCCATAAAGTTAAAGTTACTGTGCACCATCTGAACAATGGGCTTTTCCAGTGTAATGTTTCTTGGGAATTACAGTATTAGATTAATGAGATGTGCAAATTTTTTATCAACTCAGTCTCCAAAGCAATGAGTCACTCCTAAATGCAGGAGAGCAATAAAACTAAAAACAGCTTATGTGCTGCTGTATTCTACGCTCCACAGGTATTAGAACAGATGCAAAAGGTTTCCGTTGAAATAAGATGTATAGACACAGAAAATACTGTAGCAATGTGTGCTGAATCTGTGCTCAATAGCTAAAGAGGTGCTATTAATGTAAAACAGCTCCAGAAACATCAGCCTAGAAGAAAGCCTGAGTGCCAGACACAGGTATGAGCAAAAGACACCATTCACAGCAACCAACCACAGGCAACTAAAGGAGAAAGCCAGTTCCCTGATGCTGCCCCTGTACTCAGTGGGACTACAATTCCTTCTTCTGGAGAGTATTTCAGAGCACAAGACTTATTTAGGCAATACAAATCAACTTCTGGAAGAGATGGTCTGTCTCCATAACCATCAAACGCACACGAGAATGTTGCTAGCTCGGGTGAGAGCTCAAAAAGTACTTTCCTCCCTGCCTAATGCCAATAGCATCCACTGGAGGCAACCAAAATGAGCTAAGCAACAGAGACTATGTACCAGGTTCTTCTCTTCTCCTTAGAAAATCAGGATAAAAGCAAGGAAAAAAGAATTCGAAAATAGAATAGTTCAAATTGTACCCTATCTTCTCATGAAAAAACAGACAAGTTTCAAAGTGGATAGTAATTAATAGATACTCTCTTAAATGCCAATGATATACCATATAAGGAGCAAACAACATTTATCCAAATGCCTCAGTCACCCTCATTTATGGTGCCTAGAGACCTAACAAACAACAGACTGCTAGCAATCTGATGAATCGGTTCTATTCTGAAATCCCTAGAACACCCTATACAGCAAATGGGCCCTGCAAAATATTTGTAGCCACAGTGGGAAAATTTCCCTTTGTTTACCCTGGTATTCTGGGTTTTCTGCTTATGAAGGCTGGGAATTCTTCTCTGTGCTGACACATTACCTTCATTTCCATTTCTGTCTGCTTCCTGACCAATCTCATACTTAACACCTGATGAGATCACAATTTCCAATGCATTTTTTTGTCAAAACATTCTTTCAAAACAGGATTTGAAGTCTCCTGTAACCAACAAGACAGGTGTCAGCATGTGGGAGAAATGTCCAGCAGTCACAGGGAGAAAATGGTCCAGCCATGGCCCAGGCTCAGAAACTTCTGGAAAACACAGCAGGTTGGGTCTCCTTGCAAACTGCTTCTCTCCCAAGGAAACCACAATATAGGGGTGAGGAAAAAGGCAGTGGTTTTATGCATCATGCATTATGTTTACATGCATCTCTGCCTGCCATGCTGCACATAGGGTGTGCTCCAAACCCAGGGGCTTCCCACAGCGAGGGCACAACCAGAGGCACTAAGGCATCCAAGTTTGGTGGCTTTTGGCGTGATAAGGACTTCAACAACACTCTTCAGGCAGGGGCTGTCCTGCGTATGGTAAAAATCCACACGACCATTCCTACAGTCCTGAGGCTAGGAAGCAGCATGCAGCGCTTGACCTAAGCAGTACTCAAGCAATGTCACCTGGGGCTGGAGAGGACACGTGCTGGGACAGAGCATCCAAACCCCTCTCTTGCCACCAGCTGAGCAGCCTGTGCAGCCTCACTGGCCCAGCAAACCAGCACAAGCAGTTTGGTAGCTACAGCATTGGCAAATGACTCTCCAGCAGCTCGCCCTCTTGTCTGAGGGTGTCTCCTCGCCCCCGTGGCTGACAACATTCAGGCCAGCCAAGTGCAAAACAATGAAAAGCACTTTTCCAAGCTGGCAGAGATGGGATTTATACACATTTCAGGCTTTCATAGTGTTCTGGTTCGGGGATAATTTATATAATAAAACTGATGATGTATTTTCAGGCAGATCCTGTCTTCCTGGAAATATAAGGGAAATTGTATTTCCAGCTCTTGAATGACCACTAAAATACAACTTTCACAGAAAAATTTAGTTATGCATACACGGTTAAACAGACTTGAAAGGGAAGTCCATTAGTACAAATAAGACCAAGTTAAGGTCCTGTTCCACAGCTGGCAGTACCACATTGGTAAGACCTTTCAAAAAGCCTTCTAAAGAGCTAGCAGAGAAAAATCCCTGAGTGATACTCAGAGTAAGCAGAGAAAAAAGTTTGCCAGATTAACTGTAAATTGCAGCTGCTTGACTTCAAGCATGTGTTCTGGAAAACCATTAATAATGCCAGTCTTATAAATACAGTGAACTTTCGTAACACGAAAAATAAAATCCTATGTAGGCTGCCAAGAAGGTCTGCCTAGAAACTTTCTGTTTAAGTTTTTCACAGCCTAAGAATAGGATTTCCCCCAAGTCCATTTACCGAATATTCAGGCCATAAGAGGAGGTCATTCAATGTCTAAATCAAGGACTCTTCTTTTTGGATGTGTAAATTGATCCAAAATTTTAAGCTGACTGGCTACAAATTTTCCAGTGGGGGAAACAGCAGAGATAATAATCTCATCTGGCCAAGGTCTGTCTTTACTTGCAAACAGACTGCAGAACCAACAGAACTGGCAAGTCTAAACAGGTTAGTACTTTAGAGCAGAAAAATTAGAAAAACAGAAAAGATCAATGCCACCTTCTGAACAATATGCTGCAGTCTTTAGTCAGAAGCCCAGTACAAGCAGATCCATTTCAGAGCAACCCCAAGGGCACCATCAGAGAAGACAGACTCCCTTTGGAACTAGGGCTGGGGCTTTTGTTTTGCAGCGTTGATAAAAGGAAAAAAGACGCACACATCTCCCAAAATCCTAGTATTACAAACCCTGCTTGCTCCCATGGATGAACTTTCTTTTATTTAATGAAGCAAACACTGCAACAGTGGTTTTCATTATTATTTCATCTTTTCATTTCCCCTGGCTATTATCAACGCCTAGCTAAATGTAAGCCACCCACAAGGGCTCTGTCACATCAACAATCAACCAACCATAGCTACAGTGACAAGCAGGAGACCTAGTATCAAAAACACATTTTCCAGCGGTTTGGGGCTCCATTTACCATTCAAAAAAATTAAAACTAACAGGATGTTCTCCAAATGATATATGTTTGATGCATGCTGGAAATAAACCCTGGATTTATCTGACCTTGCTTAGCAAGAAAATACAGGGTGTAGGATAACAAAGAGTGCGTGACATCACATGTCACAGGAGACCAAAGGATTTTCTGAGTACCGTGTAAGGATTGAGCTCTGGGCTGATGTAATGAACTTTGCCACAGCAGAAAGCAGATTTCTGACAGAAGGAATACCAGATTAAATCCCAAATCCTGTGTCAAACAGGATTTTACCACGTTGACTTTTAGGCATATAACAGGACCAAATTAAGTAAGTTATGAGTTGAACTCTAAGCAGGAAAAACTTGCAGGAAAGATAAAATGTGATACTCCTGTGCACTTCAAACAGCCAGGAATTTTTCTAAAATAAATAAATGTCATATGGAGGCTGAGCACTGTGCAAAAAATTACGTATTGTTCTAAGTAGCTCTTGCTTATGAGTGGTTAATCAGTAAGACTAGAAAAAATCTTAAACCTTCCAGAGTTAAGTTGTTTCCATAAAAAAGCACACGGCACACTGCCAATTCTTCCAGACTTTCTCCAATGAATCACTGCTTCTCGGGCCTCAAAATGATGCTGTATCCCTTTCACTTGGCTGTGTCATCTCATTCCAAGGCTTTATCTCAACACCATACTTTATCACCACACTTATTTATTGTGTAAAGTGTTGACTAATTTTCTACATTCCGATTTCAAAGTATAGTAACAGCATAATTGGTCAAATCTATTGATGTCCTTCCATTTCTTTGTCATGTCTGTAATAGCATTTTAAATACTGTTCACTTTTCTCAGATAATAGCAGGAACTTGAAGATTTTACACATTTAAGACTTCAATATCTTCAAACTGCTTACGGAGTTTGAGAAAACATTATTTCTCCTAGGCATGGAAAATTTTACTTTAACATATTATTTCAGCATTTTATTCAACAATACAAGCAGCTTAGGAAAGCATCTTATTTCCATTTCAGTTTAAATGGCAGATGATGGATAAATTGCAGCTAACGTTGGAAAGAGATGTGTAAAATGAACCAACTCCTGATTAAATTCTATTACTAACTCTGGCAATTTTCTCAGCAATTATTTCAAGGACAAGGCTGAAATAGTCTTTAATCTTTCCTTATCATAAACAAACATTTCCTTGACACATTACTGTTTTCAAAAGAATTCCTAAAAAATAAAGACGGTCAAAGAAGTTGGACAAAGAATAATGGATTTTTCAGAGAACTACACATGCAATAATATGTTTTTAGAAAAGTAGTCAGGGGAGATTATTGAATATATGGTATACTTTTCACCATTTGTAGGAAAAATAAACACAACTAGCTTTGTTTCACTGTTTCTACAGGAACAATGACGTCTGCCTTCATTGCAGCTCAATCCCTGCTTTTGCAGGATCTGATATGGACACTTTTGAAAGCCATCTGATCAACCATGGCTTAAAGCTACATTTCTAACATAAAAGACATAGCAATTAAAGGTAATTTGGCATAAAAGAGAAGGCTATTTTTTATCCTGTAACAGACTCCCCAGGTTCAATCTGCAAAACAACCGAAAACTTGAAAACACCAGTGGAGACAATAGGAGGCATATCAAAGGCATATATAAATATATTTCTCCTTTTTCACTTCATCTTTCTCGCACCTTTTTCACTTCATCCATCCTGCCCTCTTACAGCTCCCCACCTGACTGCAGCAATCACTTCTCTTTCCTATCCAAGACCTGATTATCCTATCAGTAAACCATCTGATGAAAACCATTTAACACATAAGGGACTAGTGGCTTATATGGTGCCTAGAATTAATACTGCACATCTCAAGAGTACTATTAATAACTTCCTTTGGCAGAGGAAAAAGAATTCATATATTCTACAATATCAGATTTTAAGGAAGTGTTTTTATATACCTAGGACCGCTTAAAGTCCTACTCTTTTTCAGGCCAGTCATATTCGGGAACTAAAATATTATGTGACCATCACTGGAAACAACACACACTAATTTTGCTCACATGGATGTCACTCTACAATTCGATAACCAAAAAAAACTTTATTGTAAATTCCTGAGAAGATTTACAATTAATTTTAAAAGCATTGGAGCATAAATCTTCTCAATGAAACTAGTATTCCAGCAAACTCTGAGTGAGATCACACAAAAAAAGCAACATTCAAGTCTACAGGAACATATAATCAGTGCTGGAAGCACTGTCTAAACACATAGCCCAAGAGAAGACAGCTCTCTGCTGCAACTGCCCATAAAACTGGCAATTTTGTGACTAACTGAGCAGAAATGGCATGTATATTTTGCAGTGTATCTACGTAGTGAGGGACAAAACTAAGCACTCCTGAGTCGGAGCAGGAATGTACTGGTGGAGTAGTGTGAAAGACAAAAGATTCAGTAAATCCCCCTGGCTAATTGCAAAAGATCTTTCTTTACTCCCTGAGCCCTGCCAGCAACTCATCTTCAGCAGCTCATCTTCACAACAGAAAGAAATTGAAGCAGCTTGCTGCACACTGGCCAACCAGCAGTTATTTTCCTATGAATCCGCTTGCATTTTGGAGCAGAAGATGACATTTGCTTTACAGAAGATCAAACTGTTCCCTTATGTTAGGCGTTTGTTCTCAGTCAAAACCACACAGCAGAAGTGCAAACCCTGAAAATCAACGCAACACTGAAAATTACAAAAAACACTTCAGGAACTGAGCAATTGTTTATGATGCACTTAAATGTAATTATAAACTGAATTTTGCAAGTGACTTAAAACATGTTATTTCTAAGAAGAACCCCCATATTTTAAGGCCCTGTTAAAAAAATTTCCAACTAGATAGGCCTGTAAGTAAAAGTTGTAAAAATACTGCATTTATCTTCATAAAACATTTTTTACTGTCTCTGCATTAGCAGTAATTAAATGTATGCATCAGAAACCTTCTTCCACTGCAGATACTTTGTATGTCTGTACTTACTATAACTAGAAGACATCTATGGTAGCATATAGTAAACCTTGTATCTTACCACAAATTTACAGACAATGCTGCACACAAGAACTAGAAACCACACTGAATTTTCTGGGAGAAGCAGGGGACAAAATAAAACAAAACACTTGATTCTCATTCAATCCTATTCCTCATTTTGATCTTAACTGTTTACAACTGTGTAATTTTTTCTTGGAGCTCCTGCTACACCCCTCACAAGACAGCAGCAAATACAGGCAAGGAGGTTCCCGGCACAGCTGTAAGGCTTTTGAGAGGTTCAGCTCTTGCAAGCGCACTCTGATTAGAACAAAACTGAAAGATGGAGACTGTCAGAGAACACTCACCAGTCATAAAGATGTTTGGACAAAGAGAAAGGCTTAAGCCTAACTCAGTGTTTAGGCTTTCTGCTCATTCTATATGCCATCCACTATGATGGAAGAGTCTCCAACTGTATCTTTAGCAAAGTTGCAAAGATCATTCTTCACCTTCATCAGTTTCACTAAATGCTTAAAAACCCCTCACACTTCTGCCTGCCTGAATAGCTAAGCCCTTGCCGCCTCCTCCTCCTCCTCCTCTGCATGGAGGCAGCTCTGTCACCTGCAGAAACCCGCCTGGCTCAGCTATGCACCAGTCCCGTCACACCTTTGGAATGCCCCACTACAAAATGATGCATCTGATGCTGCCAAACGTGATTGAGTGCAGGTTGTGGCAGACACGGAGCAACTGGAAAGCTCCATTCCTCCTCTCCCTCATAGACCCAGAGAAGCACATAGCCAGCACGCAAGACAGCAGCAGCAAGGGGAATGCCAAAGGAGGTTCAACAGCTGCCGCCCCCAGGGGATGCCACCCACACCCCTTCAGGGCTTGCATCTCCCTTGCTCTCTCACAGCAGGCCAGGTATGACCTCTCAGACACCTCTCAACACGCACCCATCATCTTAGCCAGCTCCAAAGCAATGCTGGCAATCATCTCAGCAGACATCAGATGTGAGCCCCATCTACAACACTTCCACTGCTGCTTGGAAAAGGATGTGTTGACTTCAGCTGCATGCAGAGTAACACCGAACATGTACACCCATTCAAGGCTAAAAAGAGAGCTCCTACCCTTCCATTTTTAATAAAGCATTACATTTAGTTCTTCCCCCCCAACCCCCCCGTAATTTTCTCTTACCCTGCTACAAGAAGTGTAAATGGACATGTAAGAGCATTGAGATGTTTTGCCTGTTTGTTTTGGTTAGAGGGTATGTGGGGTTTTTTTAAACACATGGCAACATTTTGATTTCTATTTTTGGAAACGATTTGAGGCAAAAAAGGGCCCAGGAAAGAATTGAAGTCCACAAATGAACTTCCTTTCTGTCGGGTTTTTCTCAGCCATCTCCCCTCCAGTCATGCCTGCCAAAATCCCATGCTTTATAGGGGCATCTGTTCTACTCTCTCCAGGCCAAAAAAGGAGACTTTTCAAACTCTTACTACAGCCGAGGAAATCTATAGCTCAATGAGCCTAATGTGATTTTTTTTGCCCATGTCTGCAGCTCCACAACTGCCATCAGAAGGGAAAGTCCCTTTCTCCCCCTCCCTTCCTCCAGGCCCATGGTCCCAATAAAGGCCTCTTCTAAAAGCTGTCCTCCTCCCACTCCCCATCTAACTGCTTTTTACCACATGACTGAGGAACTGAGAACAATTTATTTATTCATTTATGAGCCATAAATAAAACTCTACATCAACATATTCTTATGAATCCCTGCACTGCTCTAAGTTCTTCATCACCGCTGTGAACTCAGTATACTTCATACAACAAAAAATACATAAAAAACAGTTGCTTTCCCATACTAGTACTACTCCTAGAGTAGTATCACAACAAAGGCAGTCTCACTGGATTTGACTAAACAGTGATTCACATGGCTCAATAAAAACAGCAGATCACCCTGAAACTTCAGTGCCTGTCCATGATTTAAAGTCACACACTGGCCTTCAGAGCAAAGTCTGGCTGGTCCCACTAACACCAGGAAAACAGAGCAGTACAGACATCACACTCCAAATGCCAACCTCACTGTAAGGTGGCTTTATCCAACTGCCAACTTACAATTTATGGTGAAAAACATAGGGCACCACAATTCTATCAGTTCCCCACGAAATAACAATATTAATGTGTTTGAAAGAAGCAGACATCATAGAATTTATCACTGTTGTAAGGCTTCAATGCAACCACATGAGCAAGCACAGGCCACAAGCATCACTGCTGTGGCTTTCAGTGAAATCTGCAGAAGGAGACCAGAAAAAGTCTGAACCTAACAAAACGACCCCAGACATTTGCATCAGAAATGGGAGATGAGAAAATTATGCTGAGCAGTAGGTATATATTTTTATGTATTACAATCGGTATTTGCACAATACCTCTAAAAGTGCCTCACATACCTCATTTTGTCATGCATAAAAGCTAATGACAAGTCTGCAAAGCTCCTTTTTCCTCTACAAGCAAAACATGTCCCACAATTTCAGGCACACAAAGGATGTAAGAATATATTAATTGGCAAATGAGCCGTATTTGTAATTATTTATTTAGATTTTCTGGCTAGCCACAATCTCGTTCACATAAAGTCTTCAAGAAGCAGGAATAGTCCTAGCAGGGAAAACACAGGCAAGTTTTCAGATTGCCCAGATACTGGGCATGAAGACCAAAGCTAATATCTGTGCCCACTCTACACCAGCTCTTTGTGGCTCAGCCTGTAAATGCATAGCCTCACTGCATCTATGAGCTGAATACATAAGCTCTTCCCCTCATGAAAAGGAAAGCAAAACTAAAAAATCAAAGCTAAGCTCTGCATCTGGAAGAAAAAAAGGCAATTAAAACAAGAGGAATACACTTCTGACACGGCCCAATTCTCTTGTGAAATCAAGATTAAGAGGCATGTTTATGAGCAAAACTAAGTCAATATTTTCAAATTGGTTTTTAGAGCAAATCTTAGTTTTACCATTCATAAAATTCAATAGGTAATTACACAGCTAGGCAAACATCCTTAGAGGAAAGCAGAAGAATAATGAATTCCCTACATAATTATTTATAGCTGTGTTTTTGAGAGAACACAGTATAACAGGCATCAAGCCAATATTTAAAGGAAAAAAAAAGGATTTGTAAAACCTTAAATATTTCTGTAAGCCAGTCCATAGACAACAGCCTATTTCACAATCTAATCTGCCTTTGCAATACATAAAAATCCCAACAACTTACACTGCCTCTGTGATTAATCATTACGATTTAAAATAAAACCTTGACAAAGACGGGTCCAGAAGCACAACCTCAAAATACGTAATGCTATCAGAACATGCAATTTGCTTAAAATAATGTTCCTGGGAAGTGCCATAGTGTCGTGTGCAAAATATGTTTTCTGATCCGTATTTTGAAGAAACCCTTGGGAACAAAATCATTACCAAGCATCAGTCAAAATGGCAACAACTAGAGATCAGATCCAATTCAGTCTTTCATAACTAACCCTAAGAACAAGCTGCTTATCACTCCCAAGCTCAAAAAAGATGATGAAAACTATATAACACGATGTCCTTTAGCTCCCTAAAGACAACTGATTACATTCAGTTAGGAGCTGATTGGTGTGCAATGATGATTCTGCTTTCCAAATACACAGCTTAATTGCCAATACAACTCCACAAGAAAACAGAGAGGAAAAAAATTCCCTCTCCTGCTATTGAAAAGACAAGCAGTAGCTGCTAGCAAATAAAAAGAAGGCCAAATTGTTGCTATTTTTTTAAACTCAAATATCATCAATAACATGCTGGAGACAAAACTAAACAAACATTTTTTTTTGTAACAAACAAATAGAGCATAATCCAAACATTCCCCTGAAATCTCATAAGTTTTATAGTTCACAAGTAAAAATTATAATAAAAATCTGTATCAATACATAAAATTCGCAGCACAAAGGAGCTTTAACTGGATTAAAAAGAATGGGGGTTTAATTTGTATATTATATACAGATGCTCTTGCTCCAGTTAAAGTCTTCTTTTATACACATTAGAAACAATACTGGATAGATTGCTCTGCTCTACTTCAGCACTCCACAAAACAGATTTAAATGGAAAAGATCACTGCACACAGGGCTGTGCAGAGCACATTTCATTCTTCTTATACAACAGCAGGAGTTTTCAAGCAATTTGAATGTTACTTAGTTTCATTTGAAGGCGAGAGAACGAAGCTGGCATTATTTTTATTACTATAGCATGTGGTTTGCACAGCAGGAAAGTTGCCAGGTATATATTGAAGCAAGAGGGGCATATGTCCTTAAGGAAATACTAAAACACAAACAATAAAGCTTTATCAGTGTTAGCAACAGATATGAAGTCCTTCCCTCCTGCAGCAACTTTAACTTAAATGCCCAGCAGCTCTGTAGATTCAAAAGCCTGAATCCTATATCCTTGCTTTTGCCAAATACCTCAGTTGCCTTCAATGTGCATAACACTTCCTTAGGACTAGATACATTTGTCTTCTTTTATCCAGCCACAATGTATTTCTGTGGTAGGAACTACCACTTTCCATCGATGCTTATGACAAGAACCTGCACACCTCACACAGCTCCCCCAGCTTAAGGACAGGCCAGCTAAAAATGACCCAAAAGCACCTTCCAAACATTCTTTCTTCTTTATGAGGAATGCCGACAGATCCTAGCCATAAATGTTCAGGACAACCCCAGGATTCCTTCTCCAGTGCAGAGGAGAGTACTTGTAGAGATGCACATAAAAGTTGCAGGACAAGTTAAGAAGTAAACGGGAAAGGCAACAGGAACTGAGGAAGGGAAAGGAGTTGGAGAAACAAAAGGCAGCTACAGGCATCATAAGCATTGCTGAAACAAACAGGTTGTGTATATCGCATGTCTAGATCAAAACCCCTGTCAAATAACTCCACAAATCCCTTTTTAAGCAAGAACTGACTTCCTTGTTTTAAGAGAGCACTGAAATAAAATAACAGAAAATGAATGGTACGTCATTGACTCTAAAGGTTTCAATTCATTTGTCTGCCCTGCTTTTCTGCAATTTTCATCCATCTTGGAGAAACACAAAATTGATGGTTTTATCTTTCCCCCTGCAAATAAATGGTTATTGCAAATCAATTATGTTCATTTATACCATGTAAAATATCCTGCAAGATAGACAGAGATAAACAACATGTAGCCCAAGAGAGTTTCTGGGAAGGGCACAGCAGCTGAGCCAGCAGAAAACTCTGCCCAAATTCTGTTTAATATCTGGAACACTGAGCACCTTGGTCATGTTGGTGGCAATTCTTCTTTAGTGCAAGAGAAACCAAGCTGTCCCAGAAGAATCAGAGCAGGAAAGCCTCTTGAAGATGCAATCCAAGCTCTGATATGAACCTCTCAGCAGCAACTGTGAAGAGGCATTTCTCTCATACATCTGGCTACAACTTGAACAGCTCTGCCTGTACATTACATCCTAGAAATGTTTTGTAGGGATTTTTTTAAAATTTACTCTCAACAATTTCACATAACATATTTATTAACTAATTCATTTATTCATTAACATTCCTTCATTATCTTCAGTGACAATACCATTTCAAAACTGAGTTTTGCTTCAGCAATCTATGAAATCTCTGATTTTTCACAGGAACCTATTCACCTTTCAATCATTTGTATTACATCAGTCAAGTAACTACTAAATTTGGATTTCTTTCAGGGAAATATATAAATCTCTTCTGTAAAAATCTACACTTGAAGTCATAGTCCCTTTAAAGTCCTCAGAAAGACACAGACAGACTATAGCTCACCAAACCTGCTTTCTGTGCTAGTTTTGGAGATTTGATAAATCATGCCTCACAGTCTGTAGAGACAACCAGATCTCCAATGACTTCATGAGCCCACCTCAATAACACTACCTTGTTTTATGATCCACCTCCTTGTGGATCCTCTTTGCCCTGCTCCCCACCATGACAAGAGGAGCAAGATGAGATACTTGAGACCAACTTCAGATTTCATTTAGGTAAACAAGAAAGGCAAAGAAGCATGTGCAGCTGGTGTAAAATAAACACTCATACTCTGCTAAAAATGTTCCAGGCTGAATTGAACATCCACAAGAAGCTAAGGAAAACAGCAACACAGAATTCCTTACAAAGATTCCTTGGAACTGGGAGATCCTGTTGCTACTCTTGAACACTACTTAGACTGGATTTTTTCACAGTATGTTAAGATAGGACAAAATGTCCCAAACAAGTAATTTACTTGATCCAGGGTTTCCACCTTGATATCGTTCACTGCCACTGAAAAACTCTCATGATCAAGTAATAATTCATGTCTATGTCCAACAGACATTGAAATGTAATAAAAGCCTGACTTCATCAAATCCACAGCCTACCACAAAACCTACCAATATAATTACAGCAGGACAAAGTTGAAGAATTTTGTAAATGGAAGATGTATACTGATGAAATCAATGCAACATCAATGGAGTCATTAAATATTTTGGGATGAAGGAACATGCAAAACAAGCCAGTAGAGAAGCAGGTGTGATGCCTGCTTATGATAAAACAAAAAACTTTGCTATGAAAGGTCCCAGAATCCAGAACCTCTCTGAAAAAGATGGCAAAGTCTGCATTGAAGGTACCATGGCTTAAATCAGCTGGGCATGAAGAACTCTGTTTCAGACTCTGCACAGGCTCAGTCACTGTGGTGCTCTGGGTACCATTTCTGTCCTCCAAGCTGTCAACCACACGTCCATTGAAACACACCCTCTTTCCTCAAAAGCACAGTCTCATAGCACCAGAGCCACACTGGGCTCTGGATACACTTCCAGA
Organism: Cnemophilus loriae; assembly: GCA_013397755.1. Lineage (NCBI taxonomy): Eukaryota > Metazoa > Chordata > Aves > Passeriformes > Corvidae > Cnemophilus > Cnemophilus loriae. The sequence continues at coordinate 3,059,955 of VZTF01005664.1, forward strand.
TACCCTCTGTTGGACAGACTGACTTGTCCTCCAAGCACCCACACCGGTCTGGGATCCCCATGAGGTTCCACTAGGATCTCTCCCTTTGAAAGAGACACAATGACACGGGGACACGGGAGCCTACACCACCTCCCCATCTTCTACAGGCTCTTTTCAGCATCAGGGCAATGGGGACAAACGCTGCCAGGGATTTCCTCTCCAACCCATGCCTTCAAATAACACTGGGATGTGGGAGGAAAGCATCTAGGTTAACATTGCCTCATGCAGCACTATTTTAAGCAGGAAAACCCTGAGGATTGGTAGGGTTTTTATTCTTTCTTCCAAATGTTGCTGCTTTAGGCACTTCTATCAGACTCTGCCTCCTCCTCCAGCTTTAATCACCTGATGGCATTAGAGTAAAAAAATAAGGATAACTACTATACATGGAAATGAATGAGAAATGAAAAAGTATTTTTATGCCAAGATCAAAACAATAGCAACCAAATATTTTTCATTGTGCCAGAAGAGACTTCTGCTATTTCTCAGATTACAGCATCACTCTGAGTTGACAACTTTAAAAAAAAAAAAAAATTATATTTTGAACATTTACACCAGCAAGCCATCCAGTCTTTCAGAAGCTGAAAATCCCATACCTGGCGTACAAAACTGTTGGAGGTAGTGTCAGAAGATGTACTCCCATCTGATCCTTTAAATCGGTTTTTCCTTCTTGCCCCTTTACCATAAGACTGTTAAAAAAAACCAAAAAAACAAAACACAGATTAGACAAACAGCATTACAGCATTAGTTTATGTTGCACAGAAAGCTTCTAGTGTCTCCTAGGCTAGCAGGGATTCAGATTATCAGCTTTGTGCCAATCAATAAGCACATATTCAGTAACTGATGGGATGTGTGTGCGAGTGCTCACCGGGCTTGGTCAATTGAGCCCTAAATGTTTTGCTGTTGTTGGGTTTTTTTCACATTATGGTTTGGAAAAGCATTTATAGACTCACATAGACGTAGAATTATTCACCCAAGTAACAGTGATTAAAAAGTACAGTTTGTTGTGCAGCTAGTTTAAATAAACAAGGTAGGAAAGGAGGTACTGGAGCAGTCTCCAGTACATCACAGCTACGAGCCAAGTCAGCTGAGGGAACATTAAACAGCAAGAACTGACAAACAACTTGTTGATTGAGATACAATCTTACAACTGAGGGAGATTTTACAATAATAATTTTTTTATAGTAAGTTCAAGAAAGTAAAATCAGTATAACAATAAAAAAGGACTGTATGTATAACTGGGAAAGGGATAATATGCAACTAAAAAGCGAGGCATCATTTTTATCTACTAGAAATTTAAAGAGACATCAGGAGAAAGCTACAGTTGGCTGAAACAAAACTTTAAAACTATGGTTTAGAAACACATAAAATCATGGTTTAGAAACAAAGCAAATGCATGCATGTGTCCACAAAAAGCTATTTGTTCTGTGCATTGAATGTGGATCATCAATAAATATTTTTACATTAAATTACAAGGAAAAAAAAGAAATAGTTCCAACCTATGTTATTTGCAACCACTTATTTCTGTGTAAATGAGTGCAAACTGTGTAGACTGTAAACTGTGCCACGACACCACCTCTGGGCTGGCCAACCTTCAGAGCTTTGGACCTGAGTTTACTGGTTCTCATGGTAGGGAAGAGTGGGCTCCAGGGCAGGCTGAAACACTTAAAATCTCATACTGGCAGATTTTTAATATTGTGTCTTCAAAATCTGAGTGCTGTTCTTCGCAGAAACACGTATGGTAAGTGTGATGAAATGTTCTGCAGTCTAAGAGTATCCGAGGGGGACAATAGATAGCCACTGCTAACTTCAGATCATTTGACAAATCCAGGTAACTTGCCTCCAAGAGATGCAAGAGAACAACCTCAGACTGTAACTGTGTTGATTCTGGGCGAGTTTGGAGCACTGGTTGAAATCTAATACACCAATCCTTAGAAAGGATGACTCAAGGAACAATAGTTCTGTCAGCCGGACACTCACTTTCAGCAAAAATAGTATCTGTTATCTCACTAACCTAACAATGACCTACAAAAATAGCAGTGTTGTATCCCCCAAAAAACAGATTCATGGGAAAGATATTTTGCCAAGCTCATATGATTTTTTCAAAACTGCAAAACAGCCATGTAAGAAATTTCTGAAAGGCACCCAAATTGAGTCTACACATGCTGGTTAGGGCAGAACTATTTCTGAAAGGCACCCAAAGTGAGTCTACACATGCTGGTTAGGGCAGAACTATACAAAAATCAGCATGCTGCACATTATGGGGGTGAAAATAGTGCCTTCTGATGAGTCTAGAACTGTAACCCAGCAGGTCTCAAAATATAAAATTAAATTTCAATCTGGAATAGTTTTATATAGTTGCATTTCTAAAAGGAATCTTTTATAAGAGAAGAACTTTTTGGTAATAAAAATGTCTTCCTAGATCAATAGGAATAATAAGTAGATTGGAACCACTGTTACAAGCAAATTATTAAAAATATTTTCCAGTTATAATAGACAGTTCTAGCAGAACCATCTTTTTCCACCTAATATAATATTAAAGTACCTAAAATACATAAAAGTATCTCTGACAGCAGTATTCAAATAAAACAACATCCTTAAATCGAAATTTACCTGTTATGAACAGTTCCCACTGAGTTAATTGACTGTGGTTACCCACAAACATTCTGAACTCCTTTCCTACAATTTTTCTGGAAGAATATAGAAATATGCTTACAAAAAAATAAAGAATTTTTAACATTCACAAAGGAGCTCAAGAATATAAAGCATCTACATGAAGATCACACTATCTAGGCAATTTCATAAATGGTGTACAGTACAGTATTGTATAACTCTCATGGAGATAATTAAAAAAATGTACACATATTCTCTCTCACAGTCAGACTTCTTGTATTTGTCTCCAGTGTATTTACATAATAAATATTTTACAATATTTATTTTATTTAAAGTATCATAGTGTTCAGTTTGCTAACACGAAAAAATTACGAGAAAGGAAAAACAGGGACTGAGTCTAGAGTGATGAGGATAAAACAATAAGAGCAGAAAAAGAATATGTTACAAGCACACACAGAGAAGTGTGCATTTTATCTGTGTAGCAATGACTAAAAGCATTTATTTCTGGCAACATCACAGCAAATGCAGCTCAGACTAAAACTCACCTCGATTTTTCAGTTTGAGGAGGTTTTTTTGTGCACAGAAACATGCACATTTTTGTTCTAGTGTTCTATAAGTGAAAACTATTCAGAAGCAAAAGCTACATACTAACTCCAAACACAAAAAACCTGTTGACATGATGGCAGGCCGTGGCTGCAGATTGTAGGTAGAGTCAGTTTTACACCTGCTTCTTTGCACAGAGCAATTTTCAGTCAGGGGAAAGGAGGACAGCTTTGGTATATGGGAAAATGGGATTTGATGACTCTTCTCATTATTTTAAAGGATGCTAATCGGTGCCTACATTTTTCTTCCACGCCTTTCAAGCTTATTCCCACAGTCAGAAATGCCTGAAACTTTCTTCTGAAGATGAGAGTAGCCTTCCATAATCAAAACAATCTTACATATTATTAAAAATTATTAACTATGTCTGTTGTGTGGAGAATCTTAAATACTCGTCCTGTCATAGTCATTATGTTTTGCTTCCTTATGTGTATTTTTTCCATAAGATATTAATGAGAGAACAACACCTTTGTAAAAAAAAAGTTAAAATAAATAAATACATAAAAGAAGTAATGATCTATCAGTTACTTTCAACTCTCAGGAAAAAAAAAAACCGAACATTTTTTCCCCAATATGTTACTGTGATTTTCATGCTGAAATTCATTCCCTTATCTGTGTTCTGTGCAGCAGTTGGCTGCAATTAGGTAGCTAAAAATAAAGGGCTGAATCACAACATGAGGACATTGGCCACTAAAAGCAGCAACACGGGGCACTTGTTCTCAGCCTCTATGGTAGCTGTACCTAACAGAGCCACCACTGGAGACCAGAGGCCTCAGCACCCCAGTATGCAGTGCCCAATGGTGGCAACCTCAAAACCCAGCAGGGCAGGGTGCCTATAGCACACCATCATTCACCCCTGCTGATCTGAATACAGCTGACTCCAGCACTGTGAACAAGCCTGTTTATATAAGAAGTTTGGTGACGGAAACGTTCTCACTGGATTTTAGCAGAACATCTTACACAAACATAAAGTTATGTATACATGTAAGTGTTTTACAAGATCAAAAGTGTAGCTTCATTTATTAGTCAGATGTGTGAAATTCTTTTACAATTGGCTGAGTTGCCAGAGATGAGAAATAAAACACACACATTTATGTTCTAAATCTTCATAAAATACCTGGAAAACAATGTGAAACCTTACCAAAAAAAACCCCAAATCAACACCAAAACCAAACCAAAGTAGTTTTGTAAAAGCCACTTCATCAACCAAGTCTTAACAAAGCAAAGAAAGTCTCTGATTTCCAACTCTGATTAGAAAGTACATTAGAAAGTGCAACCTTTATTCAACCCACGTGATCGAATGAAGTATGGGAATCATATGAAGCATTAAAGGCTTCATAGCAGTTTTCTGAGGATTAACAGTTTTATATACACAATTACTTGTTCTTGTAAGCAGATGAGATCAATGTCGCTCAGTGAAACCCTTTAATTTTAATGAGGTTCTGTCTCAACACATAAAAAACACGCATCCATAATATTTAATCCTGTAACACACATGACAAGCAGAAGGCATCGTTTATCCCTGTAGGCAAAATACTATCATCTGGAAGAGGAAATATAAAACATTTAAAACTACCAACTATCTACAACCAGGGAACTGGATTTCAGTGAGAGTCTTAAAATGCCCTTCACCCGTAACCACTCTAATGGTATTTTTTAGCAAAGCAGTGGTGAGGGCTATACAAAGCATGAGTCTGAACCATAACTATTTATCGTAGGTAAAATAGCACCAGTCACTGAGACTGATGGCAGGTGGCAGGGGTAAACCCTTAAGAAGTGGTCTCATGAAGGAAGAGTACAGATGATTTAGGCAGTAGAGTCACTGACACCAAGTCAGGTCCTTAAACAAAGATGGAGGAAATAAATTGGAGAAAACAAAACCAGAAAACAAAATTTCAGAGCTGAATCTTACATCATCTCAGATGAACGAGTGACCATCTACAAAAATCAAAAGAACACCTAAAGGTAAAAAGTGACCCCCTGAAGGATTAGGGAATTGCTAGAAGGTCAGAAATGCAAAAATGCCCTAAGTATTTTTCCTTCCCATGCAAAAGCTTCAAAAATATTTAAAGATGCCCATGTTCCATACAAAGAATAGCACATCAGGATAGTGCAGAATATACACATCCAGCTCCATCCATTCCTTAAAAGAACAGCCACTGCCACTTTAAGCAATTCCTTACAACAAGGCAACAAATGTTCCTGTAGGTCAGATCCCCTGGGCCTGCTCTGGCCACTGGCCAGGCTTGCCACCACTCAGAAATTACACCCTCCAGCATCAGCTGCTTAGCTGCAACCCCCCACACCCTCACTCAACAGAAAAAGACATTAATATTTCTGATTTTTGCACCACAAATCATACTAATCTCATAAAGGAGTAGAGGTCAGTTTCCTGACCACACAGCCAAGGGCTGGAAGATGTACACAGACCTTGGAGATGTGCTCCCCACTACTCCACAGCTTCTTTCCATGACGGGAATGAGAGCAAGAGGGCAAGACAGGCTACAGCAATATATCCTGGCTTGCCTCCACCTCAGGGGCGGGGTTTTGAGTCACCCTACGTGGTCAACATCAGTGCAGTCCTGTGACAGGCACTCTGCTCTGACATACCTTCAGCAAAGAAGTTGTCTGAGGAGCACAGACTCATGTCCCCATAGCATAAAAGAATCCCCAGCTTAGGTCTCAAAACCTGGATTTCTCCAAACAGACAACATTTGCTATCGGGACAAAACTCAGGAAGGACAGGACTTCCCATCAGGAATCCTGTCAAATTGAGGATCTCCATATACAGTCATCAAGTTCACACAAACTACAGGGATGAGTCTGCAAAGTCCATTTCAGTCATTTTATAAAATCTTATACCTACACCAAAACAAAAATCCATCCAAACAAACAAACAAACAAAAACCCCCAAACCTCCATAAATAATTCACTTCTCAAAACTTGCAAATAAAATACATAAATAAATATGTGACAGATGCTTCTTTTTCCCCATTAAAAGAAAAGAAAACAAATTTCTGCCGAGCAGTCTGTAATGGTTAAATCTTAGATGCTCTTTGTTGCTGGGCTGTGATAAAGCCTTGCCAACACTGCATCTAGAAACAGCCCTATTCTCGCCAGTTCCTACACTTGTAAGCCACCTCCCAGTGCTCTCACCTTGGCCTCAGACCAGGTCATCTGGCAGTTTCCACCTGCCAGACAAGAAGCTGGGAACTTGGCTGGCTCTCCTCCTCCCCAGTGGCCTGGAAACTCACCTCAGTGCAAACCTGCTGCACATCTATTTGTAATGCCAGTGATGAAGATGTCAGCTCCCAACTTAGCAAAACAGGAGCACACAACAGCAAAAGGTGCTGAAGCTCATGCCCAAACCCCACTGTGCCTCCTGCAGCCTTTTAAAACTGGCAACTACAGTTGTAGGCCACGTGCCTGCACCTCCCCACCTGCTCTCCACGGATTTCTGTATTTCACTTACACAAGAAAACAGAATGAGATCTGACTCTGTGACAGAAGGATGCCTGCAGGGACCAACAGCCAACTATGAGACAGTTTCCCTCTGCTAAGGGTCTGCTAACCTGAGGACAGAGACCTAGGCAAGACTTTGGAGGGCAGGGAAGGCAATTTTGGTTCCTTGATTTTTAAACTCTTCTATCCTGGCACAGGAAAGAACTGAGTAACAGAAGCAGAAGAAAAGTAACTGAGACTCCAGAGAAGCCAGCCTTGAAATAGCACAGGAACTTTTCATCCATAGAGACAAAACAAGACAAAAACAGAGATTGCCTCTAGAAGATGGTTACCAGATACACAAATAAGTTAGGACTGAAACTGCTGAACTGTTTCAGAGGGATTTTACACTCAAGGATAATGTAAAGAACAACTATTATATCCCATTTATGCTGATAATATGTAATGCCCGAGTGGAAAATATCTCCGGAAGAGATGAGCATGCAAAATCACCTTTTACTGCTTGAGTACAAGATAATGCAAAAAAACCCCAAAGAGCAGAGGAGAATTATCAGAAAAGTAATAGCTGAAACCTAAAGGGCTTTCTTCAGTGAAGGACTATTAAAATTTATTTTTGTCAGTAAGGAATACAACACTGAAAGATTACCACATTGGGAGAGAAAACACTACCTCTTGCTGAGGGCCATGAGGAAGTCCAATGAATGGAATTGGATTTTATCTCTTCTTCATTTGTATATGCTCCACTGACTTGCTGCCACATTGGATCTGGCTTCTAGGGATGCTGCCAGAAGACAGTAAAACCTTCCATGCCTCTATAATGAATGGGTATTGTCATTATTTAAGTAAGCAAAAGGATATAAATTTTGTTTATTTATGGCTTACGAAGTATTCTTGCAAGTCAGTACTGGGAAATACACGCTTGCAAAATGTTTGTTTGAAGAACAGGTAAATACTGTATGAATTGTGATAAATCAACTCAGCTGAAAGCAGCAGAGGGCAGTGTGATTAATCTGCTGAGAATAAATCTCTGGATATTCTTTCCATTCCTCATTACCACAAGACAGGCAGCGAAGGGATGGTGCTATGCAACTGAGAGGGTAGGTGGAGATTCAGGAAGGACAACAGCCAGTGTAAGGGCCTGTAACTAAGCTGATTTTCTGGAGTCACCACATGCACATCACTCTAAAATTCACCTTAACATCAATCGTAGTTGATACAGAAGGAAAACTGAACAAGCATGTCCCCTTGCCTCATGCATTCAGTTTACTTTCTGCAACGCGACCTGAAAAACAAGCCAAGCCCTCCAGGGATGATGAAACCTTCAGACTTGGAAGGCAGAAGTATTTAGCACTACCATGTAACAGAGGAAATCTAAATGCAAGTGAAAGAGCTGAAGAAAACAATCAAGAAGAAAATTGTTTTCACTTAAAATGTGTCAGGTTGTTAGGACGTGCACTGACAGATGATGCATAAGCAGGCAAGAAAAAGAACAGGAGGAAAATAGTAATGATGAATAGGGAATAATTCATCCAGTGTAAGATACCTTCTCCCTTCCACCAGGTAGTCTGTAGCTGCTTGATAGAAGGTTTCATTATATTTTCTTTGAAACATCTTTGTGTAATTTACTCATCTGATTTGCTATGACTGTCCCTAATGCACAGCACAGGAAGCTTTATGATGAGAAAACAGCAACAGAAATTGAATCTAATGATTTTTGAGGACTAAGGGACTTTGAAGTAGGATGATAAGAAAATTACATGGGAGGGAGGGGAAAAAAGAAGAGAGGCTAAGAGTTACCATGAAAGGTATATATATAAGGTATATATATATAAGGTAATATAATATGTTATATTATAAACAAATCAGAATACTATCTGAGTTAATTAAAATTATTAACCTGAGTATTCTGCTAATTCAGATTCCTAAATTAAAGCGGTTCTTGAAATAAAGAACTGAAGAGAAGATTGGGGTTGATTTAAAAAAAAAAACACCAAAAATGCTGATCACCAAACACCAACACATTTCAACAGTTTGCTTCTTTTATGATTTCGGAAAACCTAATGCTGATTTTATTACAAAAGGGCCACACCTAAAACCAGACTTTGCACTGACATATACCTGGACATTGTGAATAAGTCCATAGCGTAACTGTTAGCATGAAGATTTGTCTGGATAAAACTGGACATCTGAAACTATATTGCAACTCCATCTAAGACCAAGACCCATCTAAGACTAAGATCACGCTAAACTATAACTAGGACTACGTTTTTACAATAATACGGACCTAAATGCCGCAGAATTTTAGGTAATACAGAAAAATACACCAATATCTTGTCCCAGTTGCAAAGAACTTCCCTGGAAAAATACAATGTAACTGTCATGATCAACACCCAAAGAGATTTTATTTTGCTTGCAGATCTTGTTAGGACAATGCATTATGAAAATAAGAAATAGATTTTACACAGATGCTATCTAGGAATATTTCACATATTTAACTACCTTTTAAGTGAACTACTTCTAGAGTGTTAACTACATTCACTTCTCTGCCACATGGTGACAAGTTTGGCCAAAATGGATGGACAGGGACAATCCAATATATTGACCATGATGTTAAGATAGGTTAAAAGAAATCTCAGCTTTGCAAAAGTAAAATCCTTGGGTAAGAGAAATTATGCAACTTGGTACAACTCTACAAAGGCTCTTCAGTAGTATTTCACTAAACCATAATTCCCAGAAGAAGCACTTCAGAGTGAATAGTTTTAGGAGTGACATCGCTCCATACGCTCTCATGTTCGTTTGGGTTTTTTTTCCCGACAGATTATTTGGCAGGAAATGTTTCTAGGATTGATATTCAAGTACCTTAGTGAAAAAGACAGTGGTACATGTAACTGAAGTACCTGTAGGCAATCTACTTGATGATTCACACAACCTCATTAAGCCTCTCCTCACTGCGAGTGTGTTCTAAAGCAGCAAGATTCTACAATATCGGGGTTTTTTTAAATGTTCATGGAACAAAAATTCAAATCAAAATAATTGTCTCTAAATGCAGTGCTTGCTAAGGAATTAACTTGCATTATTATTCAGACAAAGGGTTCTTTTGTTTCCATAATCTTATTTCCTCTATACCAAAGGTTTATGTATGACTAAAACAAGTACATATTGAGAAGATGATTCCTGTTCTGTCTAATGATTTCCATTCCAAAAACTGAAAAACATCCCTGAAACAAAAAGCTGCATTACTGTCTTAAAACGTGAATCTTTTTGGCTGTGAATGTTCAGTATTCTGTTTTCTAAAACAGAATATAAATGCATTACCTGAAACATAAATAACGTGGGCGTTAGCAAACTATTCTTCCTCTCTAAACAGGGGTTCTTTAAGCCTAGTAAAAAGGAGGAGTGAGAAATCAATTTTATGATCAGTATTTGACATTTGTTCAGAGCAGAGAGGCACCATATGATTTGACAGTTGCTGATTCTGTGCTCAGGGCTGAAAAGATATAAAAAGGGGGGGGGATTTGTAGGTCAGAAATTAGCTCCCTTGCCACTGTTTCTAGAGAAGGTGGCAAAGCATATGGCCCTACTGAAATGTCTGTTCTGTGCTTGGAGGCTACCGACAAATTCACATCCAAAGAGACACTTCTTCTTTCTTAGTTTAACCTAGTATCTGCTTCAGTGCCTGGACTTTGTTCTGCTGTCACCGGGCCCGAGTAAGTAAAGATCGATCACCAAGACTGTTGACAGACTGACAGCATTTTCCTCTGTCAGTCAAGCACTTCTGGGACAAAGCTGGTCCACCTTCCCAAACAAAGCATCAGAGATAGCTTTGGCAGCAACAGTAAAAACTGCACCCCAAAAGGAAAAGACCTCTGTCCTAACAAGAACATGCATGTTTGTAATGGGAAACGAACACAATCAGATTTTACCACCCTTTTACTGGGTTTAAATCAGCACTCTCAAGTCTTTGTAGCCAACTATTGCAAACTCGAAGATATTATGCAACATTCATATATTAAACAGAAACAACCTTTCAAAATATAAAGTCTTTACTAAGTGTGCCTTACCCTGCCTCCTTCTCATCACCCATCCACCTGAACGCTGTGCACATGAACTGAGTTGTTAAAATTTCTGAGATGACGGTACAACCACCTTCTGCACGGAAATCGAGCAGCTTCAATCTGCAGCATGCTCAACACCTTGAGCTCCCCCAAAATTCCTCATGAACAACTGGCGTGAATCGCCTTCCCTCACCACAGACTGTCACCAGCCCGTGGAACAGATGAGGGAGGTTTCAGCCGTGCGTGGCAAGCATCAGGTACAGATACAACAGGTTACTGGAGCAGGGGAACATAGCCGTAGCCTGCGAGTAATGCAGGTACGGACGAACAGCTTAATAGCAACGTATTCTTACACATTCATCCTCCAAAAAACCGCAAGGTTCTTTTGACTTACAATGCTTCTACGGCACAGAGCATCCCATGTATGTTAATTAAACGGCATTTGAGGGTAGGGGCGAAGACAGGGGTTTCGGGCGTCTTAAGGGAGCCGTCAAACTTTTCTGACGGCGGTGACCAAAGTTGAAGGACGGGGAGCTCCGGCAGCCTCGCCGCCCTGCCCCGCGCCCCCG
>VZTF01005664.1:3071392-3188731 GCA_013397755.1 Cnemophilus loriae
GCCCAGCCCGGCTCCGCTCCGCTCTGCTGTGCCCTGCCCTGCCTGCTGCCGGCGGGGAGCGCTCGGCGCCGGGGCCGGGGCAGCGCCGGCGGCGGGCGCGGGGGAGGGCAGGGGGCGGTGCGTGGGGAACAGGGAAAGTGACAGCGAGCATCTCCCTCCGGCAGCGCCGGGCGGGGCGGCGCCGGCCTCCGTGCTGGGATCCGCGCCGGGATCCGAACCCAAACGCGGCCGAGCGGCGAGCAGCAAAGTTGGGGCTGAGGAGCAGGGTGTGGGGGGTGCGGTCAGGCCCTGCTTTTCCTTTCAGCCCTGCCGGACGTCTCGATCCTGGCCTCATGGCATCGCCTGCCTCAGCCCGCATCCACTAGGACCTCTGGTTTTAGTGAGCAAACCTGCATTCCACAGAGAAAGTTCCATGGGTCTCTCGTGTTGATAGGGTTTTTGCCTGTACTTGGAGGTTCCCGTGCACGTATCAGCAAGGGATGAGTGAGATGAAGCCCACTGTCTAATTTTATATAACCTGTAGCAGCACAATCTCAATCGTGCTATCAGGTACCCCACGGGAGGCTTTTGAAAGACCTGTCCAAAACCTGATCCGGGAAAATCACCCTCCACCCCTGAGATGATCTGTCATTTCTTATGAATGACAGATCATTTTTATGACAGCCGACTTAATGACTGTCCTGACAGAAGCTAAACCCTCTGACCCCGTGAAGCCCACAACGGGCTGATACCTGTAGTCCTGTTACCTTTCTTTCACTGGATGGGACCTAGCTGTACTCCATGCAGCATGAGAGGGAAACTTACATTTTCAGAATCACTTTGTGATGGTTTGTGAAATCTCTAATCAGCTGATTGTAAACAGTGAAAACTCAGTCTAGAAACTGACTGGCCTAATGTCACACACTTAAAATCACAGCCATTACTAAAAGCAATAAAAGTCACTTTCAGGAGAAGAAGGCAGCAAACCAAAGCCAACGCAAAAGCCAGATCAATTTCAAGAAGTACTTTCAAGCTTTGTCCAGATTGCATGGTTGATTTATTTCATTTTTCGTAATAGCTAATAATCTTCCTTTCTAAATTAGCTTACTCCTATGGATTTTCTCATCTGAATACTGAAAATCTTAAAGGAACTGCCCATTTTTTGGTGAAGGAATTAGCTTCATCTGCAAGTGGAAGTGCTCTGAGGTTTGGAGAATTTTCACTTGTCCAAAAAGTTTCATATTTATTTTTGAAGACAACATTTCAAAATTAATTTCTAGAATTTTTTAAGTTGTTGTCCATGGCAAAACAGAACCGTAATTTAAAGTGAAAAGTGTGGGCTTTATTGCTTAACTTTCATTCAAGTAACTCAAAAGAGATGCTCAACAATCTTGTAACTATAAAGACGCTAGAGCCTGGACTGCTTCTGGATATTCTCCAAGTCGTTATAACCAAAATGATATTTTTTTTTAGACATTTGGTGTGAAAAATGCATACTTCACCTTCCAGTAGAGGCCTTGAAGTAGTTATTTCTTTGTGACTTACAAATTAGATTGTTTAAATGGAATTGCTTTTTGTGACCATCATCATTATTAAGGAATTTACTAAAAAACCTGAACACAGTATTCCTGTTAATGATTGCTGGGTGGCATATTATGATTGAAAGATGTTATCTTTCAATTTCTAACACCTTTATAGCTTTGGAACAATTTATCCTTCTGTTTCGAAGCGTGCTCTGGGAAAGGCACTTGATGATCCACCATGATTCAGTACATTCACTTGGTAGATTTTCAGGCATCTGTCAGGGTTTGCCTGTTCTCTCTCACACAGAGAAGGGAGTGGAAGTTACTGTGGCCCTTCATATTGCCTTCTGGATTTTCACTTTGTAAAGGGTGTATAAGTAAGAGCATTTTTTTAAGTGTACCATCCTCCTGTAAGAGTAGTGATAATCATTTTTGAAACATTACCATTTCTAAAACCATAAATCATGAATCTGGATTGAAAGAGTATTTCTACTGTCTTATGAATTAGAGCTTGAATATATCAATTGAAGTTCATTTTTTGTGTGTTCAGTCATATCTTTTATGATTAGTTTGTCTTTTTTTTTTCTTTCCATTATAAAAATATAATGGTAACAATTTTGCTTGTTTATGTACACACATATAGGGTCTGTCGAAAACAAAGATCCCAGAAAGAAGTCTTCCCCCCACACACACTAATAACATCTGAATTTTTAGTAAGTTTATTTGGTTTTTCTTTCTGAGGAAAAATATTCTACATAACCGTTCTTTAGAAGCAATTATCATTCATTGCCTTGATGTAATGAGTGGCTAGAAGATTAGCATAGAAAAATAATTGTGAGTAACTTATTCTGTTTCACTCCTTTTGTTACGCAGTTAATCCAAGTTCTCTAACCTTGAAATGTGCAGTGAAAATCCTTCAGCTGAACACATATGCATGCAGTCATCCTCTGCATGCTGTTTTTGGCCACATCTGCTCTGGGATGAGGGTCAATGTGTAAAAACAATGTGCAGAGATTCTAAATTGCTTGTTCTTTCTCAAGGGGAAAAGCAACCTGGTATGCCTAACCCCTTCTCAGCAGAAAACCACACTGCTGCATTTATTTACACTTTTATCTGCAGCAGAGAGGTGTTGTGCATGCTTATTTGGATTTTTATAAACATGTAAATGTTAGAAAACCAGAAGAAAACACAAGCTGTTTTGTTCATAGGGCTTTTTTTTTCTTTCAAAAAACAACCCCAAAAGCTTAGGCTGACAAACAAGATAACCTGATTTGGTTGCCAAAAATAGCTGGGTTTTTTGCATGAGAGTTTAGATGTTCTTTTAGAGCAAAGAAGGCTGTATTACTTTGCATGTTTAATTGTTCTTTACCACCAATATAAGAAAGTGGTGTCAGCACCATGTCCTAACATTTGTACCCATGTATGGCAAGTACAAGTTTGGTTTAGCCTATAACTATCACCTGAATGTGCAAAAATAGGCCTAGGAGGGTTGGCTGATATTGTGCAAATGCAGCTAAAAGCTAATAACTTAGACCCAAGGGAGTTCATTAGAAACTTGCACAAATACAGAGCAGTAAGCGTACAATAATTCTTATGAAACTGATAAAATGCTTCCAACTGAGCATTTGTTTAAAGCCCTGATATAGAGAATTTCTTTAGGACTTTCATTTAAAAAGAAATGCTGGCCATCTATTAGTCTGTTCCACCTCCTGCCTAAAATGAATTGTAGCCAGAAGTTCAATATTGTGAAAAGAAGAATTCACTTGATTACCTGGTTTTAATATCTCCAAACAGACATGGTTCATCTTCTTCAGTGATAAACTGCAAGCTGCCTGTCACAACCGCAAATTGAAGGGATTCCTCTTTTTCTTGCACTTTATCTTTCACACAAGTCTGAACAAAACCACTCCAGACAGGCTCGGTTTTGAATCCATTATCAGTCTGTATCACAGCACAACACCACCTGGCTGGATTTAATGAACTGATCTATTCTCCCAGCTCGTGTTTATTATGTTTTATTCTTGGATATGGGTGCCATGCAGCTAAGAAAGCCTTGATTGATATTGTTACAATGTATTTAGGAGAAGACAGGATTGGAAGGAGGAAGGTTTCCACATGATGGAAGATAGGAGCAATATATAAACACTGGCAAAAATGCTTTTAATGCACAGAAAGGCTCGCAATACTAGAAAAAGCCACAACACCTACTAAGCACATATTTTCAGCCCTTTGCAAAACGTGACCAAAAAAGGCACGCTCCCGCTCGCAAGCTGTTCACTTTGTGAGAGGCAAATTTGCTGTCGATGGGTTGTATACAAAGTTCAAGTTTGATTAAGCACTTCTGCAGAAGTTGCTGGTTTCAGCTGATATTTTCCTTGCTTTTTCTTTACTCTCCTGTCATAACTGAGACTGCATATCTCCTTTTGTATCCCCAGTCCTTACCAACTATGGTGTTCCTATTTATAGCATCATTTTTCTCTTATTAAATACTTGAATCACAAGAGCACAAAAAGGCTTTATAGCACTCACACCCACAAATATGCTCAGCCCATGTGACTTACTGACATGAGAGACGGATTTTAATAGATCGTACGGCCTGTGTCCAAGGACAGCATCTGAGCTCTCAGCTCCTTGAGGATCGCCTTCCCTCCACCCTTCATTGAGCCCTGTGCTCTGTTTGGGCTTCTCTGCTTTTGGGTAGGTCTTTTTTTCAACCCAAAAATCATTTATTTGTGGCACTGAGGCAAAACTTCATTCAGAATAAATGGTGTAAGAAAAGACAGTGACAACCTCTAGTCAACGTGAGGATTGCAAAACCTTCATCGTGGTTGACAGTTAACTCATCATTACCGAGGCTGGCAGAGTCAATTCGTCTGAGAGTATTGAAATTCTTTGCCAATTTATACATGCGCAGATCTGAAGCACAAATCGCTGATGGCACCACTCCACGTTGCCATCAAGTCAGTTTTAACAGTGAGCATTTGCCAGATGTCGTTTCCCTCCCTCCTTGCCTTGGCTGAACTAATGATCCTCCATGGCACACCGCTCAGCTCTCGGAGCACAAGGGACTCCTCTCCAGAACTAAAGGTAAAATGTAGCAGAAAATTAATTACCATTCCATAGGGTAAATCTGCTGCTTTATCTCCATGAGCCATCCTACCATGAAGACTGAGTAGTGCAAGTGCCAGGGTGAAAGGGGAAGGAGAGACAGCAGGAATACATAACTCAGAGCAGGGCTGAAAAATTCCTTCCTGGCAGCACACCAACCCTTAAGGCAGCCTAGCTATAAACATCAAACTGCAAAGACTTGGTTTTGAGAACATTACTGCAGAATAACGCTGATTTGATTTCAAAAAGTAATTTTTGGTAAGTACTTTGAGTTTATGCAGCAAAAGGAGGCAAGGAAAGACAAGTCTTCAAGCTTTTGTTTGTTCCTCCTTTTTTTCATGCATTGCTAAGCCTCTTTTACTCAACTTTCACCCAATCTTTACCAAAATTAAAGTTCTCATTTTGCAAGAAAATGATTTTCAATAAAGCACCCTTCAAGTTTTATAAGAAAAATTATTCTGAGAAATAAAATATCAGCAGTGACATTAATACTGTGATGTAAATGCTATAATAGCCGCAGCCAATTAATTGCCATCAAAACCATCTTATCTATTTCCAGAGAAAATTTTTTGCAGGGAAACCTTTGTGCCCCTAAAACATTAAATGGTGCATAAGGTTCCACCATCTTCTTGGACTCTGTTCTGCCCTGAATTTTATTGAGATAACTGTCCATGAAGTGTCCTTCAAAAACCTAAAAACCAAGTTAGCACTCACATAGTAATTTTCTGTTGTAACATTGCAATGGTATCCCATATGAATTCTCTAGAAAAAAAATGCCAAAAGCCTAACAGCAGCATTTTGATCCCAGTCATGTGCAAAGAAGAAAACAGTGGCAGGTATCAATCAAATATACAATGCATTTTGAAACTTAATATATACTTTTATATTATTTTGAAACCATGTATTTTAAAATACACTCTCAAGTTATTCCTATGACGTTTCTCAAATCTGCATGGCTTCCTTATATCATTAGATGCTAAAAAAACAAATTTCTCTCCAAATTTGCCCTGGTCTATTTTGTAGGAGGAATAGGTAGAAATAGACATAGTATTTTTTTTCTAATTTTTCTTCATTATGGAATTACACTTATAAAAATAATAGGAAAGAATCAACTTCTAAAACTACATATCTATTAAAGCAACAACTAATGTATTGGTGTCCAAGCCTGTGCCACCGAGGACTTTAAAAATCAAACCACTCTGTGCTACTCCAGTGGTCAGTGCAGGAGCTGCTGCTCCCAGTGCTCCCAGTGAAAGCCATGGTGAAACACACCCATGTTCACTTTTGGGTCAGTTTCCTGAATGCGTATTTCTCAAAAAGGCAGCAAAGAACAAAAGTGATGAAGCATTGCTCTTTCGAG
This sequence comes from Cnemophilus loriae, assembly GCA_013397755.1. NCBI lineage: Eukaryota > Metazoa > Chordata > Aves > Passeriformes > Corvidae > Cnemophilus > Cnemophilus loriae. Next base: position 3,077,363 of record VZTF01005664.1, read on the forward strand.
GAGGGCATTTCAGGCCATCAGTGATCTCACAAAGCTTCCAAAAAAACCCAAATCTTTGGTATTACTTAAAACAATCCCTTAACAAGAAATCTGATGAGAACTGCTTTTCCTTATGGCACTTGTGAAACTGTGTGGTCACTGAAGACACGTGTTAGTGGCAGGCTGCATCAGCTCTGGTGTGCCATCTGAAGTCTGCCCAGGTGAATTCAATAGGCAGAGGCAGCTCCATGGCAACAAATACTAAAGAAACATCCTGTTAGCCAGAGACCTAATTCTGCAAAGATACATGTAGCATATTCTAGCACAACAGGAAGACAAATACATTTCAAAGAGTGATAATGAGCAAAGCCTTGAAAAATTTCCCTCTTCAAGAAGAGAAGCAGATCATGGTCTTTGGTAATTAGCCATAAAAGATTTTTCCTGGCAACAAAATATATTCCGGATGAGATTTTACAGCCTTTGTTTGGATGATATTCAAATAAATAAATTTCATGCAGTTGTTTTGTTTCCTTTTTTTTTTTTTTTCCCTGGTATAATCAGTGGGCTTCTGTTTATTCACTCAAAGCTCAGGAAGTCCTGCAATTTTTCATGTCCACCTGAAGACAGTAGCATCAAAAAAGAGAACTGTTCCTGTTCAGCTATTACTTAAGCCCTAGTTTTCCAAGATTTGTGAATGAGCTGTATATCAGGGTACCGAAAGAAGTCCTGAAAATCATCCATAGTAGCTTCATTAGTCTCACAGAGTTCATGAATTCATGAGTTACAAAGTGCTCTACACTAGTTTTTGACTGGATGCCGGGATCCCAAACATGATTTATCATGTATTGGACGTATTTCAGTATAACTTATAAACACTAACACAATTCTTACTTCATGCAAGTTTTTTCTAGCACTTTATACACACTAATTCAATATTTACTGTAGTAAATGTGCTTATATCTTCCAAAGGCTCATCTACTATTCAATACAAAGCAAAACCCCATGTTTTTGTTTCTACAGGCTGACACAAAACATTTAGAATAGATCAAACGCATAAAAAAAGACAACACTGTGTTAAAGTAAGTCTCTCAACAACAGAATAATATATAGGTGAATGGCTGCTTGCATGAGTAGCATGGCCAATGTCATAAATATTACTTACCAGTGTGAATCTCTGGGCTCTGCATGTTGGGTCACTGTGAGGTCGCTGCTTTGAGAAAAATCTCTGTCGCATGCTTTTACAAAAAACAATACTGTTTTATTCAGTTTTGCTATGTATGTCACCCAGCATAAAGGAAACAATGACAGTAAACATAGTGAGATAGTCAGAACCAAAATTTTAGCTGTTTGTAGCCAAACTATTGTTCATGAATCAACTCCTGAACTCCTGCTGTTTCAAATCCAGTACACCAATTTAAAACAAGATTAATTCTTGGTTCTCGCTAGTATGTTCAGTGTAATAGTTCTCTAAACAGTAGCCATTGCTGAAGCAGCAAGGTCCTAAAGCAGCAAAGTGGCCAGCTGAGTGTGGGCACCCACTCAGCAATTCCAACTTCATTTGCTGTGTAGTTCCTTCCGGAAGAAGCATCAGTTTGTCTGCAGTGTTTGTGCAGCCATTAGTGTGAACTAAAAGAGCTTTTACTGGGAACTTTTGCCAGAGTAAGTGGTTTTTTCTTTTTGGTTTTTTTTTTCTTCCCCTAAATAAACAAGGTTCAAGTTGTAACAAGGGCTTTTGTGTGTCTTTTTATCAATTAGCTATGAAAACAGAGTGCTCACCAAAGTATCTACATGAAGATCAGGTAGAAGAAAGAAACTTGTTATATCCTCCTTCCTCTGAGAGTTCATAAACAGATTAGGTGCTGCTCGTAAGTGCTCCTCCACACTGCAGTTTAGATCACTACGTAGCTGGGTGTCTGCTCTGCTTTTCTTGGATTGCACATATGCTGTTGTGCAACAAGCCTATAACCTCTTTTTAATTAGCATTCCTGTTGCTGCTTGCCACTGCAATGAAAGTTCATTTACCACGATCCACTATACTGTCTGTATAAAATCTCCACATGCATAGCTGCATTCTGCATGTTATAAGAAAATTCACCACTCTTCTGCTTTTGCTACCATGCTTCAATTAAAGAAGGAAAAAACAACTCTAAGATACGTGTCTTTCTTGCACAAATATGTGTTCCAGTACATTTAATGCTTTCATTATTCTGAGTGTCTTGCAGAATTAGTAATTGTGCCAAATGGCTTGCACAGTATAATTTAAATGCTATCTTTTTTTTTTTTTAATTTTAAGTTTTAAAATATAATGTTGATTAGAAATAATAGTATAATTAGGAAGTGAAATTATAACTTGCAGGTCAGGAAAAAGAAGTACAGAACAGTTCAGTGTTTCCAAGGTGAGACTGTACTGGCTTTTTAACCAAAATAGGCATTGGATAAATTAAGATGTTCTTTAAGAACAGGAGTCAAACCTCAGGATATTTCAAACTTCTTGGAATATTCAGCCATCTGACTGAAAATTAATATTAGCTCTACCTCTCACTCCTTGTCCTATCAAAATGTGTTTTCAGAACAGAAACCATTCGTGAACATAGAATCAGAATTACAGAGAACAGTTTGAGTTGGAAGGGACAACATTTAAAGGTCATCTGGTCCACTCCCCTGCAATGAGCAGAGATATCCTCAACTATATCAGGTTGCTCAGAGCCCTGTCCAATCTGACTTTGAATGTTTTCAGGGATGGTGCATCCTCTGCCTGGGATGGTTACAGGAAATTTCTGGCAGATATATGTTGTGGATGTAAGCATCCTTATAAGAGTTTCTTAGGGAAAAAAAGTTACCTACTCTTTGGTCCCAGGTGCAGCTTGAAAAAGAAATACAAAGTCCATTCAGTTGAATGACTCTAAGATCACTTGGCACCCCCAGGAGGGTTTTTCAGGTTTGCTCTTTACTACTGCTGAACCTCAATTCAGATCCTATTTTATGAGAGTAATCTTATTTTTAGATCAGACCTTACATTTTAGAAGTACCTAAAATTTCAAAGATACTACACAACATCTTTCAGAGAAAATCCAAACTTATTGAATCAAACAAAACAAAGTCAATTCCAAACAGAAAAACATGACAAAAAGTATTGAAAACACAAGTGGTAAAGCGGATCTGATACACCTTAAAATGGCTTTTTTTGGCTTTTGGGTGATTAAACAGATATCAGATTATAAACCAAAATATCCTTAAAAACAGAAACAAAAATTCTTTCAGTGTAGTTACTGTTTGCTCAGTTGGTCTATTCATACAATTTTTTTTTTTAATGATGAGCAACATAAATATTAAAAAGGTAGACTGGTTGTAAATGTAACATACAGGTACAAAAACTATAAATGCAAAATGTTTTTAAAATAATTCCTCCAACAGTAAAAAAAATCTTTTAAAAAATGTCCAGAAGGTAAAATGTTGTATTGCAACCTACCAGTGAAATAGAACATTCGGCATTCACTAAGACTTCCACATCTTCCTTACTAAACAAATACTTCAGTAGAGAAAGCACTGAAGCATAAACTTAGGAATAATATGAAAAGGCAGTTTGATTATATTCTCAGAGCTCAGAGAGTTAAAAGTAGTGTTGTATTACATTCAAAGTTAATGATCAGCTGGGAGCCGTTTGCAATGAGTGTATAGCATCAGTTTATTACAGAACCAAACATCCTCTCACTCCAAACCAAAATGAAGTGTTTCAAGGCTTAGTAGCTTAAGATTGTTTGCTGCTACCACTCTTATCTCCCAGAAAAGTGGAATCAAACTCTTTTTGAATAATTCAATGCAATTACTTTGTAAGTGGGTTTAGCATCTGTACAAAAAAGGAGGACTAGATTTGACTGGCCAACTTTATTGGCAAAAGTATGTAGTAAACCCCACTTGTAACCCTTAGCACAGGTTCATCTGTCTGTGATCCAAGGCCAAGTTTAGGGGAAAAAAAAGGAAAATAAAGAAAGACAAAAGAAAGAAAAAGACAAAATTGCTAGTAAAATAAAAAATATAAAAGCCTGAACATTTTGAAAAGTGAAAGTGCAGACAGAAAGGTATTTGATGAAAAGCAATTGTTTTCTATAGAATATAAAATATTTTCCAAGCACTTTTGATCTTTACTTAGCCTTTCAGACTAGCAATAGGACAATCATGTTGTTAACATAGATGTGCTGTGGACTCTACTATAAATTGTCTCATTTCACTGGTATCAGAGCAGTACTGTAAGGTCTCAGGTGTGAAGCCCTCAGGCTGTACAGTACGGAAGAAATATACCTGCTGCAAAAGTAAAATCAGCAGCCTTCACTGTTTGTTAGATGACAAAGGCCACATGATCTTTTAATATTATCTTTGTCAGTAGGAAATTACAGTTCTCTGTGGGATCTTAGATTAACAAGAACCTGCCTTGTCAAGAGACATTTTTATAATCTTTATTTCAACTCCCCTTGCTCTCTGTAAAAACACCCCAAGATGTTAATACTGTGAACAAATACATCTGCAGATAGATTGCATCTTTGCATTTCTAGCACAAAACATATGTATTGTTAAATATTTGTCAGTCAGTGGCTTTGCTGAAAGCAAATCACTGCAGACTGGAAATCCAAATTATATCATCACCTTCTCCCCTGCTTCAAAATTTTTTTTGAAACACTACTGCTGGTCCACAAAGATTTCTGAAGCCAAGGATAAATGAAAGCTTGGCGTGGAATGACAATGGCTCTGTGGCTCCATGGTTTAGCAGAGTGTGTAAAGCTGTGTCCCAGTGCATCCCTGGCAGTCAGAAGTCTGTACTGAGAATGGCTGAAGGGAGCTGGGGTGGACAACAGGAGAGTGTCGGGATCCAGCCAGGGCTGCACATTCCACCTGAACAAGCTGGTAGTACTCAGGTGGCTGGCACACACTGCACTCTGTCCTGCTGGAAGCATGCTGCTTCTGTGCCGGCCAGCTCTTGTAAAACTACCTTTGATTTATGGCTTCAGCCTGTGTGATCCTTGGCTAGAGTGGGATATGTGCTGAAACTCACAGGCCTGCTAAATGTAGGGCTCTCTGAGTCTCTAACCCTTCTGCTGTTCGTTGTCCTTACTGTCTTAGAGGGAAGGTGATTTAACGGAAGATTTCTCCATGTGGATATGACTTCATACATAGAAATTACGAGGCCAAAATGCCCTAAGACAAACACAGAAGAATGTCATGGATGCAAAGTGAGGCTTGGCTGTTCTCTGGCTACTATGAGTGAGTCCCACACACAACTTCTGTTAGCACTAATCCCCATGCATTTGGAGCACAGACAGGTTAGACTCCTGTGCTGGCACTTTTCAGATTGCACCATAATCAAGAGAAAGCAGCCTAAAAATGTGTGCAGTAAAATCAGTTCACACAAAGAGTCGTATAACTGCAGCCTTTTAAGCCCTACAGGGAATAGTATATAGTGTCAGAAAGGCAACAACCACATATACCACGAAGCAAGGACATCAGGACTGATTGAACTAATGATAAAGTTTCTTGAACATCCGGTAATTAGTCTTAGTTTGGAAGGACTGTATTATACATTCTCATAAGAATGTATAAGCCAAGAGACCTTTGTTTCTACAGCTCCTCACTTGGTTTTCATGAAGTTTAAGAGAAAAACCTATTTAGAGGTGTACATCTCACTTAGAAAAAAGTCAAAATGTTAAAAAGCTACATTGTGCTGAGAGGTACCACAGAAAAGGTTTTAGCCATAAGCAGTGCAGAATCAAAAAATAGGTTCATTGACAGAGATGAAGTATGATTCTGCATTTCAGAGTTTGGAATTTATCTGATGACTGCTAATACATACTTATCAGGCTGGCATATTAAGTGCCAATCAACCAAATATCTGTGGTGTTGAAATATTGTTTGATTCAGTAGCTATTGAAGCCACCATATAGAATGAAAATAATTGGTTGCCTAAGAAATCTTATCACTTTCTTGGGGCTAAAAGTGCAAAATCTGCTCTCTGGTGTCCTTCCATTTTCATCAAAGCAGCAGTTGCTCTATTGCCCAATGATGTTCCATATTATTCCATGTAATTCCATTCCAAATACTTTGCTATTTATTCTGACTGTAATTCGAGTTATCAGTGCATTTCTACCTGGTGATTTTATTACTAGAATTTTACAGGAGCTCTTTTATCATTGTTATTTTAAGCATATATTGGTTGTAGCAGTCATTGCAGCTTCTCAGATTAATAATACTGATGTGAACACACATCTAGGAGCACCAGTCTCACACATAAGAATGCTGCTGGTAAAAACACTACATATGATAAGACTTCCAAAAATAGTGTTTCAACAGTGTTAATTCTGAGCAACAAAACTCTCCTGGGAGACTTGTAAACATCATACCCACATTAGTAGTTGTGTCATGTGCAATCACATCACAACGTACCAGGTCTAGGCAAAACTTTTTAAAAAGTCAGTATTTTATTTCACCTTCATAAATATAAATCCAGTCCTGTAAAGGATATCTTAGCAAGCAGGCTAGTATAAAAATAATGATAATTTTAAAAAAACCCTTTCTGTGACATCAGCTGTTCTAAAATGACTAAAGCTGAGTAACAGCGAATTGGGATAACTTAGTTGTTATTTTGATTGATAAACTCCTAAAGGAGAGCTCTGAATTGAGGCAGAGACCAGGCAAGCTCTAGTTATTTTAATAATAATTTAAAACAATCAATTATTTTCAACAAAACTCTTATGCATTTTATAAAGATGAACTATTTTGGAATTATTATCATAAATCTTTCACAGACAAGGAAAGTATTAACAATATCAATATGCACTCTTATTTATAGGAAGTCATCTCATTCAAAGGCCATAGGGAGTGTTTCAAGCTATTATAGAAGCATGCTTTAAATTGTAATTGTCTTTAAAATGATGAGTCATTTGAGTTCCAGCTAAGACAGCTCAGTTTGTAGAGCTGCCGGCTGGGGTAATGAGGTAGGATACAGACACAAGCCACCCTTTCTCCCTGAGGTTTTTTCAGGAATAGTTTTTATAGTGTTCTTGTCACATTTCACATTAGCACGGGTGCAAGAAGAGTAGCTCAAATTAGGTCAGGTTCTCTGTGCATTGCCAGATAATTCACTCTAGAGAGGAGATCAGATTTTTCTGGCTTGATTGTTGCAGTGCTCTGGGCTTCTATCAGGTATTAAAACTGCCATAAGATGAAGTTGGTTTATTGGAGTTCACTAAATTTGCTAAGACTATTGTTCTTCAGAGGATTTACAACACTGACAGCTATTACATAGCTCTTTCTGCATAGTAGCCTGAAAACCAGGTTGGAATACTGACTGTACATCTCTTCGCTAGATGGATGCAATGATTTCATACTGTAATACCAAAGAACCCAAATATCAGCCCTAATCAACAAACCCGAGTCTCACAGTTATCTAATACCCACCCTGATACAACTCCTCTGTACTGCTGTAGCTGGTGGAAATTTGAAACCTCTGGAAGTGAAGCAGCAGTGCCCTGAGCTGGGCACTCCTGGCAAAGCCACTGCTCTCATCCTGAGAGTGTCTTGCTCTACAGGCTGAAGAAAAAAGCAGAGAATGCTGTAACTACATTTACTGCCATCTTTTCCATTTCTCGGTGGTAACTTCATGTGACTGCAACTTAGCTTACTTTGGATAATAAATAAACAAATCAATAAATAAATGCAAGTCTCACTTCAAGACTTTGCACCAGCCACTGTTTTAAATACTCAAGCCTTTAAAATGAGATCTATTGAGATAGCCATTATTATTTCCTTACAAAATGTAAGAGACCTGAAATATCCTAAGCTTCTGAACCTCTACAATACCTTGGGTAGAAAACAAGTTCATAGGTGAGTAACCTTAGTAACCTGTTTTCCACAGCAGTTTCCAAATTTTCTCTTCCATTATGTTAAAATTTGATCTTGCTAGGAATTCCCAAATGAGAAGTACAAATGCATTTAAAAGAGAGGAATGTTATAAAATGAGAAGAGATAAATATTACTTCAACAGTTTTTGAAGGTTTAAAGCCTTTTTCTCATTTGGTCTTGGCACAGTGCAAAAAACCACAACCAAATGTAAATATTTACTGCAAAGCCTGGTTTTGTGTATCCAAAAATTTTAAGGATGACAGCCAAATGTCTCATCAATTCACCGTGAGAGTCCAAAAAGAAACAGCCCTTCTTTGTTGTGATATCCAGTGCATAATAATGGAGTACATTTTCCTGACAGAAAAATACCTATTAATTTTCATTTCTACTATCTTGGATCTGGCCCACACCATAAATAAGGGTTCAGTATGAAGTACACAGTATTCATAGGAATGAATTTACTACCACTTTCGTTATCTCTAGATTTTCTTCAGACCATAAATGTATTCTTGGAGCAAACGTGCAATATACAGGTAGTGCCACCACTAAAATTGTTGGTATTTTCAAGTGATTGATGATATGAACTGTTATTTTCTGTCACTTTGACAGCAATATATATCTGATCCAGAAAAAATTACAACATTTAGAAAATAGATACTAGTTTCTCTAGAGCAACCATATAATCAACTTCTGTTTTATTGTTTATAACTAAAAGATGTCAAGAAATTATATCTAAAAAATTCCATGGTTTGCAAACCAATGAGCTTATAATGGATTTTATTCTAAACCTACTAACTTGTGTCATGAGAAGGATAGGAATTACACTTCTTAAGGAAATGCATTTTAAAGATTCCACATTAAACATTTACATGGGATTAAATATTCTTGAAACATAGCAGTTCTTGGGCAAATAGAAGTAGTTTACAATTCCATCGCTGTTTATAGCACAAAAAATTGTCTTTCATTGTACCACAGTAAAGTAGGAGTCTTAAGGCAAATAAAAACTCTCCCTGGAGGAACCAAATTTTGAACATTTTGGAAAAATGTTAATAGGAACAAATATTGCTGCAATAAGCCCACTGAATACCCTCCACTCTATCTTGTATCATCTTTGTGAAATGCCAACTAGTTGTAATTGCCTGATAAACCTTTGAGAAAGAGTGTGATCAAAGTAGCAAAAGTGAAACAGAAGTGTGTTTGTGAACTTCCGAAGATTTAATTTTGGTTTTCTACAGAGGAAGTATTGCACAGGTTTCTACATTTGCAACTATAAATACTGATAATTTTTTGATAGCAAGAAATAAGCAATTGAGAGCCAGGGTGAACTGCTTCCTACAGTGATTCTTTAAGGGGCTCTGAAAACTGTTCTAATTAAAGGGTCTGTGATTAATACATTTTTTATTTAATTAAATGCAGTGAGATCACCTTTGAAATATATTCAGTTTGTTATTGTAGTTCACTCACATTTACCTTTCATTTCTTCCTGGTTTCTCCTGAGGCAATCTCTGAAGTGTAAGGGGCTATTGCTTTAACTGGGGACACATTCACTCAGATAAAGAGACATCTTACAAACAGCATTTTAAAGCTTGTGTTCCAGAATTATGAACAACTTTGGAAAGACAAGAGGTGTTATCCAAATAGAAAATTTTATCTGATGAGCACATTTTGGGATTAACAAAAGCATGGAAAGTACAATCAGATCTGTGCAGTGCAGGAAGCTGAAGGAGTTTATTGATAGCAAGTAAACTGTTAACATATGAAGAGAAAACATCATTCTTTGAATTTCAGATTTTCAAACAAGCTTATTAATGAGATGATGTTTGGGTACTTCACACTGACATAGCTTTGGCAGAAGTGGAGATGGTAGTAAGTGGAGTTTGTACTTTTTATTTTTCAAAAATCTTTACTTGTTTAAACATTTAAACATATAAATCTGTAGCTCTAGTGGTTTTTGTACAGCATAAGTTGTACTAATTTGCAGGGATGTGGACTGGCTGGGAGTGTTAGAATAAAATGACTATGCGATATCTGTCTCATCTCATTCTTTTCCCATCTCTAGAATCTGTAGCAGTAGTTTAACAGAGAATATTGTACACTCTTGGAACTCTATAAGGCTGGATGGAAAGGACAAAGTCAGGGTAAAGTTGCTATATATGAATAATTTTTAGAGTTACATAAGCTTTTTAAATAACTCCATTTGATTGGTAAGCTCCCTAAATTCAGCTTCCGTCACAGTCTGAGCAATTCGGAATGTATGTCTTAAGGATTTAGGACCTAGAAATTAAAAATTTTCTAAGGCCCAGCCAAGACATGCTTCAAAATTGCCTAATGTGTGAACTATCCTCTGACAAAAAGTATGATCACTGCCTTTCCAGAGATGGCTGAGAGAAAAACACAGATCCCTATTCTTAGGCAAGATATCTAATGTGTGAAGAACGTTGCTGGGGACGTTGCCTTGTTGCTTTCACCAGGAGGAGCTTGAAATCCCTGTCCCCTACTCCCCAAAGGACTATGCTTACATCACACTTACTGGCAGCTCTGAGGAGTGACACTCCTCTACTCTCATTAGAACTCCATAGGAATTAATTTAAGATAGTAGGTTGGAGAAAAAGAAAAGAAGGAATGTGACCTGCAGGTGGTACAAAATTGGGGATTGGGCTGCCTTTCAGAGGGACCTTGATGGGTTGGAGAAATGGGCGAACAGGAATCTCACAAAGTTCAAAAAGTCAAAATGCCAAGTCCTGTCCCTGGGGAGGAATAACCCCATGCACCAGTAGAGGCTGGGATCAAGCTGGAAAACAGCTTTGCAAGGGAGGCTTTTGCCCTTTTGTGCAGTAAGGACATATTGCTGGCTCATGTCCAGCTTGTCCGTCAGCACTGCCAGCAGGCTGAGGGAGGTGACCCTTCCTCTCTACTCAGCCCTGATGAGACATATCTGGAGGGCTGGGCCCAGTGCTGAACCTCCCAGGACAAGAAATACATGGAAATACAAGTCCAGCAAAGTTCTACAAGGATGCTTAAGGGCTTGTAGCATTTACTGCATGAGGAGAAGGCTGAAAGGGCTGGGACTGTTCAGCCTCAGGACGAGACGGCTTGGGGGCATCATATCCATGAGTATGGATACTTCAAGTTAAACTGCTGTTGTGCAGAAGATGGAGCCAGACTCTTCTCAGTGGTATTTAGTGACAGGACAAGAGGTGAAGTGCACAAATTGAAACAGGGTGACTGAATGCTGGCACAGGTTGCCCAGAGAGATTGTGCAGTCTCCGTCCTCGGTGATTCTCGACACTTAGCTGGACATGACCGTGGGAAACCTTCTCTAGCTGAGCCTGCTCTGAGAGAGGGTGGTTGGACTAGAGAATCTCCAGAGGTGTCTGCCCACCTCAGCTCTTCTTTGACTGTTATTCGTCAGCCTGGTGACCAAATTTATCACTTAGGGATTCTAGTCTTTGCTCCAAGGAACAGTAGGCCTTGGAGAAAATGCACAAGCACTCTCTGGAAATTGAATTAACTAGTTCTGGATTAGTTTTGGAGTATTCTGATCTGCAATTATGTTTCATACAATTTGGCAGAACAGCCTCCTTCAGCCAATCTCTAAAAGAGAGGAGTGATCAGATTAATATCTTTGATAGAAAAGGTATGCACTCTCAGGAGAGGATTACATCCAATTCTCTATTAAGACTGGATTGTTCCTGCAATCTCAAAGGTGTCTAAACTGTAGAGAAAAAGGTGGGATTAATATATTTTGCAATCTTTTGTATTAGCCGTACCCAGAAATAGGTAGCTTCTCTGCAGATATTTGGGGCTTTTCACTGACAATTCTTTTCTGTCCTACTGCACTTGTACTCCCTTATAAAGTCTTGTATAAAGATAAGACAAGAGAGCTAAGGAAGTTTCTTTTGTTGTATCTAACTACTGATAGACAATTGACAAATTTACCAAGCCCTAGGGGTTACTTGAAGCACCCGAAGATGCTGCTTAAAACTGGTTGGAAATCCCCACGTTTTGAGCTTTCTGTTGAACTCTAGTATAAGTTCTTTCAATTTTCTTACCATTGTGCAGAACTCAGCTGATGAGAGAATGTGAGAGACAAGACATGGAAAAATCTCATTTGTGAAAGAACTCTTCTTCATTAGATTTTCCCTGAGAGAGTTTGATTGATTATTCTCTCATTTGAGTAGGTAATATGGAACACTGTATAATTAGAGTGAAAATAGTAGCTGTAGTCAACAGGCAGAGTTAAAGATCAGCCAACTAGTGCCAAAACTGTTACATTACTATTGATGACTATTATCTGGCATCACAGATGTATCAAACACTGCTTCTTCCCTGTCACTGCATGGGAAATTGTTTTGTCTTGTTTGTCTTACCTTCATAGACCTAAAAACCGCAAGCACCCATTCACACTGTAAGGTGCAGTACCAAGTAATTTAGAAGTTTTTTCTGAAAACAACCCTTTTATCTTTTTTTTTCCCCCTTGGAGCAGATTAATTATGGTAGAAGTATTTGCAGCAGCCTATCTGTCACCAGAAAGTAATAACACAAGGCAGCTAAAACTGTAGGGGTAGACTTACTGGAAGGGTGTTACATGATCTGGTTAAACTTAACAAACTGAATTTGCTTTTATTTTGTTAAAAATCAGTTCCACAATGGATTAGCTAATGAACTGTCCTTGTGGTGACTGAAGGATGTAAACCAGATATACGGTTTTTGAGTTGGTCTGTAGTAGAGATGTTTATATCTCGCATTTTAAATAGACATAGGGGATAAATGAACATGCAATGTGTTTTTCATCAAACATACTGCCTAGGAACTTTCAGTACTTGAGAAACAGTGCTGGTTGCCAGCTGTATTTCAGATGATCTCCTTATCATGTAGATCTCAGTAACAGAGGCACTGTGCAGACTTGGGAGTTTTGTTATAAAGAATTCAAAAGCCGGTGTTGTCTTTTGTTTAAAATAGCATGAAGCAGAAATTACTGCTTTTAGTAAAATTTTGCCAACATAAAACAAACCTGAGAATTCAGGAGTGGTTTATTCTTTACATGGTGCAAAGTCTCACAGATTTTAAGAGCATTAGAGAGCAAAGTATTGAGTCTGACATCTGATGCTATTTTGTAACCACAAATATAGTGAATGTAAATGTCTCTTCTGCCAAAACTGTGTCTTACCATGTGAACCACCAACTTCCCTGGGGAACAAGCTTGGCAATTCTTTGTAAAAGATGGCTAATTCTGAAATAAGTAGGAAAAAAGTGCAAAAGACAGGAAAGGGCCTTTTTACTACTTACTCAAAGAGCCATTTTGAACATACAAAAATGTAATTCTTGAGAAAGCCAGGGACCTGAAGGTTTGTTCTTACTGTCTGAGATACCCTTTGTGTTGTGAATTCTGAAGGCAAAAGTATAGACTATTTCTTACTTGAAATCAATACGAGATATTCAAAAGCAACTCTTGTTATTGCTATAGCTTACATTCATACCAGAACTATAAACTGCAAGAGTGTATTGCAAGTACATATCTACTGCACTTCATCAGCAATTTTCAGTTTATATTGCCTTAATCCAATATTTATCTGCTATTAGAAACTGCTTTTCTGTGTATTCATTGGTAATACTAGTAGGCTGTAGAAATGAAAGTGGTTAGCAATTGTTTTACTGAGAATTTTCAAAACATCAGGCACATGCCCAGGGTCAGCTAATATGTCTCAGCTGTGAAGCAATAGCTTTAAAAAAGAGTGATTGTACATGTGCAGAAGACCTGATTGGTTGCAGTCTGATGTAAACTGGTGAATACCAGTGTCAGTATTCGCACCTTGACATTTAAATATTTTGTTGGGGTTTTAGTTGCTCCTTTTTTTTTTCTTTTAAAGCTGGAGTATACCTTCTAATAATAAAATAAAACTGTATTTAAAAAAAAAAAAGTATAATAAAACAAGTTAAAAAAACCCCAAGCAACAAACCAAAAAAACCGAAAATGGTAGGAACCCCTTGCTCTATTTATCCTTCGTTAGAATTTAGACCATCCTTTCTGAAGTCTTTCTTGCCCTTTATCGCACACACTATAATAATGAAATGTCTCTAAAAAAATCAGATTTTCTCCACCAAAACTGAAACTTAACACATAGCAGGAATTATATTGGTGGAAGAAATTAAGTGAGAGAAAGGGAAGGAAACAAAAAAAGCCACTTCACTGAAGTGAAGTACATTTTAATTACTTCTAGAAAACACAGTTCCATGAGCAGGAATCACAGTTAAGAATGAAGGGTTAATTGTGTGCACACCAACCTAAGAATTTTGATGGTGTATTAAAATATTACATGCTAGAAAGGAATTTACAAATAGTCATGTGGTTTCTTAGTCTACCCTAATAATGCCAGAAACATCAGATATTCAGCTGCTCTGTTGTCTAGACAAATGGCATATTCTTGCTAATTGCAAGTACAAGAAGCCAGTTGAAAACTACGTTTTATGGTAGTGGGAAATGATAGAAAATGGACTACGCTCTCATAAGCTTTTTTCCTCTCTAATTACTTGACACGGAATTGAAATCCTGTGCACAAATTACACTATTTCATCAACTATGAATATGTATTTTCCAAACTACATGGCCATGAACATATAGATCATATTTTCAGTGCCTGTCTCAAGTTCAAGAGTTATTAAAAGTCACCTCTTTTGTAATATGTGAACTATTTCCAGTGCTAAATCTTGACTTCTTAGCCACAATATTTTCCAGCAACATTTGAGAAAATTGTGTGGGGTTTGTATTTGCCAATGAGAAGGTACTGCAATGAGGAGGGAGTAATATTCTTTATGTATTTGTTGTTTGTTTTGCCATTTACAGAGTCATCTAAAAGAACTTTCTCCTGGACGCTTCCTCATTTTGGCTGTCCTATTACATATCAGTTTTACCCTGTTTGTCTCAAAGTGAAAAGGGAGATGCTTTGCATTTGTGCAGGATGAGGAATCACTGTACAATTTATAGTGTGTTGCCACTTGTGTTCAGTTTTTTTCCATATTATAGTAGAGGCTTTATTGTCCATTTGATCTTTTTCCCTGAAACCTTGAGCAAAGTGCACAAAAAATTATCATCAGTGAAGTTCTGGAGTGCAACGCAATGATTCTAACGTGCATGGGACTTCTCACGTGGATAGTACCTGGGAGAAGAATTGCATTCATGGCTATAGCTCAGTGTGGATGTTTTCTGAATGCTGCTGTGCTGTCCTGGGCATACTAAACCACCAGATGTATATTGCCCATTTACAACTTTCTAAACTTGCTGGTAGTTACAGCTATCTGCTCCTCAGTCACTGTACCGTGCATATAGCTGGCATTAGGTTGTATACTTAAATTCAATACCCATCCCCTTCTGGATTGGGACAACAGTCAAAAAGTAGGTGTACTCTTGCTCCAGAGCTCATACTATGCCTTTGCACAGGAATATGTAGATGGCCTTTGAAGTCCTGAAACTAGGACACGCTACCAGCTGTTAGTGATAAAACCACTCATGACCACCAAGACAACATCAACACACTTCAGTGTGGAACCAAAAGATGACTTAACTTGTGTTTGTGATCAGTACTCACAACAGTGTCTCTCCAAAAAAGAGTTGCATTACTGGTACCACTATGAATCTAATAATATCTCCTTCTGAGTGATTCTCAGTGAAATCTTCAACATTCTGTTTCCTTTTCTGAAGAGATAAAAAGTTGCAACACAAAAACTTGTCCAAAACCATCAGCATGGGTGGTAGACAAGAACAGGTAACAGCCTGTATCATATGGGTTATGGTATTTGCATAGCAGGTATAAGGACAAACACTAGAAAGTCCTTGCCAGAAAAGCTAAAAGGAGTTTTCCTGAGGTGGTGTGCTGGTGGATATACACCAGCAATACAGGGACACCTGGGATACTCTGAAACACTTGCCAGGCCTGAGCTATGGCTGCTGTTCACCTACCATGTACCCTGATGAGAACAGTCTGGGCAGCTACCCAACAGAGCAGTGCAGGCATTGTCCTGCTGCCCTCCCTGCGGCATGAGGGTCCATGGAGAACAATTTGGTGTGATCTTAAATTAAGACTGGAATATGTCATAATAATTGACTAGTCTGTTTCCCTATGCGTATCTCTTGTCATCTCTCCTGGATGGGTCAAATTAGGTCCTTCTGGCCCTGGGGAAAGGAGGAGGGTTCCCCAGGCAGCTGCAGTGGAACAAAGCGATGTCACGTATAGACACATCTATAGCACTGCGTTAGAGTTGGTCGGCATTATCTTGGGCCGATATGTAAATGGTTGCTAGGCAGATTTAGGTTGCCAGGTAATCCTGTGCTTAATGCTCTCTGGCAATGTCAGAGCTGAGACCCTGGCAGAGAGACACTGCCACGTCGCGCTCCGTTTGGGTGCTCTGCAGCTGTACCGTGGAGATGGACCTCCCTGGGCATCCCTGGGATCACCCTGACTGCCGGGGTCCTGCGAGTTATTGCCCTGCGGGAGCCCGCACTCACGGGGGTATCGGCCAGACCGCTTTCACCATAGTTTTCACTTCCAAAGCCAAGGCAACATGAACCGTCTGAGAACGTGCCCTGCAGTGAGCTGCTGCAGGGCGAGCGAGACGGCTGTACACCCTTGGATCCTCCCGCTGCAAGCGCTGAAGTGCCACCCTGCGGCTGCCCCTCGGGAGTCACCCCTGCTCTGTGCCCTGTCCCTGGCAGGGGGAAGCGGCTCCAGCCCTGCACGGTCCCGGCAGCCCTGCCCCGAGATGCTGCTCTGCGCTGCCGCCGGCGGGAGTTTGGCAGCGACTTCAATGCGTCCAGGCGTCTGTGCAGGGTCTCCCGTTGTGCTTTCCTGTTATCAGGGACATAAAAGGAAAGAGGCACTTCTAACATTCCCCTACGTGACCCAGAGCAAGAGCTCCATGTGTGGATTTTTTGTTCTTTTGGGGAGAAGGGAATGTAGGTGGGTCTAGTAAAATAAATTGCAGGACTTATTGTTTTGATTAAAGCCATTGTGTAACTACTGCTTGTATTTTGTGTAGTCACATTCCTACAGCTACACTCACAAAAGTAGGCAGCTTATTTTTAAAATGAGAGGAAGGTTTGACAAAAGGTTACAGCAAAGAAAGAAAAGCTTAGAACATTGATAAGTTATCAGCCCTAATCCATACATCAGACAGATATAAACCTGCTTAAAACTGTCACAATGATAATTTGCTTTCTCAAGCGCAATGGCAAGGTGATAGAAAAACAATCCAAGGGTAAATACCAAAACTATCTATGTTTTCTTATATGAAAAAGGTATTTTTCTGTCTCTGGAGAAATGCCACGTTCATGTTTAAAGCATAAAATACAGTAAAGGAATAGATGGCAGTGTTTAAAACATGCGGATGAGCTCCAGAAACTTCTGAGGGCATTACTATAACTGACTGCAAAGAAGGTGCTATTTATCTTAGGAGTCACTGGATAATGTGTAACATATACAGAAAAGAGAGGTACAAGGTCAACTCTCATGCTTAGGAGAGCTGGTAGTTTGGAATTGGAAGCATTCTTTATGAGGCCCTCTGCCATCTAACTTCCAAGAAAAAATACTGTAGCAAACAAATTCTTTCAACCTTTCCTTTTCTCTCTAATTTTCTGTGTAGGAAAGCAAGATCTTTTCATCTTAAATGTGCTTGAAAACTAAGGACAGATGAAAGGGAGAAACGCTAAGCAGCTTCTTCCAGAAAAATTCCTGTATCTATAGATTCATGTATTTAAAGTTTCAAAGGAATATTATGATTATCTAGTTAGAACTGCCTGACTGGCTGTAAAACCTCACCAAGTAATCTCTCCATTGAGCACATAACATCTGTTTGAGTAATTGCATACTTCTTACAGAGAAACCTAGTCCTGATTTAAGGGCTGCAAGTCATGAAGTTCTGCAGTCCTAACTCAGGATTTGACTCAATGAAAACATTGGCATATTATGCTCTCTGTCTGTTAGGTTTGAACCTACAGAAAGATGTACCTGGCTTTAAAAACAGGTCTGTTTCAAATCTCTATGAACAAACTCTACAGAATTTAAAACAAACTAAAAGAGAATGCATCATAAGAACACTTGTGCACAGTCTTCTCTTTTGTAAGGACACAAAAACATATTCTGTTATTTTTCTTGGAATTTTTAGAGAACATTGACTAAAATGATGAATTTGACAGGTGAACTTATTTCGTTTTCTGTTTCAGTGATCTATAGGAACAGTTTCCAGCCCTCTGTAAGTCTAGAAATCTTGATTTACATGTGGTAATACTGCACCTTCAGTATCTTTTTAAAGACGCTAATGTAATGAGATTTATAGCAGAGGCACTAACCTTCAGTAGAGAGGTAAGTTCTCTCATAAGTGCCACAGGAATTCAAATTTTTGTACACTCATGAAACTTCAGGTGTTCAGGTTTGACACCAGGGCAAAATGGTCATAGAACTACCCACTTACTGACAAACACCATAAAAGCCAAAGAACTCTATGGCAGAACTAAAGATTAAGGAAACTTCCTCTTTCAAACTCAAATCACTACACATTCTTATCAACATATCTGTGCCTGTGATGGAAGCTGTATAGATACATTTGGTTGTTAAATGTGATCAAGATGCCTGATAAGCATATATAGCCAAACCACAGCTTTTTCTTAACAGATGTGGATACAATATGGTCACAGATCGTGTCTGGATGGGAACCTATGCTCATATGCAACTTTAAAGTACACAGGGCCAGAAATCACTTGCCTTCTTTCAGACACATTAATAAATAGTAGACAAGTATTTCAGAATACAATAATATTACCAAAACATGATCATATTGGTAATCTTGTTTTCTGTGGTAACAAACATTAGGCATACATAAGCATTCAAACTATGGTAACTCTTCTCTTTGAAATAATGAATGTTTCCAATGTTCATTCGCACCATCTGATACAAGAATAGATTTTGCTTACGTCCAGTGATGCCCTGCTATTGCTTGAATTGACTGCCACAGCTGAAGGTCATGAGGTGACTCAGTGCCAGTACAAACAGATGAAATACTGAGAAAGCACTTTTCAAAAATATTACCTTAATAAAATCAAGCACAAGCTCCTGAAAAAAATGTAAACTTTGAAAACATAAGCATTAGACATGGCTTCTCAACTCACCTTTCAAAGTTACATCAACAGAAAAAGCAATTGTAATATTTGCACAAAATAAAAGAAGCTAGGATTTTACTTTGGGCCTTAAAAAGAGCTCAGTTCACTCCCCTGTCAGATAGAGACTTCCTGTGTTACCTTGGATAAATTGTTTGGGACAAGGTTTCTGAAGGTATGTAGATGTCTAAGTTTGTCTAGATTTGCATTGGCATATTTGCTACAGATTCTCATAACTAACAGGCACTGAAAGTGAATGCATATTTGCTTTTTAAATGATCTCAAAGTTTGGGGTTTTTTTCCTGAGGGTTAGTCTGTGGTTGACTAAGGGTTCCCAACTCCATGAACCTGGGCTATCATAAACAGAGAAATTTGGTATTTTTTCACTTTGTATAAGTTAGTATGGTGACCTTGAGGCTTTTGAGAACTAACAGATCTGACAGTCTGCTCTACGAGAGTAGACTCTGTTCTCCTCTGTAATATGAGAATAATTGTACCTTCACTAGGAGCTATCAAATAAACACAGGACACGTTGTGAGGCAGTCATGTTGTGTCGTAATGCAGAGATATTTCAAGACTGAGTCAAGACAAAGAAAAGAAAATTTTCAGTTGCTGCATAAAGAATATATATCTGTTCTGTAACATACTCTCCCTATTTCCACAGCTCATCAGAGGAGAAAGAAAGAACATAATTCAGTTCCCCTACAAAAGTATAAATAAGGCAGGGGAGATGTCCTTGCACCAGAAATTGAGAGCATGTAGAGCTGTAATCACACAGCTGAGTGTTGCTCAATACCTCCTGGAAGCTGCTCAGCAGATCAGAATCAGGGCAGAATTTGTATATTTGTTTCAGACCTGGTCCTACAATACTAAATTAAATTAATCATCTCAACTTACGCAGAATTACCTTGAAATCAAGAGGACTAATTACACAAAACTCACTCAGGATGGGAGGAGTTGCACTGAGGCCACATGCACTCTAGACAATTGAAAAAGCTCTTTCCACAATGCACATCACATATCTATGATTAAGCTAATTGCTGACAGGAAGGCAAGTGTTTATTGAGTGTGATGTCTCAGAAGCAACATTTGGCTCAAGAAATCCCTTCATTTGAGGAGCCTGGAAGGGATATCAGGGAAAAACAATTTAAACATATTTCTTATAATCCTTCATAAGCAGTTGCTATAAGCAACCTTCAGAGGTGAGATAAGGCAAAAGGTGGTTATTCCAGTGCTTGACTGTCACAGATTCCATCACACATATGAGAAACTGTATTATAGTCGGAAAAGAGTATTCCCAAATTTCTATATTTTCCTGCCACAGTGGACCAGTAAGATGCAGCTGATGAGAATCTTTATGTTGGCAAAGTAGAAAATGCAGACTTTATGAGATTGCTTTATGCCATTTAGCAGTTTAGATTTGCTATGCTTTTTAGATTTAAAGAAAGACATTAATTCTTTGTACTAAAAGGCAAAAAAACATTCCTTATTCAAATTATTCAACTGTGGTTAGTCCACTTTAATTATTGCATATAAAAGTGTTTTATTCTTTTCTTCAATCAGACTGGCAGAGATCACTTAGAGCATTCAACTAGAACAGTCTCAATAAAAACTAATTAAAAGCTCCTGTGAGTTTGAGCATGGGATCTGGTAAATTCAGTAACAAAGAAAACATAATTCTAAACATTCATGTTTACAAAAAATAATTACAAAATCTGAACAATAAGTTAATAAAGTAAAATAGTTATCTACTGTTCAGATATAAAATACCAGCCACTTAATTTACATATCACTATAGCAGACGTGACAAAACCGTGAATAATGCTATCCACTGTCATAAGTGGTACTTTGAGATTTCCAACAGAAAACTTATATTTTAATTTTCTGTTCAAATACAGCCAAAAGTAAGAGGCAAAGCCAGCCTAATAGTAATCCAAGGTTCTGTAGGAGAAACATCAACCAGGGTCGCCGTGTCTGAATATGAGTCATTTCAGGAAGCTAAAAAAAGAATAAGACACCAGAATGAGAGCCAGATACATTCATCTGTGGGAAAAAAAGTTATGGGAAAACAAGACAAACTTCATTAAAAAAAAACAACTTTCAAAATGCTGAGCTTCTGACTCTAGTTATTAATGTGTAGCATTTTCTGTACATTTTGCAAAGCTGCTCTTGACAGTGGAATATTTAAATTAATTAAATTCTACCCACTTTGGTTCTTTTACTAGCACTGACAAGAATTATAAACAAGATTCTGAAATTTGTTAACTTCTCAATACTTTGTAGTAATTTTTTACAGCTGTCTGCAAGGAAATGCTTATTTAGTAAAATTAGTGATTTCCTTTTGTGGGAATAAACTACTTGGAGTATTTTTTGCTTCAGTACTATATATAGGGGCAATCATGCTTTTTCTGAAATAACTGGCAACACTCCTATTTACTTGGGCTTTAGTAAATGTACAAGTAGAATACAGGACTTTTAAAATATGCTTGAAAAAAATCATGTTTAGTATTTTTCTCTGTGAGTTTCAAGTCAAGTAATGGAGCAACACTTGTTTATAATCATAATAAAAGCTACTTGCATTGACCTTTCACTCTACACAGTGTATTTTATCAAAGGTTTAAACTAAATATATGTCTAAACCGAGTTTGCAAAAATGATGCCTCAAGCTCAGATTTTCTTAATATTTCTGCTTTATTCAGGGGAAACACTGATGACTGCTAATACAGTCACATCAGTTCTGGAAATAAATACAGAGCAATATTTTGGTGCTAACCTCTGGTTTCGGCTGTGTGGTATTTTCTGTGCTTGAATAAAACTACTGAGTTCCTCTGCACTCTGGAGGCTCTTCAGAGTAGCTGTAACAGCAGCAGCCACTGGGAGACAGTGGAGTGGTGCTGACCAAAGAGGTTAACGGGAGCGTTTGCTATGCTTGTCCTTCCCTCTGTCAGAGGGGGGTCTCTGGGGCTGCTGCTCCTGCATTCTTCTTTCTCTGGAAGTTGGCATGGGCCCAAAACAAAACTGTGCTGAAAAATCTGCCTTCACTTTAAAGTTTTGCCTGAAAATAACAGGAAAACCCAAATGCCCTGGATCTTCATTACAACCAGGCAGTGGTTTAAATTATGGTACAGAAACTTATGGAATTATATTTGCTCAATGGTTAAAGATAATCAGAAACTTTTAATCTAAAGCAAGTGTAAACACCTCGAAGTTCTGATGTAAATCAAAATATGAACTGACAGTTTTAAGTCCTCAGAGCACACAGGGGTTTTTATGTATATAAGTAAAAACTGTTAATTAAGACATAGCCTGAATCCAGGGTTCCAGTCTAGATGTTTAGTCTTTCTTATTTATCATTATAATCAGTCTATTTTGTCCTCTTCCCCAGTGCCTGAGTGAACAAGTTCTCCAAACAGGAAAATTTTCTCCTCCCACTGAAAAATCTAATTTTTATTGCTGTCAGTGACAATTTATCTTTTGCTGTCAGTGACAGTTTAGGAGCTACACACATGCACAGTACATTCCTAAGAGAGTTTTCAAAAGGAATTCTTAGCAAGTAGTACCCTTTCCATGTCCAGTGCTGATGTCTGCTCTCTCCATCTAACCTAAGTGCATGTTATCAACACACAAACCATTTCTATAGCCATACCTAGTGCGACATCCCTGCTTATCCGTTAAAATAAAATGGTTGCTGTCACAATATCAGCTATGGTTACCCAACTCTCTCCGAACAACAAAGTGTGTGGTACAGCAGAGAGAATCTTGTTGTTTAAGAAGCAAAAGCCTGTTCAACTGGCAGATGCAAACCACTTCACAAATTAAGGGAACACAGCACCACATCCAAGCTGTTGGAAGCTATCACACTTGCTAATGCTTCAAGTCTGTCAGAGGCAAAAGAGGTACTGCTAATCAAGGGACTGCTCTGTTCCACTCCAGCTCATGCTATCATGAGGCACAAAAGATAAGAAGAAATAGGAAGCAGCATGCTGAAAGAATGCATGAGAGGCTCTCAGGCTAAAAAAGAGTTCTACCAAGCTGGGCATATGTGGCATGGCTGCTGCACTGCAACAGTCCAGTAAATCACTTTAAAAACTACTCCCTTATCTTCAAAATTGAAAACATTTTAAAAATTAGTCAGCGTAAACTTCAGTTTTGCATAATTTCTTGGTGAAAAATGATGGATATGTCATTTTATCTTTTGTCCCTTATTCAGTTTCTGAAATTATCAGTCAACCTAGCTTACTAATGGAGTTACAATGGCATTTGTAGAAATGAAAAACCTTTCATTAACCACAGAAGTAGTTTTGTGCTACTTTGACTGTGGTGGCAGTCTCAGTGCTGTTCTGTCAACAAATCACCAGTCACACCCCTCAATGTTCCTCAACGCAGAAACCAGTGAGGCTGTTCAGTTTTATTTAACAAGCACACGAATATGTGAAAGCCCATAAATCAAGTACTGAAAATTATAGTCAAACTTTGTGTACAAAGTTTATATACCATTGGCAGGACGACTGATGACTGCTCTTTGTAGATGAGAGTGCAGTGGAGAATAGAACCTACTTCTGTGCAGAAAGTAGAAAAATACATACAGGATGGCTCATTTTCTCTTGAGATGTATTATACAAACATATAAAACTTTTCAGATCTATAGATGCCTGCAGTGCTACACAAATAATTTTTGAAATAAAATAATCCCTGTGATATTTGACACTGACAAACAGGTGAGCCACCTGATGGCAGTTCTTTTGACAAAATGCCAAATGCCTTTTGAGAAAGGCTGATTTGAGTCTTATTAATAAAAGGGATTGAGAGAAATAAGATTCTTCCCTCTCTCTCCCTTCTTTCTTCCCTTCACATCAAGACCAAAATTATGATGACAAGCTGAGAACAAGGGAAAACATGTCTCCGTCTCTGCCTGGAACTATATTTTCTCTTGGGATTTACAGCTGGCACATTGCTTCGAAGACTGAGGGAAAAACATGGTATTGTTCTAGGAGCTTGTGGATTGCTGATGGATGCCGATCCTACACTGAAGGAAAAATATGAGTACATCGTTCTTAGCCCCATTAGCAAAACCATGCCTACACAGTTGGTAGGCAGCCTCACTTCCAAATTTCTCTGTCAGAACAAGCTGCAGCTTGGTACACAGTGTTCTTGTCTGTTATTTACCACCTCAGCCAGGACTGTTGACACATCCACAATCCTTCAGCAGTTCCCTCTTAAGCTCTTAGGTGCACTTTATGTTCATTTTACTTTACTTACAATAGCAAAAATAGACTAATATACTACCAAGGTCTAAGATCAATTACTGTAAGTAGAATTTTAAATAGTTTATAATACTGGAATGGCATATCAGATTTAAAGTATGATGCCTGAACCTGGTAAAGAGCATCTCAGGCATGAAGTGGTAATGAACGCAAGAGAGAGACAGACAGCCTGGGGAAAAAACAAAGTAATAATTTATGAAGAGACTTTTTTCTTCTCCCTCTTGATCTACTCACTCAAAACATTCCATCTTTGTGGAGGAGCTTGCAAGAAACTTTACATCAACACATGATGGTTTAAGAGCCATGAGACAAAGCTGGGCAGGCATTTGAGTTCTGCATTGCTACAAGTGTAACAGTTATCCATCTCTTCAATAAATTACGTGGCCTGAGGCATCTGCATGAGCTATGATTCCTCCACATTTTTGCTCCGTCCTTGTACCTTCCTCCTAGCTCCTATCTTCACACTTTATTTTTCTATAGACAGATCATTGCTATTGAACTGGGAGTATGAAAAATATTGGGCAAATATAAAAGAGTTGAGGTAATTGGAAGGCTTTTTAATTGCTTAAGAGCTCATTCAAACCTCCCTAGGACAGAAAGGAAGTGTTCAGGATAAGCATGTTACGTTTTAGTTTTGAAACAGCAAATTTGTGTTGAAACAGAGGGTGAAAAATATATAAAGGGCAGAAAGAGAAAAAAGTAACCAATTTTTTCAAGATATTAAAACCCCTGAAGGTTCAAATATATAAGTTTTACTAAATAACTAAAAATACATTGTTTAAATGTCTTTAAAAGATTTTTTAAAAAATACTCTAAGAGTCCATTATCCCTTTCTCTTATTTTAGTCTCTTAATGGCCTTTATTTCACCTTTTCATTATAATGACACCGAGAATGAGAGTGACACAGAACAAAACCAGATTACTTTTCTAAGCACTGTACACACACAAGGCAGACAACATGCTCTTCCAAAGAAACCTATGAGCTCTTTTTCTCTCCGAGTTCATCCTCCTGCATTTGTCTGACACTCATCTATGATGTGGCTAAGCTATAAGGAAAATATAAAAATAGACTGAAGTTCTCACCATTTCTGCTAAAGATAAATACAAGAACATTCCAGCTGTAATAGTAAAGATCCAGTTTTGAATGGATGGGTCAGTTGATAGAGAAAGGCCAATATAAAGTCCTAAGAATGCTGTTAGCGCACTTATAAAATTCATCAAAATTGCAATCTTCGTGGGGAGCCCTGTACTTAGCAGCACAGCAAAATCTCCTGCATAGAGAAAAAGACAGAACATTTATTATTTAGCTGACAAATGTATTTTTAAGACTCTTGGTAATAAAATATGAAGGAAAATAATTAAGATATGCACAAAGATAGTGAATGATGGAGGACTGCCTTTAGAATTCTGTGGAATTAGTTATAAACTTGTCCTGTGTGAAAGAAAAATCTCAAAACAACAAAAAATCATATTGACTTGTACTTGTTTAGCTGTTCCTAAAGATAGCGTATAGTATTGAGGAGTGGCTTTCTGTTAGTTCTCTGTGTTCCGTGACATTTCCAACTTGGATACATGCAAAAGTGAAGTCACATGGTTTCCCGGTGTTTCTGAATCTTTCTCCACTGGGAACTTGCCAGTTCAAATCATGTGGGTATATTTGCAGCACAGTCTTTGAGTGTTTTACAGGTGTTGCAAGTCAGAGTAATCTATGCCAGTCTGATCCCAGTTTGAGTTTCATTCCACTGATTTCAGTCCTAATCAATTGAAGTAAGTTGTACATCAGAATCCCATCACAGATTTTTCTTCTAAAATAAAAGATTTCATAATAGGCCACAACTAGAAGATTTGAAAAATTTTGCTTCATGACTGTAAAAATGCCACTTTGACACTGGGGCACTACTGCCCCAGAATTAAGAAGGTGTCTTTCACGGTAACTGTCAAGTATTTCAATTTTCTTTGCTATGCAAACAAGAGTTACCAGTTTTACAGCAATCCTCCGTCCTACCTTTTTGCTTGGAGGAGTTTTCTACATAGCACATGAAATCTTCAGTCATTTAATGATAGAAATGAGAACCTGCACTTCTCATCTCAAACTTCCCAATTTATAAACATTCGTCAGCACAATGTCAGGAGCAGTTTCAGCCATGCTGTAAGTTTTACCAGAAAAAGTCAATCAAGGGCAATATACAACAGAACAATCTTCCTGTCCACTAGCAAAACAGGTCATACACCTTTTATTATCTTACTGTTCTTGATTAGCAGCAGGAATGAGGGCAGCAAGAGGAATATTTGCTGAAATAGCTCTGCTGCGTATTGAAACTCTTGGACAGCCCATTGTGTCAGGCATGGCCATTGTGCACACGTGGGTCTTGCTTACAGTTTATTATTTTTTGTGTCTGTAGACATAAGAATACAGGTCACTCCTGACCTGATGTCATTGGCATGTGGAGAAGGCGAGGTGGGAAGGCATCCGGTAATGAGTGCAGAAGCCTCCTCTGGTTTTTGTGAAGGGCAAAGAAAGTAACAGTTTCACACAGTAACGTTAGAATTCATGATGCTCTAAGCAAGAATTCCCACAAATGTGATACAGGAAAGAACTTTTTGGGAAACCTGGAATGCAAAGTCAATCAGGAAAAACACACGCATATATTTCTTACCCATTTCATGAGGAATTTCATGGCATAAAATAGCAACAGTCGTTGTCACACCTGTTTCTGTTGAGGATGAGAATGCTGCTCCTATTACCAAGCCATCAGCAAAATTGTGAAGACTGTCACCCACCAGAACCATTATTGCTAGCAAGCTGATTTTCTTACCTCAAAAAAGAAAAACAAACAGATAAAAAGCCTAGTATTAACCGAAACAGATATTGCCACTTTTGTTATGTTACAAATGATTTGGGGTTTTTGGTGACTTTACATACAACATTACAAAAAGTCATAACAATCAGAGGGAAGTAGTGTTTATCTGCTTTGTCCTTGTTATTACACTTCCTTCAATACATTTGAAACAAAAAAGTAGGTTCCAGAACAATTCAAAATGAGATGCAAATAGCAGGAAGTAACCTCCTTATTCTTACTAGATCAACTATTAGACAAAAAATTAGGTTTGAGTCCAGACTCCTGATGCATCCTAAGGGTTTCTATTAATCTTTCTTTATTAGATGAAATTCACACAAGTTTTCCTAGATGTTATTTGGAGTTCTTCCACCATTGCTCACAGAATTGCACAGCTATAGTGAAGATAAATATTTGATCTCATGCAGCTGATTGTTTTAATCGTGTAAAGCTTGCTACTACTGAGTAATATTTCCAGGGTCTGGTTTTTTTATGCAATTGTATTACAGTGAAAGACAGAAATGAAAGACAACAAGCCTCAGCATATCACTCACAGTACTGGGTTACAGCATGCTTATATCCAACATTTGTTCCAATCAATTAATGGCTGTTATGCTCATAGTACTCCTATCTGGAGCAGCACTCATGGGTGTAGATGGCTGTTTTTCCTTCCCATACTGTTCTGTGACCCTGTTGTAGTGTGGACAGTATACTGGGTGTTCATGGCATCATGTCACCTGACATGAGTGGAAAGGTGCTGCTAGTGATGCAAGGACTGAAATCCAGCTAGGGATTTAGGGACAGTCTCTCTGCCCAGCCTGTAACAGAGACAGCTGGGTGGAATGCTGGACAGATTCACAGGGAGGGAGTTTATCTCTCCAAGAAGCAACAAGGCTCCATATAGGTTCCATGTCTAAACTTCGCAACACATAATTGGCTGCCCCATCCTGTACTTTGTTTCATTCATTTTAGCCACAATCTTACACACAGGACTGCCTAATGTCTGTCAAGACACTCATCCAGCTTCCCTCTATACAGAATGGACAAAACACTTTGAAAACGGTTGGTTCCATGCCTGAAGGAGCAGGATCATGATTTGGGCCCTAAATATGTATTTTTCTGACTTTTGGTGACCCCACATAGACACAATATGACAGACTAAGGAGCAAACGTGAAGCTGCACAGATCTGTCTGAATACAGTCATTACAAGGTTTCACTCCAGTAATGTCTCAGAGGTGACCATTTTATAGTGATGGGGAGATATTTTTCTTACAGAAACTGGCTAGAACTGAAGTCTTCAGACTATTATAAAAACACAGAGAGCACATAAAAGCCTAACAACTGTATTCAGAAAATCCTCCCTAGTTGCCTGGGAGCTCTGTGGGTTCAGAAAAATTGGCAGGCTTGTTAGATTTTGCTGCCAGCTTACAGAGCTGGACGTGGATGTCCCCAGTTTGCACAGTTCTTTCTAAACACTATGGGCAGTTTATAATCAATAGTGCAGAGCATGAATTACATAGAAGTAATAGATTGCTGCTTTACATTAAGTTTGTGATTCGTAATAAGCACTGGCAAGGATGAAATCGTGGCCTGCCCTGAGGTGTTATTAGTCTGTTTTGTTCAAGTATCTGATTGCTGGAGAAGATATACCATGATTACTGGAACTCATTCCAGTGTGTTGTAGTATAACACAGGGATCAGGTTAACATTATGGAGCAATTACAGATATAAGCTTTGTGAACTTACTTGACAGAAAGTTAAGAAGATGCATGTATAAACAAATCTGTATGTTTATCTTACTTTACTTTCAGCCTATTTTAAAACAGCTTTGTTACTGGCAATTATCTCACTGCATTATATTCCAACACAAACTATTAACTATTAAATTATTACCTTAACTATTTCTACAAAGCCTCTTCTTCTCCAACAATCTTACTATTTTTTTCTCTGCTTAAATAGGGGATCAGAACTCATGGCAAATTCTATTCTATAATTTTCTTAAAACTAATGGGTACAGGACCTGAACCGTACACTACACTTTCAAAGTTTAAAATAAGACTTTAAAGCAAACATTTAGCCATAAATAGATCTTTCCACAATGTTTCCATGACTAACACAGAAAAATATTTCTAGGAAATGTAAAGTGCCATTAAGTATACAAAATATAAAATGCTACTGTTTGGTCTTCTCTGATATTGATAGAAGAAGTACGGATAAATGAGGAGAAGGCCAGTCAGACATCTTTTTCTTTAGAAAGCTTCTTGCTTTCTAACTTACTCCCTGACTATCTAAGGTTCTTTTGCAGTCCTACTTGACAGGCATTTACAGTGAAGCTTCACAGTTCTGGAGTTGTCAGGCTTCTCTCTTAGACCTGCAGATTCCATTCAGTTTCGGGGAAGAAGCACCTCGCTCAGTATCAAGGTACCCAGGCATGTTTATGGACTTAGCTATTTAAAAGAACTGTAATGAAACAAACTTTTATAATTACGCAT
Source organism: Cnemophilus loriae (assembly GCA_013397755.1). Classification (NCBI taxonomy): domain Eukaryota; kingdom Metazoa; phylum Chordata; class Aves; order Passeriformes; family Corvidae; genus Cnemophilus; species Cnemophilus loriae. Next base: position 3,106,972 of record VZTF01005664.1, read on the forward strand.
TCCCAAAAAAAACCCCAAATAACCTCCCCCCCTTCCCTACTAAGATTTCACTTATAGAGGTAAGACTGAGGTATGAGGAAAAATTAAACTAAACAAAGATTACTGAGAAACTATCCCAAATTTAGTTACTTGGAACAAATAACATTGAGATCACTAGAAATTTGTTGGTGCTTAGCAGGTAATGATGACTGAACTGAACAGAAATATCTAGAGATGAATTTTGTAGTCACATTCAAACTGGCACTGGATTGTGTACTACTGGAGAGGTGAGAGTGAAGAAATGAAAATCCAGATTTCTAATGCTTCAGAAATAGAAATGCAGTCCACAAGAACAGAAGAGAACATTAAAAACCTAGAAGAAGATAATGACATAATTAAATAAATCAAACTGATGACCTGAGATCTGAGATCACAAAACAAAGGGGAATTAATTATAGTAAATAAACTGATTTCAATCAAAATATTATTCCTTCAGTTGAATGACTGCAACTCTACTGAATTCACCAAGGTCACAAAGTACAGTTAAAGGCAAAATTTGGTTTATACTCTATTTTTGTATTTTTACTAAGCAGCAAAAAAACACAGAGGACAAGAGTTATCTGAAGTTCTCAGAAGCAAATAGATTATTCTAAAACTGAGAGCCATCATGAGGCTATAATTCCATACCTGTAATAAATCATTACTGGTTTAAAGAGTCTATTGCTTTACTGTGTAAGAGAAGGATGCAGAATTATATTAGTCGTAGCGAGCCAACAAAAAATATTTCACCACCTTCAGAAATAAAAGCCTGAGCTAAGTTTAAAATTATAAAAATATGTTTTGTATTAATTTTTGACTATGTCCCTTTAAGCAAAGGCTTTAGAAAAATAGATTGCAACAGTGAGACAGCAAATACTAAAGCAAGGACAGTGTAAGATTAATGAACTTCACAATTACAGGGTTGGCAGCTGAGGTCTTTAAGCAGAGATTAAATTATGTAGCCAGGCGCCATCAGATGTGGTGATGTAGCACACAGCAAACACAGAGCTAAGCCAGCTGCACACTTTCCATTCCATCTTGGGTCTGAAGGATTTTCCTATCTTGTCTAGTCTTTTTATTGATACTAACTTTTTTTGCTGATCACCTTGCTCTCTGGAGGAACTTCAGCAGGTTCGGAATCTTCTGGACTTCTCTAGTTAAAAGCAAAGATAATGGATCAGTGTTAAGGGGCTCTTCCAGCTGCTGCCATAAATACAGGAAAATATCAACTAAGTTTAACCTATTTAAATTAAAGATAGTCAATTGTTATTTGCACAGATATCATTAGAATAATTTACTGGCCACTGGCAGTGTGATTGGTACTGCAGAAACACATGAAAAAGAAATCTGCCTTGCCCAGAGAGGGTTAAGTCTAATTCAGGCAGGAAGAAAGACATTCATAGGCATTGTTGTGGCCCAAGAAAACCACACTTCTGCTTGAATACACAAAAATCTGAACCAAATGCAAGACTGAAAGAGACATTATAAATAAAATTGCATGTTTTTGTTTTGTCATGACTGGGTGACTGTATATTCCTGGAGAATATGTCCATAGGATTTTCAAGGAAAAAGAGGTAGTCTCTTTGGCACTCATGTTCTTCACAGATTCTTTGTGAAAAAACAAGACTAAAAAAGATGATCATCAGTAGGTTTCACCCGCTTTAGAAATATAGGAGTTTTTCTTCAGGGTGGTGCAGCCTCCAGTGTCTTGTGTCTTGGCTTTTAGCAAGGGCTTCATCTCTGCACCAGGCAACACTGGCTGGGCACAGCAGCACTTGAGTACACTCCATTGTGAAATTTACCTTTATGTCAAGTGAAGTAAGTGACAGTGTCTTCTTCCTTATCCTAGAGAGATAAATTGATGCACCAGCCCTAACATTTAATTAACAGATATTGCAACTGTTGGGAGATAAGGGAGAACATGAGTAATCTCTTACTGCCTCTGCCTCCCTGGGCCTTTGCTTTCTGATTGGAGAAATTATTAGAAATTCATGTGAGGGAGAGAGAAGCCAAAAAACTTGTTTGCTTGAAACAAGAAAGACTGAATTTTAGTTGCTGGGTTGTTTGTTTTTCTTCCCAAAAAAGTGGGCTAAAACCTATTATGGCAGCCAGTGGAGTCAACAACGGCACAAGAGTTCTGTGTTAGGGACAGGAGCCACCACTCCAAAAAACTGTACCAGAGGTGTGCACTGGTTACAAAATAGGATATGTTTATTGGCTGGTATTAGCTTGGTTGTGATGAAGGATATGTGCCGTAGAAGCATGAGGAGAGAAGGAAAAAGAATTGTTTTCCATATTCTACATTTTAAAGGAAAAATAAATGTCTCTAATTCCCAAGATTGCAGCCAGTCGTATGAATTCCAGTAATTGTTTCGCTTCTCCTATAATATTTATTCACATGCCACTTCTTTGAACTGTGAGTCAAAACTGCAAGACTAATTACTGACCTGAAGGATTTATAAGTTTTTCTTAGTCAACCAGTGTTTGTCTTAGTATTACTCACATGATTCTGAAAAATTGGCTGCTCTTGCACAAACCAGCTCAGCCAGGCTAATTCATGTGATCTATATAGAACTTTGGCGGGATCTTGCAGCTGAGGGGAATGGCATGATTATTCATTACCATTAAGAGGAAGCTATGATGTGTCTCACAAAATAGTAAATGTGCTTCACTGCTCTGTTTGCTCTGTTTTCTACTGAGAGTTTCCCAACTGTGTTTTAGAGATTAGTGGTGACTCATGAGGCTCTTGCCCATCACAACTACATTAGTAAAATGGAGTTCACCTATGCATCACGATACTGGACATAAACTGAAGAGATTTGTTGGAAGAAAGAGAAAACAGGTTAAAAGTTATGACTCAATTTAATTTGCAAAGATTTATCTGTCTGTATACTATCCACAGACCAGTGTGTAACTTCTTATAGGTAAGCACCATTCCCAGATATCCAGAGCGTTTGTGTTACTCTTCAAATCTGTGGAAAAATGCCCAAGAACAATCCAGGATTTAATCTGTTCACTAATTATGCACTTAACTGTCATTGCAGAAAATTCTGAAGCTTTTCCTAAGGGAGAGTCTGCCTTTACATATGATCAACGTTTAAAAAGAAGGGAGGAGGAAAATCTGCAAGAATTTTATCAACAAAATATATAACAATACAGGAAGTGTATTGTTATATCAATCTGATACACACTTAAGAAGAGTTATTGTAAAGTATCTGTTGTTGATATCTCTGTGAAAGCTCATTATAAACTTCAAAATCTAGAGATTCTCGACAATCATGTCAAGTAATGAACAACAAATCAATAAAAAACGAAAAATAATACTGATTTCTTAACTTTAATTTTGTTCATTTCTTTTGAGGAACAGAGAAAGAAGAATATAAATTCAGGGAAGTATGTCATATTGGTAACCTACCAACTGTATGGTTGAAGTAGATTTGCCTCTGCCTGAATGTTCATTTAATTCAGATTCCACTGGAAGATCATGGGAATGTCCCCAGTGCCCATTAACTAAAGAAAGGCCCTGCTGAATGAAGATGCTTTGCAATTAGTTCTGAAATCCAGTGAACACAGGTCAGTCAGTCTTTTGTGAAAATTTAGCATTTTTAAGATTTTTTCTTTTTCCAAAAAAAATCTATTGAAAAAGATCACTGGCTGGCATCAACATTTCCTAATGCTTATTTTGTTAAAAAACCCTGAAAAGTGAATCAGATAAATCAGTGACAACCACAATGGTTTGATAAAACTTAATTTATTTTAAAAATCAAAATAAAATTTGAAGCTGAGATAGATATAAAAATTAACTCTGAGAATTCATCTAGTTCTTGGTAGAAAAAGTTTAAAAATTTGTGGGATGATGATAAAACCCTTCTCTCAAACGAATAACAAAAAGGACTCCTTTTTACCAAGCAAATAAAATATCACCATCATTAAAATATTCTCATTCTTTTAATCTCACAGCATGTTCTTATGGCTCACTCAAAGGCAGTGGGAATAGGCAGTCATTGCTGCATATCTAAATCAGGCCAGTCCTCACACACTCTGTGGAACAGCACAAGCAAAGGTTTAGCCTTCTTAAGTGACATTAAGATTGTCTCTCATGCTGAGAAACTTAATGAGCCATCACATTTTGGGTTGCATTATATCCTTGTGCATAATCATATTTTCCGGCTCTGGCCATACTGAAATAAAGTAATAGAATTACTATAAGTATGACAGCAAGCAAGGAGATATTATTAATATAAGATTGGGTCCTACTGACTGCAACACACATATTAGATTTTCAAATCACTGGGATAGGGAGCAAAAACAATTTGGAAATTTTAAGATATCATTCTTGAAAATATCTTATGCTTGCATCTATCTTTCTACTGCATCTTTCTCTTCTTCAAACAGAGCCTACAGCAAACAACTGTCATTGCTCTTTCATATGGATACACACTTTTCACCTGCTCCAGTGTGGGTCATGAATGCAGGCCTATGGAACACATTCGATTAACTGTTCCCTTCTGGAGTTATAAATATATGGAACACACTCATGAAAGCAAGCATAATCCACAGAGCAAAGCAAAATAGAAACTGAAGGTCAATCTGGTAGGAGCACTTTGGAGAGTAATTATCAATGCTTCATTTAACTCACAGAAATTATAATTAATTTCCACAATCATTTTAACATTCTGTGCACTGAAAATCTCAAAATACAAGAGTTTTTTTAAAGGGTGAATTGTACAAAGCTTTACCTGGTCACGAGGTGTTACCAAAAGAAAGAAACACTTTTCTATCAGAAAAAATCCATGAATTCCTCCAATTATTCCCAAAAGTTTCCAAATATATTCTTTTCCCTCATAGAAATGTTCTACGTCTTGTGTTTCGTGTTTATGTAAACCAAGAGTCTAAAATAAAAGAGATAGAGTTAAAAAAATTAAAATGGCAATGTTTTAATTTTTGCTAGACTTTGCTCTGAAACTGAGAGCTCTAAAGGCCACTGGATCCATCACTTGAGACTGGTGAAGGAGAATACTTTCACACTTAAACGGTGTTGCTGAAAGAAATGCATTTGTCTGACACTCAGTGAGAATTGCCTTCCTCAAACCACTCTCCCAGTTTTGCTTCCAGAGATGATGCATTGAGTATGAACAAAATTATAACCAGAATCTTAAGTGAAGCTGTAAAGGTCTCTTTCTCTGACCACTAGAAGTCTACTCATCTGTGTCATATCAGAGGAGACTCTGTCAAAAATAAATGAATACACAATGGAAAATTTGGTTCTGTTTTGCATGTTATCCTGTTCTTAAAATTTAGATTACGAATTTAGGGAAAGACCATGGCACCCATTTTGTTACAGTTCTAGGCCTCAGGATTAATGAGGCTGATAGCGCCTGGTTCTCTGGAACAATCTGTGGAGGGGACTGTGGATGCCTCATACAACCTTTGAATAATTTTTGTGAAAATGTGTTACAGAATCTGCCTCATGAAAGAAATTAATACCCATCTAGAACTTGCCTTGCACAGGACTTGTGGGGTTTCTGAATTTTTTTTTTTTTTTTAATAGGAACCTTTTTTTCTTTGAATTCAGCAATCATGGATTTCTACTTCTTATTATTTTTAATCTCTCTCTGAGCTACGGAGTGAAAATGTAATTGGAGTGCTGGGGGGATTTCATGGAAAGCTTTATTTATAAACTGATGAGCATTATCCAGGTTTTAATGAAACTTTTCTCTGTGTGTGTGCAAGTGTGCACACATACATATGTGTCAACATTTTAAAAGCACAGAAGTGTCTATTACTTACCTGGGGAATAAGATGTAGCAATGCATCTCCAGAAAGGGTTCCAACAGCCAAACCGACAAACAGCTGTAAAATGAGTGTATAGATTTCTTGACAGGAGTTAAATAAAATGAGAGTTGTACCAAACATAGATCCAATAGTAATAAGTAAAACAGCAACAGTGCTGTAACCATATTCTGTAGGGGAAAACAAATGAAACAAAACAAGGGCACCTTTAATCATCCAATATTTGTATTTGTGTTTGAGTATTTGTTTTGTAGTTGTAATTGTTTTTGAGGGTATGTTTTAATACCTCTATATACAAGCACACAGGAGAAGTGGTTCATTGTGCCACTGTATGATTTCAGATGGGATTGAGTTAATTTCCTAGTATCTGGTACAGTGCAGTGTTTTGGAGTCAGTATGAGAATAATGTTGGTAACACACTGATGGTTTGGTTGTTGCTGAGTAGTGCTTGCACTGAGCCAAGGACTTTTCAGTGTCTCATGCTCTGAAAGTGAGGAGCTGCACAAGAAGCTGGGGAAGGGGGGGACACAGCTGGGACAGCTGACCAAACTGGCCAAAGGGATATTCCACACCACAGAACATCATGCCCAGTGTATAAACTGGGGGAGTTGGCCAGGAGGGGCTGATTGCTGCCCAGGGGTGAGCTGGGCATCAGTCAGCGGGTGGTGAGCAATTGTATTGTGCATCACTTGTTTATCTTGGGGCTTATTTCTCTCTCTCTTTTTTTTGGTAATCTTCCTTTCCATTACTAGTCATAGTAGTAGGAGGAGGAATAGCATGAATTGTATATCTTACTTTATCTCAATTAGTAAACTGATCGTATCTCAACCAATGGGTTTTACCTTTGTCCAGTTCTCCTCCCCAGCCCCTGTGGGGGGAGGCAGTGGGGGAGTGTGAGAGTGGCTGCTTCATATTTAGCTGTTGTCTGGGTTAAGCCACAACAGCCATATAGATTTTCCTAGAAAGTGTGATACAGATGACAGAATTAGAAGCCCAGAAAACATTATTTTTTTCAGGCTTTATATGTAATAGTCTGGTACTTCCAAATTTCAAACCTTAAGAGCTAAACGACTGTGGCTATGCAAATTAGAGACACTCAGAGCAGCACAGTGAATACAGCTCTTCATTTGCTTCCTCTTTTAACAGATTTATGCTTGAGATTCTATGTTCTCACATGCCACACCTGTGTATCTTCACAGTCAACATCACATTTTTAACCAAATCATTTTCTGTAAACAAACGAAGGCCTGAAACCTCAAATGATTGTAGTGATCTAATTTAGGTTCTAAGCATAAACATTTTGGTCCAAATTATACTTACAAATCTGCTGTGGAAATACATCCCTTCAGTTAATACACCAGGACCACCAACCTATTTTTCCCAGATTACTGGGATGTTTTTGAATGTTACTCTTATAATTCCTCAGAGTTACATGATGCTCACATTTCCAACCTTTTGCACAACATGAATCCCAATTAATTTATACGGAAGTCTTACAATGGGAAGTAAAACACAGATAAGAAACACACATAGAGGAATTAATGCCAAAATATTCAAAACTGTCACTTAATGTTTCAATCTTTAATAGCACTGCAAGTGCTCAGCACCTCATAAAATCAGACAGTTAATTTCACAGACTGCATACCCAAATGCAAGAGTATAGTAGATACATATATGGAAGGTCAGGCCTTGGTGACTTAGCCAAAACAGCACAGCCTGTCAGTAAAATAGAGCTCAGAATAAAACTAATGAGACTATGCTCAGGTCACTAGGTTACACATAGGTCAAACATAGAGTCCTTTATCTGTAACAAATCAGCAGAAATGTCCCTGTGGTCATGGAAACCTTCCTTTGTCAAAAAGCACAGGGAAAGGGCTGCAGAAAGGGCTCTTATTAATTCCATTCTGCACTTGAATAGTTCAATTTTTCTCATCTGTCACCTTTATGAGATCACTAAAATGTCACTGGTTGGGCTGATGGCTTTAGACTTGGAAGAATCCCACTTAACAGTGAATTTTTCATGAACCTTGTATATGACCTGGGTAAGTTCCTTTCTTTTCTTTCTTTGTCCCTTGATTCCCAGTCTGAAAAATGGCCATATCTGTGTAGCACTGAAAAGATCAAAGCAGTAAAGACTGCAAGGTGTTCAGGTAATGAGAAGAGAGATAAGATAAGAAAGAAGGACTGCTGCCTATTGAAGACCCATAATGATTCTTCCTATTCTGTATGTCTCTTTCTCCTATAATAATTCTTGGGATATCCATGAGTGTTCTCCCATGCTTTTTAATTCTGGGATAGCCACGTGTGTCCTTTCATGCTTTTTAATTTGTGTGCTGTTCCATAAGGATCATTGGGCAGCAGGATGTGGGGAAAACTTACTAGCTCCAAAAAGACCCAGTCATCTAAAGCTGGCTATGTAGATATTAGGATAAAGGTACTGAAGACATTGATTTGTAGCCTAAAAAGTGATCCTCTATATGCAGACAATTATGCTTAGATGCCCATTCCTTTTTGGTCATTCCTGACTCCCAAATTCCCCACCAAAATTAATGTCTCCAGTACTACACCAGCCCACCTTGATTTGTAACCACTTCCCACATATCACTAGCTTAAAGTAAGAAAAAAACCCTCAGAAAACACATTAGGAAGCCCTTAGGTCAGATCTGATTCAGATTTTTCTTTTATAAGGTGGACTAAGGATTGATTACGGAAGAAGTGAAAGCCATGAGGCAGAAAACACTGGTAGCAGAGGCATGTGAGGGCTACAACTGCAAGCGGAAACAACGTGATTATACCCTAAATCAGTTCTTGTTCCAGCTCTCTCACACAGGTCCTGCTGCCCTGTTACTGTTTTTCTGGGTGTTTTTCTTACCACAACAGTATCCTCAAAGCTTCTCTGCTATAAAATATCACAAGCTGAAACACCAGTAGCATTCATGCAGAACTTACTTGAACTTATCAAGCATTTGCCACATCATGGTATAAAACACCAGCCAATGTAACCTTGAAGCTACATGTAAGAGCAATGCAATGATTCCAATATAAACCTGGTCCAAATTTCAAAAAATAAGCCCCTACTGTCCAGTAATCCATAGATGAGGACCTGTTATTGCCTACCTGCTGGCAATATCAAGCAGTCCTCTAACAAATGAAGACAATAAAGCTTAAAACCTTACACATTGAAATAGAATTCCAAATACTATAAAATTAAGACCATTGAATCCCCTCAATTCTCAATATAATACTATTGTCTAACATGTATGCTATGAAATTATAGAATGCATAAATTACAGATGGCATAAATATAGGCATAAATCCTATTATGTTTTGGCTTATTAATGAATGAAATGTCTCCAGAAGTCCTTGCGCCTCTTTATCTGAATTTAAATAATAATTTATTAATAAGAACATAACTCACTTTCCACAGTTGTTGGTGGAAGCTTTGTCTGCTTGAAGTCAGGAAGCTGACATGAACAACTTAGAAGTTGTTGAATGATAGCTGGACTGATTTGCTTGAAGTGGTCCTTAGAAATGGAGGAAGAACTGTTTTTCAAAAATACCTTCACAAGTTCACTGGCAGAGAAACAAACCTTTGTAGAAAAGTATATGCAGTTACTAAACATGTTGCATATATCTGCATTTAATTTTGAGGTTAAATACAGAATCTTAGAAGAACACAGCCTAGAAGAAACCTGCTATATATATATATACTCTTTCTTGCTTAAATTAGTTTAATAACTTAAATTACTTCATTTCTCTCCTGTGTAAACTTGATACTATTATATTTTTCAGAAAGACCAGAATCTTTGGGATAAAGCAGCTCAATTTCTAGTGAAGCCACTTAATGTCATAAAGATCTTAGAAAATAAAATCTTTCAATATTTTATTGCCATATGTGTTGTTAAGAAAAATGTTTTAATGTTAATACGAACCATATTCTAAGCTACTCTTGTGAAAGTGCATTATTTGCAGTAATAGTGCTATTAATATAAGATACTGCCTGCATCAAAGCAATACTGAGATTCATCCTTGTACTGGATCTTCAGTAAGATATGGAAATAAGTTAGCTTTTTAAATTCATTAAATGAGGGCATGTCAGCAAACTAGATGTTACATAGTCTCAAATTGGTCTAAAGATTGCTTAATAATTGTATTATTAGAGGTACTTCAGAATTCCAACTACTTCCAACTGCTCTTGTTTGGAGCATCTCTTTGTCAAAAGAAGCAACTTTTCATTGAAGCATTTATATTTCAAAAATTTTAATGAAGAATTGGGTTTTCCTCTCCAGGATGAAACTTCTAGTAAAAACATGGGAAGTTAGCATAAGAAAACTTTTAGTGGAAATTTCTGTAAACACTTTTAAACATAAGAACTCCAGATCGAATATGTTATCTTACTTAAAGGAATAATCTTCACTTCTTAATCTCATCTGATGAGCTGTGATTCAATATTTAAAAAAGAAATTATTTTCTTTCATTTAAATTGGTCTGCATCTGAGACTCAAGGGATTCCTAAATATTCTTTCTCTCATTACTGAAGCTTCAGCTCCTTTTGAAGTTGTTAAGTATAATTACTTTTAAATAACCCAGTTAAAAGCCAACACATTTGTGCTTTTGCTCATCCATTAGTGAAGTAAAATATGCCTTGTGGTTCACTAAGAAACTGAATTAATTGAGTACTGATATATTTTTTCCGAAAACCACATTCAAGTCTTCAGGATAACAGGTGATCTTGTCACCTGGACCTAGTGTGTTCTGCCTTCAAGCCAAAGGACAGCATGAAGACAATTTAGGAGCTACCATATTGGAAAAGACCTTAATTTTGGCTGTTCTAGGCAGTGGTTTTGACTCTAGAACTAGGGAACACCGACATCTGGTATCAAGTTGAAAGTCTAGCTCGTGACTGGTTATGAGCAGCATTGCTGACCAGTCAGAGCAGGCATGATTTTATTTAAGACCTTCACCAATAACTTGAGTGATGGAACAGAGTGCACCAGATGGCAGCCATGGGTGAAATCCAACTGGGACCACTCATCGATATGCTGACAGGTGTGGCTGCTATTAGAGGGACCTTGACAAGACAAAGAAATGGGCTGAGCAGACCTTCATGAAGATCACCCCAGACAAACTTATTGTGCTTCACACAGAATAACCCCATGCACCAATAAAGGCTAGGGAAAATTGGCCAGAAGGAAGGCAGGTTTGCAGAAAAAGCCTTGTCCTTCCTGACAGGAAACTTGAACATGAGCCACCAGTATGCCCTTGTGGCAATGACCACTAAGTGCACACCGGCTGCATTAGCAAGAGCAGAGCCAGCAGGCACTGGAGAAAGGATATTGCCCACCACTCAGGACATGTGAGTCCACATCTGGACTATGTCCAGCTTAATAACCAGCAGTACAAGACACTGGCAAATTGAGGGAAGTCCAGTGGAGGGCCACCAAGATGGCTAGGGAGCTGCAGCACATGATGTGCCAGGAGAGGCTGAGGGACCTGGGTTTGTTCCATTTGGGAAGAGAAGGGTTGGTGGGTATCTTAAGTCTCCAGCTGTCTGAGGTGGTTTATAGGGAAAAGATAGCCAGAATCTTCTCAGAGGCATACAGCAAAAGAATGAGAGGCAAAAGGTATTAGTTGCAGCAACAAAAAACTCCAATTTGCTATAATAAAGAAGTCCATCAAGATGAGGGCAATAAAGCACTGGTACAGGTTTCCCAGAAAAGACTGTATAAACTCTGTTTTTGGAGATATTCAGAATTCAGCTGGACGTGGCTCTGTGAAACCTGATCTGACTTTGAAGTTGGCTGGTTTTTGAGAAATAGGATAGACAAGATGAGGTCCAGGACTGCTACGAACCTAAATTTTAATGTGAATTTATTACCAGGAATTTGCAATGAAAAGCAAAATCTCATCTGTAAAAATAAACTGCCCACCCATACATAAAAAATAGCTGTTGAGGTCTACTTAGTAAAATGTTCTTGTAAGACTTGGGGCATGAGGACCTGCATCTTTTCCAGCTGCAAGCCCCAAACTTTTAAGCTTTTTAACATAAGGAGGCAGAGAACTGTCTCCATTACAAAAGCAACTATGTGTGTACTCCTGGAGGATGATATCAAAGAAATAAGCAAATCAAATTTGCATATTTTCATGTGAAAAACTGGATGCATGGATGATTTGGGTTTCCAAAATCCATGTTTGTTTAATTAGGAATAGTAAATGAATACATAGACATTGTGACATAGTTTAATGGAATTTAGGATTATTTATCTTATTAGATCATCTGCCCCTTACTTTTTTTACATACATTTTTCAATGTAGAGACGATGACTTTAAAAGAAAGCAGTGACCCTTTTGCTGTGGTAATGTTTCAAATAATTATTCCTATATAAAAAATTAAATTACAGATCTTAATGCAGCTAGCAAACATAAGCCATAAACGAGTTAATGTCTTTTATGTAGCAGAATCTGTTACTAATGAAGCAAAATGGCTATCATAGGTGCAGAAAACAGGAGACAAAATTAGCAACACAGCAAAGAAACACAAAGTGTTCTAATGGAAAATGTCAAGGAAAATAGGCATAGCTAAAAAGAAGAGGAATGGAAAAAAAACCCCTGAGAAACTAGAAATTAATACAGAAGAGAAATTATCTTCTGTCCAGATATTTCTTTGTGATTTTTTTTTTTACATATACAGAATATTTGGCTCTCAGTTGACTCCTAAGGCTCAGATAATGCCCTGGATACTTATCTTTTGAGTTACAGTCAGTCTCAGAAGTTCAAGAAATCATAAACTTGAACTTCAAAAATACTTCAGTTGCTGGAGAACAATTTTACTTCTTTTACAGATAGTATCACTACTGATTTCTGTCCTTCATAATTTAAAATTAATATGAAACACATTTAAAATGACCTTAATTTAAGATTATTTTGAGACCGCATTACAAGCCTCATCAAGCTGATCAGCATGATCCTTTTTTGTGGTCAGCTGCAAAGAAATAAACGTATTGATAGAGTATGCATTTCAAATGCAATACAATTACATTGATAAATATCTATCAGAATAGCATTTAACCAGATGAAATTTGTCTCAGTTCTCCATCATAAAATGACCACACAGCAAATGTCAATTGCACATCACTCAATTCTCCTAAATGGAGAAGGAGCATTGCCACTGAGTTAACGTAAATGGTAAAGAACTGAAAACAATAGAAAAGTGTTCTTTGAAATATATGTTTCAAATGTATACATCAAAATATATACCAATTATATACTTTGAAGTCTCCTTTTTTGTCTAAGGAATGATACCCAGTCTAAACGATGGAAGTCAGTTACCATCTTGATCATTGCTATAAACAAAATATATTTCTTTATTTTCAATTTCTTAGGATAAGGATAAAATCACCTGCAATAATCCAGTGTCCTTCAAAGTCCTCAGAGAGGGTACTGGGGAGTAGCTAAGGCTCTGGTCTACAGCCTTTATACTTTCTAAACAAGGCTTCTGGATTCCATAGATGGCTATGAAAAGTGTTTGGAAATGCCCAATCTTCAATTTACAGAAGCCTTTTAAAAGCAACTTACATAGAAACTTTAATTTACTTTGTTTTCCCTAGTACAAAACAATCCTTCTTTCTACCAGGTCACTTAGGGGGTCCTAGAAACTCTGTGACATACAACCACAAGAAATCTCTAATAACTGTATGAAAACATCAAAGCCATGTTTCTCAGTCCTCTGTGTCTTGAAGAAACACCTGATTCCATGAACACTAACCATTGTTAGCCCCTCTCAGTGACTTAAATCGCACATTCAACATCCATAAAGTTCTTTCTCCAATTAATATTTAAACAAACATAGCTATATAAATATATATTTTCATCGGTATCTACATGTCTTTTTGAAACGAATACATTTTACCTCAGAAATATTGCATTGTTTGCAAATAAATTTAAACTTCAGTCACTGAAATTCTGCCACCAACACTATAATAACATAAAAATAAATTAACCTGGTCCCAGTCTGTGTTCCTTTCACGATCTTCAAAATAGCCTTTCAGATAGTCTCCTTTTGCATGGTTTCCTTTGACTGGAGTATTTCTTCGTCCAGTATCTCTGATTGCCATACTGTAACGTCTTCTTTTGTGACTGTGAAATTGTCCATTTACAGTGCAGGTCTTTTTGGCTGTAAGCACATTTAGTAGTTGTTCTAGTTCTAGTAATTCATTAGAGAACAGATATGTTAGCATGGGAAAATCCACACTTAAAAGACAAAACATTTAAAAGAGTTTTTTTTCTTTTTGTTTGTTATAACATTAATTCAACTCTTCATTTTTATACTCTTTTCTAAGTTTGGTACTGGAGGCAATTTCTGCTTAACAACTCTGGAAGTTCCAGACACCCAGATCCTCAGCCTTTCCTTCTTTACATACCGCACTCAGAGGTTTTGCCTATGATTGTCTCAGAAGAAAACAGATGTGACTGAAAGGCAATTCATCCTTCATTTAATCATCATCTCTGACAAAGTTATCTAGTTATTGCTAAATAACTTCACTGTTCTTAAAATTTTCCTGTATAAATGGAACTCCACACTAAGGTGCCACAGCCAGGTATTAGGATCAGGAGACAGATCCTTTTTAGGGTGTCCTGAAATCAATCTTCAGGATGCTGTGCTGCCCTTGCACTTCAGAAGTGCAACACAGGACGGCGAATTTTCTCTCTCCTTTGGTTAACTGGGAAGCATGCCTGCTCACAGTACTGAAACAGCAAGGAGAGAGCCAGGATCCCTAATCCAAATCTGAGATCATGCACGGATGTACCTCATGACACAGCTTGGGTGCAGTGGGTGCTTCGGCTGATGGAATGCCTGGTTATTTGAGGGGGCAGGCCCTATCCTATCTTCCTTATCACCTTCCTTGACCCCTGCATTTTCAAATGAAGCCACAGCGATGAGAATGTTTCCGTGTGATAATCTTTTATTTTTTAAATGTTGTTACTCAGAAAATGCAAATGGTATAATCTTAATGGTAAATCCCACAAAAGGTTTCTGATAAGATGTTTCACTACTTTCTTTTGGCTACTTAAACATACAGATCTGAATGGAGCTGCTGGTATACTTGTTTTCTAAATGTAGTAAAAATCTAATTTTCTTTTTGTCATGCTTCCAGAGTCTTACTCTTTCCTGAAGTTGCTACTAAGAATTTAAATAAATTTAAAGGGACAATATAATGAACTTAGACTTAAAATATACTTACTCTGTAACAAACTGGTTAAGAATATTTTTTTGCTTTTCTGAATGACATCCTCTCTCCACTAACTGTACAGTCCTGCTATTATCTTCACTGGGGCCCAGATTTCACCATATATAGCTATTTAGTAGCACTGTGCTGAGATGGCTCCATCCATTCTTGTGAGTTAATTATTTTAGAAGATCTGGCTGGGCAATTTTAAAGGAAGGGCTTTGCTCCCAAACCAGTTTATGCAAGTACACTCTAGGAGCCCCAGTTCAGGGCTAAGGATTATTATTTTTTAAAATATTTATTTCTGTGATTCGGTGTACCTCTGTGTAACCTATGAATGTTAAAAACGTTTTTACCTATGCTCAATTCAACTTTTTAAACTGTTTTAACCCATACTTAGTGTAACTTTTTAAAAGTGCTTTGAAAAGCTTGTAAACTGTTGCTGTTAGCAGTTGCCACAAACAAGGAAAAGTAGATGTCCTATAACAACCTTCTAAATCCATACCCCTGAGTTGATGGTGTAGCTTCTTAAACTGCTAAGCAGGCACAACCTTTTACAGAAATTAATAGTTGCTGCTGCTGAGAGCTCAACATTTGTTTTGTTTTGTTTCAGGTTTTTTGTTTTGCTATTTTTGGACCACTTAGAGCTCTCCTATACTTCTATTTATTTATGGTTAAGTAGCATTTCTGATAAGTCCAGCAGTAAATTTTCCTGAAGAAAATGAACTTTTCATACTCCAGCTTACCTGTCACTTGGAGCTCAGTGGTACTATTTAGAGAACTGAAAATATATTTTATAAAGAATTCTGGAGAAGGCAAACTTGCTTTCCCCATACAGACTCCTTGGAGAGCCAGAGTGAGGATTAAAGCAGCCAGGCGTGGAAGAGTGTTTTCATCAGCACCATCTCTGTCCATTATATCAGCATTTTTCTCCAGAGTGCTCACATCAACACACTGAAATCAGGAGAAAGCAGCATGAAGACAGTCCCAGACACCTCCATTTAAATAATCAGAGTGACAGGAGGAGAAACTGGGGAGAACAATTTCACAGACAGCCAGAGTAGAAAAAATGCAAAGATGTAAGCTGTAATTGCCAGCAGGACAGCTAATCAAAGGACATTTTCAGGCGAACAGGCATAGAATTAAAAATCCTGAACATTTACTCGGTGTCTAATGGGGAAAAAGTACAGTCCTTCATTCGGGTTATTTTTGCTTAGTTTTATTTTCCTGCTGTTTCTGTTGTTCCCAGTGTCCTCCTCAAATACATCTACATCTACTTCAAGAAAGTGGATAAAAGGGGAGGAATTTTTGCTAAGGCGCAAGAAATTGGCTCAAATAATACAGACTTTAACTCTTCATCTCAAACTTCAGAAAGAATTCTTTAAATGTTTTTAGTTCCTTACCTATTAAATAGAATCAATAGTTTTTTATGGAGTAGTTATCTGGGGACAATATGGAAAGATATAATTTTGCAGATAAAGGGTGAATTTCCTGATGGGTGACCAAATAAAAACAGTAGTCAGTGGTACACACACGTGTGTGGATGTCTGCAAACTCTCTCAGTTACTCAGAAACTTATCCCCCTTTTCTCATTTTCTTCCCTTTTTTCCTTTCTTGTTTATTTCAGTGCAAAAATAGTTGGTTTTGAATGAAACAACAACAACAACAACAACAACAATTACTTAATTTAATTTGTTTCTAACTCATATTAACAAAATTAAAAAGTAAACTAGATGAGCCAGTACTGTAGTCATTTATTGTATACATACTCATCTCTCCATATGTAGGCCACAAACACTGCAGAGAGGAGGCTGGCATTTCTTTTCCTGTTCATTCACTACACATTAAAATTTCCACAACCCAAAATTTAGTCTCTCATTTCAAACAAGATATTAGGTCCTATTACTAAAGAAGAGGATATTTTCTGTGAAACCGATACACATAAATAGCTACTAAAAATGCTCTTCTTCTATGACTACCCTGCACCACTGGCCCTTTTTCATAACTCAAGTATTGTGATTCCAAGTATTATGCTCTTATGTTTTGTGTACCTTTCATAAAAGGAACCTCTTTTCCCTCAAGTCAATGAGTGGTGAAGTCTCAGTTACTGGACAGGCTTGACACTGATTATACTGCCAGCATAAACAAACAGAACCCTCAGTAAAGCATTTTATGGGTTGTTATTCTATCTTGACATTCCAAATACCCTCCAATGCCTCTTTACAGTTGCTCAGATACCATTGGAGTCCATGGAAATCAGCACGTTCACCAAGATTCAGAACCAAAAGTACTGGTCAATGAATAATTTATGGTGCGAAACGATTACACAAAGAAGACAGAGAGAGGAACTGGAGGCCCTCAACATTCTGGACACAGCCAGGTCTCCTACTCATCTTCTGTTTGTGCAGAAAACCCTACTACAGTATGCTGTAAATTAAAATCTAATGAAATGAAAAGGACAAATTTGAGCTTTGTATAAACCAAATTTACCTCAATACACTGAACAGATCTAAGGGGCTACAAAAGGAGGTGAACCTGTACTTTAGAAGTTATCTAATCTGGCAAAAACCTGTTTTATTGTCCCTTACAAGGAAATGTTTTTCTTCGATTTTGAACTCTAGAATATTATTCTATTATTTTATAGACCCTATTGGAGATAAGGAATTCTAAACTCGCTGCATGTTTCCTGACTTAGAAACTATGATCTTAGCTGAAAATACTCAGTATGCTTTTTTTTTTCCCAACTTTAAATTTAAGCTTATCTTTAACAATCTTTCTACAAGGCATATCCGTGCTGGTAGATACTTAGTCACAAATGTATGTGTTCCAGCTGAAGGAAGCCATCATATCTTTGGACAGATTCCTCATTCCATCCAGCTTTGGATAGATATGGAGGTGTAGAACATGGCAAGGATTTCATTACAGCAAAATAATTCATTATTTCTCCTATAACAGCCATACCACTATTCTGCTGTATACCATTGAAATGCAATCACTTCTAGTGTTTCTATACTAACACATGCAAGAGATGAGAAAGTATTTTCTGTCCTTGGAGCCAAGTGAAAGATCTTGCATCTACACAGCTGTGCTCTCTTCCATCTGCCCTAAGCAGGGCATCTGCATCTAAATTACCTATTGGGAATGGTCCCCAAAGTGCAGTATCTCCCCAGCCACATCACAGCAGACCCTGTGGAAGCGGCACATGCCAGAAACAATTCAAAGAAAAGGATTAAACAGCACATACAACACAACACCAGTGTTCAACCTCTGCTTGGACACTCTCATTTACCAGTCTTCTGGAGGACTGCAATACTGGCATAATCTCTGTACTAGCCTAAAGGCATTAAACCTGTAATAAAGATGAAGTTATTTTTAAGTATGCTTTCTTTACCTGGTTTTCAGAAGTTTTAAAATGTTGCCTTACTGCAGCTAAAACATCTTCAGTTTCATTCCGTGAAAAATAGTAACAGTCTTCATCATGTCTTAAACTAAGCATACTCTGTAGGTAAAATTTATAATCCTTATCATTCAAGCTGAATTCTGAAGAACACATATCTCTACGATGAAGAATGTAGTAGAGAAGAATAAGAGAAATTCTCTCAAATACTTCTTCACTGAGATGGTCTTCTAAATCTCCTCCAGCTATTAGTAACAAAGCATCTGGTTCAAGGCACTGTGAAGAAATAAAAATAAATGGAAATTCAACTCAAGTGACACACTGCCAGGCATCTGCAAATATAGTTAGGAAGGACAACAGGAGAATACAACTTCTATATTTAAGGGATTGAACCCAAAACTACACAGATGCAGGCTGATGGAATGGCAGGATGAGATGCAGGTAATTCATTGCAGTTCTGTGGCTGCAAGATCATACCATGGGGTTTTATTTTCCAGAGCTCCTTCTGTTTTTAAGAAAAGTCAAGTGTCCTAGAGATGGGACTTTGAGCAACCTGGTTTACCAGGAGGTGCCCCTGCTCATGGTAGAGGGAGTGGAACTATATGCTCTTTACGGTCCCTTCAAACTCAAACCATTCTATGATTCTATTCTGTAATTCTACGATTTAGTGGTTTGAGACTCACTACAGTTAGGAATAATTCTGATCATTGTAGAGAGCGAAAGCCTTCCACTGGCTTCAGAAGATTATATTTCTGGTAACAAGTATATTAGATAAGGGCTAGGGCAATTCATATTTTCATCTGTGCATTCTATATGTGTTTAAATTATAAGATAAAAACACTTACTGAACTGTAGTTAATTGAGGCTATGTAAACAGAAGTTATATCATATTCAATGCACTGTTGAGAGACATAATTGACCCTGTAATCACACAGCTATTTTTATGTTTCTCAATGAATTCTGTTAACTGCAACAATGAAATCCAGTGCAGAGAGCCAACACAAGGTCTCAACCCCATTTAGTCCTTCAAATGCATTTTAAGAGGGACTGAAATTACATATTCACCCTGTGCAGGCTTTAACTCCGAGCACAGATTTTTTAATACGTGTATACATATATACATATACACACATATACACATCTATCTATCTATCTATCTATCTATCTATCTATCTATCTATCTCTCAATTTTTTCTTGCTACAAAGACATTTTTCAGAAACTTTTGCCGCTCATACAAGAGTTAGTCTGTAAATTAGACCAGAAGACTAACAGAGGTCTATCTCAGGCTATGAGAAATAAGACACTGAAGTCCAAAATAAAGAATCTTTCTTGAAGAAATCTTGTAATTAATGTTATTCATTCTGTATCTGTTTTTTTGCAACAGACTCCTTTCCAAGCATGGTATAGATGTGTCAGCTAATCTCAATAACAGTAGAGCTGCTGAACTGTACATTTCAGAGAAGAAACTACAACATGAGATACCATGCGAGGATCAACACTGCCCTCTAATAAATTACCAAATCCAGACAGAATCCAGTTTGTCAGAATAAATTTTTTGTGTCTAAAAGCATGACGTGTTGTTTGGTGGGGCTCACCTTGTATGTTAGCTCATTTTCCTACACTGAAGCTGGGTTAATGAAACTCACATTGTCATGTTCAGAAGCCAAAGTTCCTCGGAGGAACTGACAGAGCTGCTACTTTTTAATATGATGAATTCTAACAAAAATTCTCAAATACTGAATCTAAAAAAAAAGAAAAAAAAGGAAAACTGTGGATATTAATATCCAAATTAACTATTTATATACATAAACTAGCTTACAGTATGATTCACTGTGTCTTGCCTACATTGCTTATCAAAGTCTTTAAGTCTAACTTTTCTTACGCAGTCTCTGAGAATTACTTTTTGGACTAGGATGAGTCTATTCTATTTCCTGTCCCACAGACCTCAAGTCAGTCAACCAGCCTTTATGAGCACTCAGTAGTAATACAATAAATGGCATGTAGTGGAAGATTTTCAAAGATTTCTGTAAGATTTTAAAATTCACTGAGGATAAATTGCAGTCAGTGAATCCTTTGTTTTCCCTTTCAAGGAAGGTGACTGAAAAGAAAATTGCTAATTAGAAGGAAGCAGATGCATTGTAAAAGATGCAGTTACTCCGTAGTATATGGGATCCCATGGTGAGTGACCCTTGAAGAGATTTTAAGAGGATATAAAGTGGTTTGTTATTAGGTTGGTTTTCCTGTTTGCTTGTCAGTGTGGGGAGTTTTTTGCTGCTACTAATACTTTTATGGGAATAACCATCTGCATTTCCTTGATTTAGAAATGCATATTTCCTACGCAAAAGAAGCCCAGAACTTGGGCTTCTTCTGTTTAAGTGGCCAGAAGTTCCAAAAAAATTTTCTTACCAATGAAAGAAATACATGACTTCCGTGTGCTTAGGAGATAAAGAAATGCCAGATGCCATTCAATAGCTGCCAGCTGCTGCCCAAAGAGTCTTAGGGCCACTACATTCCAACAAACCAGAAAAGGGTCTAAAGAAAGTGTTAAACTTCACTGCTTTTAAATGCCCATTAGGGATATCAGAAAAAACAAAAGTAAAAAAAAAGTCTGAAAACAAAGTCATATGGTATAAATGGAATCCTGGATTTAGAAGGGAAATTTGAATCTGAAATCAATTAGTGATTCCCAACAAGTATTAGGAAGAAAATGCCAAGCTAAGGTGGGGAAATCTGTTTCAAATTTTGATGAACTTGAAGGATAGTGCTTCTTGAACAGTTTTTGCTGTCTTAGTTTACCAAATCTTGTTAAATCATCATGGAAGATTTCAGCACAGTGCCATGTGGGCTCCATGTGACTGAAAATGCCACGTCTCTCTCAAGGATTTCCTACAGAAAACCACATTCCTGTGGTGCTGGCATAGAAGCACTGACAGGGCAGGATATGTGCAGTGTTTCTGACTCAGACAACTCTGAGGAGTACTGAAAATGGTGAAAGTCCTCAAAGTCTTCCTACAGAAAATTTCCAAGATGAAGCCTGAACAGAGCACCGGTACTGATCAAAGTAAGCCCCAGCCAAGTTTCCTTAGATTTCGTCCATCCAAGGACACACTGGGCAAGCTCTCCAGAAATACATCACAAATACAAGAAAAAACCATGGCACTCAAGAAGAAAAACAAAGAAGGCAAACAAAACCCCTGTTTTGTGAAGTTTAGGAGGACTCTATACCCATGTTTAATACATTGTCAGTTTTCAGTCTGGGCCCATATCTGATGCATATTTGTTGCCCATATGTGAATAATCTCCTTCATAAAAAATTATCCATTTAGGTAATGACAGGCATCTACAATATTTATGTATGAAATTTCACATTTGGGCTTGTATGAAAAATGGGAGCATTTTTAGAAAGGGTCAATTAAGTGAGCAGCGGTCTACTGCGCAGGACAAAAAGATTCCCACTTCATTGGCTTGACAGATTGCTGAGAACAGCACCTTGTAAAAGCATTCACCTTTCAGACCATCCTCATAAGTGTGGTATAAAGTGACACTGCTGTATGTAGGTCACCAACCAGTGCCAAAACCACAGTAACGAAAGCCAAGGCTGACCAAGCCCTTTGTCGTCTCTTTCAGCTAAGTTGCTCACTAACACTGTCCCTGTCCTTTCTTCATTGAATCAGGACTGAGTTCTGAAAATATTCTCAAGTAGACAACCAATCCCTCTGTGCAACTGTACCCTGGACTACTTCCAGTTTCAATTTGGATTTGCAGATTCATTGTTCTGCCTTTCATTTTCCTTGACCTGAACTGCTTACTAAAACCCTCCCCTAAATCCTGAATGTTTCAGTGAAGTGGCACGTAAATCTGAGACAATCCTGTCTGGCTTTTATTTTTATGAAGTAAAGTCCAGAACGACAACAAAAAACGTGGCTGAACTGGTCCCCAGTGTTTACCTATACCTTTCCACAGTGCCCCAAATTCAAGCTCATGCTTTTATTGTTAGATCAGGTTTCAGTAGAAAAATTTTTGTTGGAAAACAAACACTTGGCAACTTTAAAAAGAAATTATTAGTGTTATGCACTGAAGCACGGCATTTTTAAGGAATGTCTGTCGTGTTTGGAATATCTCTTAGTGAGCTCAAACAATATATAATAATAATTCAAAATGAAACAAAGAAGGGAAAAATTTTTTGCTGCAACGACAAGTTTTTTACATGTTTAAGTATCGTACTCAGGACAGTATCACTCTAACAAATAATGTTAGAACTCACTGATGATCCTGTAAAGATATCCCTCATTAATTGAAGCACTAACCAGATTACAATCCTCTTGCATGCCATAAATCCGCTGTGGGCACTCAGCTCTCTCCAGTAACATTTTGACCAGTTCTCGTGAGTGGTTCATGTGGAGCTCAGTGTTTTCAGCTGAGAGAACGCGTAAAACTTCCACCAGAGAGCCTCTGCTGGGAGGATTGCTGCCATCCTGCCCATGCTCTTCCCCAGGCTGTCCTTCAGCAATGAGCACGCTGAATATGAAAGCAGAACATACCACCCCAAGAGCTGGATGCTTGGTCAGAAAACACATCTCCTCTTCCTGCAGTGCGTGATCTGCACTGAATGTTGGATTGTTGTTTGCACTTCACAGCTTAAACTGGAAACCTGAAGAATCTGAATGGTAAAGGGGAAAAAAACCCAACCCTTTAATTAGTGCGAATGCAATATGTTCGAAAGGATTTATTAATTGGTTGGCTAAGCTGATTTGCAGTGACAAGCTGTTTTTGAACAACAGGGAGCCTGTAAAGGCTTTACAGCACAGAACAGCAGGAAACTAAGACAACCATGGCCTCAAAACTTCTTTAGAATTACCAACAAGAGGTTGTCTCAAAGTGCCCTTCCCTCTTCTTAAAAATAAAAGTCTATGCCTTTCATTTCAGTGTTATGCTATTGCATTCACTAATAATTCTTTTCAGTAAGAACAGGAAAATGCCATGGCTTTCACTTTCATTTCATTATGAAAACAGGTTTTTAGTAACAAAAACAGCTGTAAATAAATATTACTAGTGTAATACTGATATGAATGTGCAGTAATTACGTTACATAGCAATAATGTAAAGCAGGTTCTATTGTCAAAACACTTTACCAACATTACTAAACTTCAGCTATACAGTACAAAAATAGAAGGAACAGGATGTACTTAAAAATTAGTGATATTTTATCACTACTCAGATGGAAGAATTACAAAGCTGAGGTTATAATTTCACTCAAAGAACTCAGTGAATAAACAAGACAAAGAAATTAACTTGTTAACTCTAGGTGCAAAAGACATTTTGTACTATAAATCTGTCTTTTCACAATCCTTCCTAATAAACCACTCCTTCTGCTTTAACAGCAATCTATCTCAACATCAAAGCACAAGAAATATAAAAGAGTTTAATTTCTGTTTTCCACAGAAGTTTTGATTTTATTGATGGGTAGATGCTGGCAGTGACATACATATTCAGATAGCAATGCACATGTGCTAAACAGCCACATACGTTCATCTTCTTTAAACTGCAATATGATACACGTGTCTTATTTTAAAGCAAACTCTGCTAACAAAGTATTTAAAATGAAAAAAGAACTTCTGAATTCAAATGGGAATTTATTGAGATAAAAGTTAGTATGTTTTTAGATATTAGGAAATCTTTTGGTGTGTAGATATATTTTACTGTTAGCAATTAGGAATATGTATCATTGTTATGAGGATATTATGAGCATTTATTTCTAAATGTTATTTTCTTACCTTCTGAAGGGAAAAAGAATGCTTGTGTATCTAGCTTTGTGGCCTTCTGAATCCTCAGAAGTATTTAGCTGCTGGAAGTCCAATGTTTTTAAAATTCCTTGATGGTGCTCTGGAAGCTGGAGAGGATTAGTTTATTGCTGCCTTGAAAAGTTTTCAGTTGCTATGGAGAGAGCTGCCCTTAAGGTAACAATGGAGGTGGATAGGAATTAGTACATGTTCTTCTTGTACTTGCAAGTTCTAAGCATTGCATTATTGAATTTATTTCACATATTTTAGTAGTTATCATTTTATGTAAACAGTCTATTTTAGAAGTACAAGGTTTATAAAATCTACTAAAGAATGTATTTCACTGGGATGGATAATACATGCAAGCACTCACAACTGTTCTCTGTGTTACTAAATTATTTGATCAATTCTACAACAAACCTGAATTTTGGTTTTTTTCATTAAAATATTACTACTTTTTGAAAATATGAGAACACAATAGAAATAGAAATCTTTTCAAGGAAATCCATAGAAAAATATTTTTTCTTAGCAAATCACTGCCCATAGAGAACAGTCTCTTTCATCCCCACTTATTCTGTGTCACATTTGCACCAACTGAAAAAGCTGGGATAGCTCAGCCTGCGGTGAAAAAAAATGTCGTCCACCCACTCAGATTTTCCAGAGGGACGCTGTTGCAAAGTTGACATTTACATCACCACGCCATTACAATATTATTGCACTGAAAGTTAGTAAAAACTGTCACGACTGACAGTTTTCTACAGAGACTGGTACACCAGTCATATCATTCTCCCACCTTCCAAACCTTTTGTGCTGTTATGAAGGACTATCATCTCAGCTGGCTCAACAAATCCTGTGAAGCAGTAAGCCTGTAATAGAAACATCATAATTCTCTTCAAAGCTAGATTAATGTAAAAATCCTGGGTTCTAAAATGTCTGTAATGTCTCCTACAAGGTGGTGAGCTCAAAGGGAACAGCCTTGTTTTGGCAAGACTGAGAACTGACAACTTATGCTGACTATAAAAGAATTAAACTGACAACACCAGCTTGAGGGAAGTGGAAATGTAAACAAATGTTCTCAAAATTACAAAATACAATTACATGTACAGATTCTTGTGTGATGAAGGCTGAGTATTTCAAAAATCAGTCCTACTTTGAAATATTCTTTTATTTTACTTCAGAAATTACAAAAGATACTTATCAAACTAACATTGCTAAATATACCACTTTATGAAAACAAGAATTATAGAAAATTTCATATTAATTTTTTTTTTTATAAGAATGACTGAAAAGCAGAAACACATGATAATATGCATTTCCTCTGGCTTTTATAGAATTTGTTCTGTCAAACAAAGCTAACTATGTCCAGATTTGTTCCACTAATAAAAATAATTCCTCAGATAATGGGGGAATAGCTTCCAGCATTTAATTCTGGGGATTGCTCAATCTCCAAACAAACACAGAATAGGTTTATCTATATATAATTTGATATTTTGTGTATAACTACAAAATTAAACTAAGAATTCATTCCATCCAATTAAAGTGTACAAACAGAGGGTGAGTTGTTTCAGTTTACTGAGAAAAGCTAACATTTAAAAACACATTTGATGATTTATAGCTATTGAAAGCTTCCAAGAGATTTGCATAATGATACTGGCTACAACCTACTTTAATATTTATATTAAAGAGTGATGGTAAAAAAAGAAAACTTTCAGGACATTAAAAGCAACACATAATAATTGGTACAGGGTACTATGGCTGATTTCAAAGGGGAATTCACTTCCCTTTTTATGACTAAGTGTTGCAAACCTCCTCTGGCTTGGAAATGAGCTTCTCAGTGGTGGCAAAATTACTGACAGTGACTCAAGGCTCACCCTCTACTTTTACACTTGACACTGTGTTTTCAATCATGTCACTGTCATTAAAGGACTATTCTGTCTACATAGCACTTGGATTACTACTTTTGAAGTAATCTCTGGCATCAGTTGCTAAGTCTTTTCTTCAAACCCTTGTGCAGCAGCATTATTCCCCCAATACCTACCCATCCTGAAACTGTGCCAACTGCTCAAAAGGGACCACGACAATAACAGAGCTGTGTCATTAGATGCCCATTAGAAAGTTGCTAAGATACACAAACACAAATAAATCACTTGTACAAGTTTAATATCTTAAAACCTCCCAAAGCACCTATCACTAATATTGTAACTCATGTGTTATGAGACTACCATTTTGACTCAAATTTGACTGCATGCCTTTCGGAGAATTTTGATAAAGGAGAAAGAAAGTCCATGCACAATGCTCATAAACCAGAGACTCTCCATTTACTGTAGAATGATAATATGTATGGAAGAAAGAACCTTGAGAAGAACTGGAAAACTGGGGTAACTCAGAGTGAAGTACATTACCATTCTAACATGACAAGACTCTCTATAGCAAAACCAGAGCTATGATGAATTTTCTGATTAAATAAACAATTTTTATTGTTTAAAATTATTGTTGTTGTTATTATTCTTATTTATTTATTTATTTATTTAAAATTATTATTCCATTTTACACTTACTTACATACCTTGGCATGTTAAAGCAAGGATCTGCAATCAAGAATTTTCAGAAAAATAACAAATATTTTTAAATTATTTTGTACCGTTACTATACTGGGGTACTTGCAAGAGAGTAACTGATCGCTGATAGGCATAGGTGTATGTCCCAGGAAAATAAGTAAGAGAAGAAATAAGATAAAAAGAAGAGTGATAAAAATGTGAACTTCTCAAAACTCTATTTCATGACCAGATTCATGATCCCAGACAACTGCACATAAAACTTTTCCACCCACAGATACAATATTTTATGATTTAGAAAGCTCACACAGTAATAACTTATGCTTTTAGTGAAAAGGAGCGAAGGCAATTTAGAAATGGCGTAACCAGACACAGAACATGCAGCAAGGCCTCTCTGGTTACAGGGGTTTATTTAGTTAGTTTTCATTTTAAGTGAACCAGTAAGACTGACTGCAGCTTGTCCGGTTTCTCCCACCTTCACACCTGCTGCGAGAACAAAAGCAAGTTGCCCATTCACAAATGCCATGGATAACTGCACTCTGCAATTTACTGGGTTTCAAATGATTGGTGAATAAATGGTATAGGAATAGGAAAACTCTTTAGAGGACTCACTCCGAGATGACAAGCGCATTCCCATGAGCCCTACCAACATGACAAATGGCTTTATTTTATTTTTACAGTAGAATGGGAGAGGATGTAGGCATAATTTTAGCAAGACCCCTGCTGAACTTCACATCATACTGGGTAAAGCAGCTATATAACTCTTATTCCTTCAACACTGTGTAACTTGTTTTGATGGACTAAACAAATGCATTTTTTTCCTTTTTACTAATTGCAGCAATTATGGCAAATAGAAGAGAATCCTCTGGTACTGCAGCTTTCCTCCATGTTATTAATGTGATGTGTGCATATTGTATAATTACAACCATAGGCAGCATATTGACATATGAAAGAACTACATTTTGCATGTAATTTGTGTAGAATTTCAATACATAAAGTATCTTTGCCAATGTAATGCCAGAGTGCTGTAATAAAAAATGTCAGTACTTTAAAATTACCACAGTCAATTAAGCTTTTTTGGCATATGTGTAATATTTTAATGGAAAAAAATAGAGTTTAAAATTGAAAAATAACCTTTTGACAATTATACTGTTCACCTTGCAGGAAACTGACATATATTGTATGTTGCATCTTTAGCCATTGACTTCTGACCCCAGCATATTGATTTTTTTCCTTTCTTGCTGATAGTCATCAACTTACGCTTGAAAACCACTCAAATGTTCTTTATTTGCTTCTATATTTTTTTGCTTTATATAAATATTCATAAAATAATTATAAATAATTTTTACTATTAGAGAAATTGAGATAACAAGTGATTACTCATTTGTTTTTTAAACTATGACTCAGTGTTCAGTTCTAAAGAAATTCTCACAATACGGAAGAGTCCTTTCAGGCAAATACCTGTTGTCTGAGAGATGACTGATGTTTCTCAAGGTCTTCTAGTCTACCCCAAAAAAGAAAAAATGTAAGCTTCTGAGTCATGAATACAAGCTAGAATGAGAGAAGACAGTTTCTTTCCATCTCTTTGTCTTAAATTCAGGAAGTTTGTAAGTGGCACCAACAGTAAGAAGAGCTTACAGAACATTTGAGTGATTAGATGGGCTTCAAGTAACAGGTGCTGAAGCAATAAAGGTGAAAAGTAAAAAAAAAAAGAAAATCCTAGAATGGAAGGACAATGAAAGAACCAGTATTGATAGAAAACAATTCAGCCAAATACAAATTTCACTGCATGACAGTGACCTTACTTCTACCTTTATTAAAACTCCTGCCAAACTACTATCTCTCCCATTTAACCTGGTATTACATTCATTGTTCAAAGACTTGGTAACAAGAGTACTGAGAAGGGAGTTCATAATAAGAAGTGTTTGTGCTTTATGAAAGAAACTTTTTCACTTTAAAAAGAAATGTTTCTCTCTATATAACCATAGTTAACCTAAATACCAGTATTCACAATAAATGCACATATGCAAACATTAGATTCTAAATTAAATCCTTGTTTTTTTCTAGCCTATAAGAAACATACAGAAAATACAAAATTAACTACTATTTTAACTTTGTAAATACGGTTTGAGTTAAACACACCATATATCCTTGTAGCATTGTTCTATCTGATTTAGGAACAATTCTTTTTTTATCATCAAGAGGACACACTGTCCATTCTGCTCAGTGTCGGCCACAGAATTCTTTGTATCACTAGCTCCTAGAAGAGAATTGCTGTAGGCATTTGTAGGTATCAACTATTAGTTCAGTGGCCAATCCACTTCTATGGGTTACAGTGGCCTTTAAGTTAGAATTAGGCTGTGTATATTTTTGTGGGTCTATGACAACTATAATTTTAGAAAATCCTAAAATGCTAACTTCAAAGCACTATGCTAAAGATAAGCTCAGCTTAAAGCTAACAAATTGATTAAAATGAGGCAAAAGGAGCAAGAGCTAGAAATGCACACAAGTGTAAGTTACGTCTTAAAAAGCAAAACAGCAATCTGCAGCACAGTGACACTTTCGTACCAATACTCTCTCTGTAAAGATTTTTCAAGCATTTCCTTCCACTGAACAAATTCTTCCAAAAGTACAGAAATAGGATTTATCTTCTCCTTTGCTCCTCATGTCTCCTTTCTATAGATAAGGACAAGAAAAAATCTGTTACGAAAAAAAAAAAGAATTCAGGTAGTCTTGAATTGCAGTCCACGCTAACTCTCTTCTAAGCAAGTGCTTGGACTTTGATTTAGCAGCTGAGCAAGCTCTCATGTGTGCTACGGATTTATACTGAAGGGCTCAGTGTGAGTAGCTTGACAACACCGAAAGCAGAAACGTTCTCGGGCCTGAGTGTCTGCTACAAGCAGGTTATCTGTCTAGTACGACACTAACCCAGCCTCCTGCAGCTCTGATTTTGCTGTGGTTCTTGCTCCCACGCTACCTTCCTTCCACACACTTGGAAATAGATTTTGAAGTATGCAAGATATGCAAGAAGAAATTTTATTCTAATAGCCCTTTCCCCACTGCCCTTTTTAAACATACACAGACCCCCCCACAGGAATACGGAAAAGCGTAATTATAAAGTGTAATCTTAATTTTCACATTTTATTTAGATGAACTTAAAGTGAGTAGTTATTAACAATTGGATATGCTTTCTTACATTTAACAATATACAATCTGCAACTCAGTGTGAGGTTCAAAGTAGCCAAGTAGAACAAGTCAATGGCTGGCACTCATAAGCTTGAAAAAGAAAGCCTAAGTAGATTAGTATGCAGAGCATTAGGGCATTGAAGCAATTTTCAAAATTAACTCCCTACAAGGAGGGCTGGGGGATTTTTTTACCAGAATTTTTTTTTTTTAAGTTACTTTTTTTTTCTGCAGAAACCTTGAAAAGAACTAAAGAGGCAAGCTGAGGCAATTTTACATAAGAGGAAGATAAACTAAGACTTAAACCAGCGACAAAGTGAAGAAAAAGGGTAGTGTGAGTCTGCATGCACTTTCAGATGAGTCTGGAGAATGGATAGATCCAATGTACTTGCTTTCCTCCGCATCTTCTGAATGATGACTCATTGCACTGTTTCTATGCCTGCTTTTGAGGGACATGGAACTCTTCTGCAAATAAATTTTGCCAGTTAAAGTCAATAAATGGCACTGGCATACTGGCTGCCTGCACACTGTTCTGTGTATGTATTAATTTTAGTTTGCTCTCTTAACTGCAAAAAGAAATCTGAGACACACCTGCCAAAGACTACCTTTACTGTCGTTGAAACAGGAAAATATAAGTGCATGAGAGAGAGAAAAATAGACCCTGTTCCCTTTCGGCATGCTCCTTTATGTTATCTCTTCTCTAACATATTGATAAAGCTGAATTAAATCTTTCAGAACGCAGATTTCTAGCTTTATGTCAACGAATCAATTCTTTCAAAATCTACTAACTTTACAGTAAAGCCGACACCCTTAACCTGCTTGCAACTCTTTGGTTTCTGATCTGGATATTTTCTGTAAAAGCATAGTTCCAAAAAGCCTCTTAACATATGCATGGAGACCACTAATTCTCTTTCATCCATATTTTTTTTAAAAAGAAAACACTTTGCAATCTTTATTATTCATAATTGAGTATAGTCTTAATTATTTATCTTTTCTCTTTCTTTTATTTTATTTTCATTTTCCCCCTTCATTTAAAGAAGGAGGGGTTTTTTGCTTTTTTTCAGTGTGATTTCCTGAATAAGTGAGGCTTAAGCTGACAAGATCTGTGTGTGTAGTTAGGATGGATCTTATCTAAATTTGCAGTATGTGGAAGTATCTGGACCAGTCATCCTAGGATCCCTGTACTGTCATTGGAGACTGAGGCATTTTAGGAGGCAGTTTGTCAGGCCTATTCCACAACAAATTTTTGGATGAGAGGAATTGCACTGTAGCCTCTGTAATTATAACATCCTTGACAGCTAAAAGAGCCTGGAGAGACTGTCTTTGCTGTAGACATCTGTACTATTAATTACATTTTGCCAGTTAAATCCCTCCCTGTCCCTGTATGAATTCCCCCACTCCTTTCACCCCAGTAAGTTATCAACAATTTTGCCACTTCTAAATATGTCTGACAGAAGAGCAAAAATCTCCAAGATTCCTGCAAGTTTTGTGCAAAACAAGGGCTAGAAGAAGCATTCTAATAGTACCTACATGCAGGAAAGCTGCAGACATAGGACTCAGCTATAGACATGAAATAAACAAAAAGAAATGCTATGAAAACCATAAACCATGCTATTAAAAATGAATCCAAAGAAAAGATCCAAAGCCATTTTACACAATCATCTTCACTGCATCTGATACTTGTTTAATTTATAAAGGCTTTCCAATATTTTTATATTCATGAAAAAGAATTCACTGATTGTGAGGCAGTATAACAGGATGTTGACCACTAGAATGTAATGAAGCAATCCCTAATACAATGCATCTGTGAAGGAGCAGTTTATGATCTCAGGAAAAAAAAATGTCCATGTGCTAGTTCAGAACAAGATTTTATATAATTTGCTCAAAGAAAAATACAAATTTTACAGGGTAGAAGGTTCAGGAATCTTTTTATGAAGTGAAAACCACAGTAATTTAAGCCATGAAGGTAGAAACTACGTATTAAAATAATTTTCTCTTATTAATCACAATAAATGCTGACATCGACATCATTAAGAAGACAAATAAAGGATTTAACTCTGTTTTCTTTTAATAGTTTTTATTTTTACTATATGAGCTACACTATATTAAAGATTATAAAAGCAGACATGCTGCAATCACCTCCTTGCTACACCATTTTACTACTGCTGCCCTCTGCTGCACACAACAGTTTCCACGTGTCTTTATTTCTTACTAAGCTGTTGAATGATTAGTTTTAGAGATAGATGTTTAAGTGCACATGCCAGATTGCTTTTGTTTATTCCTCTAACTCGCAATAAAGTTTATTTGGCAGCAGAGGAATGTGAATTTTACTTTTGTCAAAGTAAATAAATGATTATCAAAGATGATATGATACATAAAAGAAATATATTCTCAAATTTGTTTTGCAAAGTAGAATGACTTACTTCAAGAGATATTTTGACTAAATTAAACATGCTGCAATATCCATGACATTAATGTTAATGTCTTTTTAAATGTCATCTTTCAATGAATGTTATAAATGAGGAGGCAGTAAGAACAGAAAATCCAACATGAACAGTCTATGAACCGTCTACAGAACAGTTTGTTTCCAACATTTCTCGTTCTTACTCTTTTTTTTTTTAAAATCCATCCATCCATCTGTAAATCTCAGAAGAAAGTGCTACTCTTATGTACCATACCCCAACAATAATAAACCCATTATCTATGAAGATGTAACTTGTACTGCAGGGTAGCCCAGTTACATAGTGATGTAACATAGCTTTAAAAACACACCCTCAAATGGGTACACATCCAACTACTTATTTAGCTAATAAAAGGCATAGACAACTACGTGATGCTTGTCACAGAATCTTAACAATATCCTAAAAATGAAACATTTTTATTTTTACAGTTTTATTTTTACAAACCCCTTAGGTTAGGCTCGTCAGTAATTTAGCCATATTCACAAATTATGAGGCATGTTTTTTTCTTCCCATGCATTTTCTGAAACATCCATGGTTTTGTTGAAAACCCCACAAAAGTCCATGGCTTTTGTCCATTCTATTCTGTTTAATAAGGCTCAGTATTTTTCATTACTTTTTGACTGGAATAAAAAACAACCAAGGCAAACCCTTTGAAGAGAAGGATGGAAAGTGAAATTAAAGGGATAACCCAGAGCAGAGGACCATAAGGGCTAAGAAAAGCTCTACTGGCCCTAAGCACTGTTTTACCTTGCTCAGCATTCTATCACAGCAACAGAAAATGCTATTTAGACAGTGCATGTGAGCCTGACACTGTTTGGGGTCCATTCCCCTCACACACAGCACATGCAGTCATTAGAATGAGCTGTTAGAGAGCACACCCGTGATTGTTGCCTTTAGTAAATGCACATAAACGTTTTCCACACATTTAGCTAATCCGTTTTTGCACTGCCTTCATAAGATCCTGTGCTAAAAAAATTTTGAAATTCCCTACCTAGCATGTAAAATAGGATTTTCTTTCATCCCTTTAAAATCAATTTCCTCTTAACGTTTCCTTACTAGCTTTTTAGTATACCGTAAAATTCAATCCATAACAGTTCTGTATCCATTTGATTCACAACCTCCATGATTTTGTAATCATTACTAATATCTCTCATCAGCTTTTTCCGGTCCAGATTTTCCTTCTAGTTTCTCTCTCATAAGAGAGTTGTTCTATCACTAAGTAATTTTGCTTTCCTTTGTATCCATTCAAACCCCATGTCCTCCCCATTTCAAATAACACTCAAGATGTGAGTAGGACACTACATTCCTCCTAGCTGAAATTGAATGTACTTACGTTGGGTTTTTTAGCAGGACTAGCAGAACTCTTTCTTTTTCTCCTGTATTTCTAAGCCAGTGCTAATAAAAGGCTTGATCCAGTTTATCACCTTAATATAATACAGCTCCTGGAATCATATTGTTTTGTAGGTCATCTTAACATTGGTATTCATGCATAAAGGCAGAAATCTGCAGCAGTTTTTCAGCCTTCTCCCACATGTTCTGCAAGGTGCTCGGCTCTAAAAATCAAAAGAAAAATGTGTGTGCAGGTAGCGAGGAGGTAGATAAGTACAGCATGATGTCCACTAAAGTTTATGGCTAGTGAAGATGAGGGCAGGAAAACACCTACCTTTCTTTCCAAGAGTCCTGTCTCACAGCATGTGCATTGCAAGTAGAAGTTAAAAGCAGAAGTCTCTTGCTGCTGTCATGGGAGTAAGCTCTAAATATGGATTTACCTAGTGACTAGTTAAGCATTTTAAAGGAATTTACCCAAACCACAAATAAATGTTGCTTGAATTTACCAGAGTTGCACATGAACGATGCATCCTTTAATTCCTCAAGAAATCTTGTTTCTAAGCATTTTCTTTGTGTCTTGGGGCACATTCTCTGTGAGCCACTTCCCTTGCTTGGCTGATGATGCTGTGCCTGATGCACCCCAGAACACGGCAGGCCCTCCTGGCTGCCAGGGCACTGCTGACTCATGTTTAACCTGCCATTGCTAAATTGCAAGCTAAATGCAATCCTTGTTGCACTTAAGAAAATTTCATGTCCCCATATTGAAACTATTAAGTTAAACTGCTTACTTTCAAGCTGTTTGCAAAGATATAATTTTCCTTTTATTTTATAGACTTTCAGATTTCAGCTAGTTCCACATAAACACAGGATAGTCTGCTTTTGTTTTCTTCTGGCTTTTTTAGTGATACAGGCCATTTTCAACAGGCAAGTCAATTGGAAACATCATTAGTCTAAAAGAAAAAGAAATTAAAACAGTCTAAGCAGTGATTCATGTGAAACATGAATATACTGTCCTCTTTTTTTGTAGTGGCTGCTTTCAGGTGCTCTTAACACACCAGTAGCATACTATACTGGAATAATGTATTGAGAGTGTTTATTTGTAAGATAGTGACACAGCATGTCATGCTGATAAAGGGTTGAGAAATGCTCCACAAATAAGAGTCACTGCCCAAGGGACTTTAGAGCTGTTACTCATTGCACCAAGCACCCAGCAAAGCTTCTTTGACTAAGATTAGTCTAATACTCTCCAAGATCTCTGAGCCTGTACCTAGACAGAAACTGCCTAAACTAGGAAACGCTGGATATGTGTATAGACACATCCTACCTTGTCAATCCTGGCTGATTCTGTTGGCTAGGGCTGCTAGGGGAATATATGCACTATACTACTTCCACTACTAACATAGTTCAGCAAAGAGCTGCTGTGGAGGGAGCCAGTGTGAGAGAAGACTAGATAAATACACTAACTTCCTTTGGAGACTCAGGACTTTTATTTTTTTATTTTCTTTTTTGTCAGCATGACTTCAGGTGCTGGTTACGAGAGATGGGATAGTTGAACTGACAGGCACTGACACTGGCAGCTTCAGAAGCAGGGCCACACACGAGAGCAAACGTGCCTTGTCACAGGGATTTGCACAGGTGTGACAATAAGGACAGTACTATACACTAGAACAGTGGGAATGCCACCACTACGAGGGAACACTGCTTGAAGGTGGTAACTTTGAGTGTATATGCCAAGCCAGCCTTTGCTCTGTTAGCCTGCCTAAAACACAGTCCTTGCCGGTATAAAGACATTTGCTGATAGCTTCCTTTACAGTACTGCTGTTCTCAATCATCTGTAAGAGAAAATACTGTTGCTTTGGCTGTTGGCTGAGAAAATACTTTTCTGTTTGGGATGCACTGGGGTCACCACTGATTAAATTTTTAAGGTTCCATTCATCAAGAAAATAGGCATTCGTGCTTTTAGGTCTGATGTCTTCTTACAGTGGCTACAACACAGACCCCACTGTAATAGCACACAATTCTAGCAGCTCGAAGAGGAATCTGGCCTTATTCAACTGCAGGAAACTGAAGAGAACACTTGTACACTTGGCCACGTTCCATGACTTTTTACTTAAATATTCCTATCAAGTAAGTTTTTTTGAATTCCAATTT
This sequence comes from Cnemophilus loriae, assembly GCA_013397755.1. Classification (NCBI taxonomy): domain Eukaryota; kingdom Metazoa; phylum Chordata; class Aves; order Passeriformes; family Corvidae; genus Cnemophilus; species Cnemophilus loriae. The sequence goes on from VZTF01005664.1 coordinate 3,142,867, forward strand.
CTAGCCTTAGCTATAACTCAAATTGAGAACTCATCCAGGATACTGCCCAAGGCTAAGAATCTCAAAGTGATGTGTAAAACACCTTCATAAGTGGTTAGTTTAGTAAAGAATCCATTTAATTTGATAAGAATGGAGCTCTTAGATCGTGTATTGCAGAGGACCCTACGTAAAACATTAAGGATCACAACAGCATAATAAAAAAATATTATCAAGACAAAGAATTCATTAGTTTGATTACATACTATTGTACAAATATGGAAGACAGCTGCAACACTGTCACTAAAACCTACCAAGCTTTCATTCTTGGTATGGTAATTGAGCCAATGAATATTCATGAACTCTAACTTGCAATGATTCCACAGTTCATTTGTCAGCTATGTGATTTGCAACATTGCCATAGAAATCCAGACTAGTAGAAAACGTCACAGAACAGACTGTGCAAATTTCCCTTCCTTCCAGATTGTCTCTTACTTCCTATGCAGCAGTAAACTACTATACTGAAGATCCTGCTCAGATTTAAATTCATGTCGTTTCGAACAGGGAAAGCAACAAACCACGAGAGAAGTTTATTGTTAGAGCTCTATGTTATTTGTACTTTTTTCTCATTCATCACAGTTTAGAGACCTGGCTTTAAATTTTTTGCTTAAAAAGATGGCACTTTCAATTGTCCATAACTTATCTACTACAAACATAAACTAAAGATAAAACAGTAAAATTACTGAACATTCCTAGTGCTGCACCTATAACTTTGCATAACGATTGTTTAACCTTGGCAATAATTCTTGATTAATTTCTTAGTAGTTTAATATAAAGTGCTGGATTAACATTTAATATAGGAAAAAAAGCCCTTCCAATAAAAATAAAAATAAAAACTAACAACTAGACAGTAAGTGATTTATACTGTATAATTTGAAAATATTCCTATGTCCAGAAGTTATTCATCGGTGAAATACATGACCGCAGTTTGTTACCACAGCCTTTAACAATGTTTGTTTTAATAATAAATTGTGAGATGTGCACACAAGATAAAATCACTGAAACCTTTGCTGAATTTATAAGACCGTAACGGATTTCCCTGACAAAATTTGCATAAATGCAATATATGCTATTCCAAAACCAATTTAAATACAGAAAATAACTCACTGGTTGGGACAGATATTTGCCAGGAAAAATCCATCACAACAGAAGTCTCAAATTCCCTTGAGACACTTTCACAAGGAAAGAAAAAGTATATCAGCTAGATGCTCACAAATTATTAGACTTGAATTCACCAATTCACCTCATCTATCATATTTCTGTAAGGCTCCAGTCCTGCCAGTTACTGCATGATGTGCAGCATAGAGCATTTTCCTAGAGTGAGCAGAGCCTACACAGGAGCACAAATAAATCCAGTTTGCATTAGGCACAATAAACCCAGCTTACATTTTCAGCAGCAGTGAGTTTCAAACAAATTTCTCAGGAAGCAGCTGTACATGACTACAGGCTTGTTTACATGCAGCACTTTTATGTCAGTTTTGAAAGTGATATCTAAACTGGTTTCACTAAAGCTGAAAAAAAAAGGTGTTAAAGTATAATTTGTTGTAATATAAAGAAACTTCACATTTTTTATTTTTAACTGATTGGAAGTCAAGTTACATTTTAATGAATATGAGTGCATCCAGAAGGCACACATATCTGAATAAGTGATAAGGTGGCTGAATGGATGGTGGTTAGAAGGCTGCTATCCTGAAAAACATTATTAGTTGCCCTATCCTAGGTCTTTATAGGTTAAGTAACTGCCATTCCAAGCATCCTAAGATTTGAGGGACAAAGTATTTCCAGCATGCTGCACAGATGAAGACAGTGCTGGAAGTTCATTACTTAGTCACAAAGTAAGATTAAAGGATATTTGTAATCTAAGTGAGAAGGAATAACAGGCTCATGAAGGAAACCTTGCAAGAAATAAGAGCATATTTCTGAAACAAAGCGGATGTTACAAGAACAAAGCAGAGAGACAGTTTAATGTGTTTCTGTTGTTGATGGTAGTGGAAAAACATGTAATCTCTGTAAAATAAGCAAAAGATATGGTAGAAGAATAGCTTGAAATGAATTGACTCAGATCTACGTCATACAATCTGGTCTCTGATTAAAGAAGGCAATTATCATGCTGTTTTCTGACCTTGTAATCTATTAATCACTTGTGTTATATAAATATGTATTTGAATACAAGCAAGTTGGCATAGCCCTACATACTGGCTAAGCATCTGAATCAATGGAAAAGTATAAGTGGAATCATAGAACCATAGAATGGTTTAGGCTCAAAGGGACCTTAAGGATCATCTAGTTCCAACTGCCCCATCACGAGCACTTGATCAAATGAAACATTCAACATCTTCAGAATCCAAACATACGGATTTCTACTCATGTTCTGAGCTTCTATTAAAGCACTAGTATGGAAGTGCTCAAGATACTCTCTTAGTAAACAGAGCTGGAAGCCATCCCAGATGAAGTATGTATGTGTCTTTCAGTGTTACAGAAAATGTCTTTTTGCTAGTCAGTAAAATCTATCTCCATGAATGATTCCATACAAATAAACAGGTCATATTTCAGGCTTGTTTTCAAATGCTGGAAAACCATTAAATAGGCAAGCACAGAACTTGAATGAATGTTTTCTGCAGTAGAATACATTTGGCAATATCTTATGAAAACATACATTTTCCTTTCCAAGACAAAATAAAACATTGCTATTAACTGTCGGAATTCCTGATAAAGAAAGGTTAGCTGAGTATTTCACACAGTAAAGAAACACTTTAAAGGAATCACCCCAGTGGATACATGCGAGAGAGAGAAATACATTTCATAGCCCTCTGAGATACTTAGTGTAATGTATTCAATCCCTTTGTGTCTTTGAAAGGACACTATACCTGCTTTTGGGAAAGCCGTTATAAAGACAACGGTCTGTTGCTTAAACAACACCATTATTTCCAAAACAACACAGTACACAGGCTGAGAGTCATGTACACAGCTGAGAGTCATGCACTTTTTAGAAACATTTCAAGCATTTGACATTTATTTAAAAGATGCCATAGAGTCATATTTGACACTCATGATTTTGAAGATTATTCTTGAACTGAGTGAAGCTCACTTCTTTTCAACTTTGTTACTAGTAACAAGAGGAATTAGTAGAAGTACTACAGTGCCTCAAACCAGAACTCCACGTATTAAACTGCTTTCTGTCTTACAGAGTCTAATAATGGACACTTACGGGAGTGTACAAATAAGCATATAATGAATGATTCTTCCTCGCTATACCACCTTGTTTCCTTTGAATTAAAGGTTTAGGAACCTCCTGAGCCAGTGGCTGGTCACATTTGGATGACTGTTCAAGAGCCCCTGTCAACCTATTCTGCAGAAACATAGCAAATCCATTTCTGACAATAGGCCATGCCATGGAAAAGCTCCTGATTTTATAGGCTTCCACAATATTTACCCTTAATCACCTTGTCTTATAATTAAACACTCCTAGTGCATTTAACCTCATCGCACTCAGTAACTCCATAACAACATTGCTAATTTTAGCTGTTGCAGAACTTGTATTTTAGTTTGACTTTTATAGCACCAAATTTAGTTTCCATTTTATTATGTCATAGCTCAGCAGTGGAAAAATCTTCTGCAGGTATCCATACTCAAGCTCTAGTTTTGACAACCATGAATACATGTGAGTCATCAGTAAACGCCATCACTACCTCCTTCTTCCAGGTGATTTAGGACTTTTTGAATAAGGCATGATCCATATTCTCCACATTTATTGGATCCTTCTAGTAGAGTTGTTAGGCCTGATCTTCCAATACAAACCCCACATTTACTCTTCTATAAGTTATCATAGCTATCTCCTGATTCTTTCCTTATTACTGTTTCTATCAGTCTACCTCATAGAAAATTAGATTAGCCATCTCAAAGTACTCAGGAAACACAGAGCTTGTTTTAGAGACTGATGTAGTGTTACGGTCTTGCTATTCCTCTGGCATTGGAAATGTTTTCAAGAAGAGGTTATGCAACAGAGCAAACAGTAATTTCTAGTTCTTTCAGAATAACTTTCAGGATACTTTTTAAAATTTTTTTCTTAGCATATTTATAATTTGAGAAGAATGTAATTAATGTTAGTCACCTTCACCCAGCATAACACTAACGGGGCCTTGTGTTCTCAGGATGGATTAGCCTTCTGTTGTGAGCTTTTGCTCCAAAAAGCAGTGATGGACATGCACATGTGCTGTCTACATGACTACCCACCCATACAATAAATATAATTCATTGTGTAGATAACTGAATTTTTCCATTATTCTTGCTCCATTTGAAGTCTCTCCATCTGTTGTAGTCGATAACATCTTAGCGAACAGTTTAAAGAGACAACAAAAACCGAAGTACTGTTAGCAATTACACTGATGCTCTCTGATGTGTCAAAGCCATATTGCTCCTAATTGCAACTCCACTTCCTCAGAAATCTGTAAAGAAATAATTGTACCTCATTAAAGTCTGAAAAAAAACCCATAAAAACAACACAATGGACATTTACTGAAAGACAATAAACAGACATTTACAGAAAGACAAGTGATGCAGTCAGTGAAATATCTTCATCCTGACATTATGACAAAAAAGCTGGAAATAAAAGTGACCATATTTATATCCCCAAGAGGGGCAGGTCTGGTGTGTAAACAAGTTTCTGAAATTGAGCCAGGAGAATTCCTGTCAGTTCTGTATCTCTAATGATAATAAGCTAATGTTCTTTGCATTTCTGTAGACTCTTCAATTTTCAGACTTAAAAACAATTACCTGATCTTGATAATGCTTCTATGAGATAAACACATATTATCCCTTTATTAGCAAGGGAGATAGAGGCACACAGTTTTTGATTTGCCATGCAATGAGCTGATTACCAGAACCACCAGTATATCACTCACACATCCTCTCTCTCTGTTGCTAATATTGTTTAAATTGACTCTAATGTCGTGTATGATGACAAATGCATACCTGGAACATTGCAGTGATGATCCTAAAAGACTTGTGAGAAGGGGGAAAAAAAGGTAGAAACAAAGGAAAAACTGCAGAAAAATATTATTTTACTAGTTCTGCTCCACTTACAAGTAGACCGGAAAAAAAAAAAAATGTACATCCGACCTCGAGCTAGAAAAATAGAAAATTTTAGCTGGAGAGAGAACCAGGACATTATCTCATTCGTCATCTAAACAATTAATGATGGGTCTGAAGCCGTTCCCTCTCATCCCCAGGGCAGCCCATTCCCTCGCGCCCGGGCCGTGCCTCCCAGGGCCTCACGCGTCCTGCTGGGATCAGCGCACGGGGCAGCGCAGCGCGCCCGTGCTGGGGCACGTCCTGGACACCTCGAGCTGCAGGGCTTCGCGCCTGCAGAGCAAAAATGCTCCCGCAAAGGCTCACATGCCGCCTCTGGCTCCGGACAGCGGCAGCAACCACGGCAACAACCACCCCGGGCGAGCCCTGCGCCGGGGCCCGGCCGGGCTGCGGCCGCGCNTCCCCTCCCCTCCCCTCCCCAATTCACTCTCTACCCACCTGTATCTGTGTATTTGTGCAAACAATTTGAAAGTTATTTGATAATGCAGTTCAAGTAATGAGCCATTTCTGATCGCTTCTCACCAGAGGAACGTCGCTTGAAACCGTTAGGAAAAATAATGCTGTATGATTCAGGAATGTTTCATACATTGCATGAGGGCAGCATTGGGTGGAGTGGCTGAGATATACAAGATATTAATGAGTAATGATGTTTAAGCGGTAGTTAAGATTTATCTATGACATTGTGTATCTATGACGTAAGATTTATCTATGGTATTGTGAACAGAAATCGGGCTTACAGAAATTAAAAATAAATTCTGTCCAGATTTAGCTGAAGTAAAAATAGAACAATTCTTGGTAAACAGCAATTACCAGCTTAGCATTAAGATCATGGATACAGAAGGAAATAGATGGGAGAAATATAAACAGAATGTAGCCAAAGTAGGTGCAGTGGTTTTATGGCAGTCTGTGCAGAATAGGAGAGGGAACTTTTAGCAACAGCACTCAGTATGAGACTGAACAATACTTTTATGCTCAGTTTTTCTACTTCAACTCTATGTATCAATGATGGAGACAGAAGTGGCAGAGCCCTCATTTCTGATGCTCAGCACAACTTCACCTTGCCAAGGGTTCACTGGCGTGAACACATCAGTACCTGCTCAGGGAAACAGTTTGGCGTACTTTAAACACAGAGATTTTATCAAGACTATGAGCAGACACAATTCACTGATTTTTCACCTGTCCTGGCACTAGGTTGGAAAGTGTTTGTGGAGGTACAAAGGCAGATGCTTGCCTTGGAAGTTTATTTGTATTTGTATTTTGTAGGAGCTTCTGTCTGCATTCTTAACATTTGCTTAAGAAATGCTGCCTGCATTCTCCATTCTGAATTAGTATGGAAAATAAAATCAACAGAAATTTTTTAATTTGAAAAATGCTTTGTTTCCAAAAGTAATGATTTTCAAGACAGGGGAAAAAAATCTATGAGGAATGGTTTTTGTAGTTGTTTTCTGAATAGCCTGGAGCTATTGATGATAAATATAACAACAAAAAGCTTTTAGTGCGTTTTGTACCGAATTGCATAAGATATCAATTAAGAACTGGATTCTGCAGAACTCGTTTACTGGGAGATAATTGTTTTAGGCTGTCTTTGTGTCAGAGAGAGTCTAGAGTTCTCATCAGTCTCTAGACCAGATCAAGTTATTGCACCGTAATATATCCATCCTTCTGTGCTGACCACAGCAATGACCGTGGGTGAGTAGTTTCGCTAGATACGGATGCATTTTAGATATCTACATTATGTGAGATGAATTCCATCCCCTTCGGGCACCTTAGATAGCTGAGCCTATGTATGAAAGAGATTATGTTGTCATTGCAAGTGGTAATGATTAAAAATGAGGAAAACCAGGCACCATTTATTTATGAAAATGAGAGGAAAAATCCCACATCACACACATCAGTATGAAACACTTATGTTAGACATCAGTGCTGAGGTGTCTTCTCCACTCTGAATCTAATTTAAACAGCATCATTCACAACAGGCAATTTTTTTCTTCTTCCAAGCACTGAACTGACAGTGATTTTAAGTATACAGGACTTTTTGAAAAGAAAAGAGAAATGTGCAAACAACTTACTTGAGCAGAAACACTGGGATTTGGGATTAAGCATTGAAAGGTGTAAGGCCCTTCTTTGTCTTGTGGAGTTTAACCAAGTACAACCCAGCCCTCTTGTATGTCTGAGCAAAGTGTGAAGTGTGTGGGCAATGTCTTACTCATATCCACTGTCAGGTCCAAATGACAAATGCAGAGAAGTCAGTGCTCATATGCATTGGTCTCTTCCCCAGTGGCTGTTCAGCTGTTTGAGAGACTGTAGGCTGAATGATGTGTCCTTGCTCTGGCAGTGCTGTACCACGCTGCAAACAGCAGGTAATGATGACAGTGGCTGCCAGGTGTGAGCAGGTCTGGTCAGGGCTATGGCTCTCAGGCTCTATCCCCAGGTGTGAGCGCTGCTGCACTGGCTCACTCTGCACTCACTTATTTTCACTGCTGTTCTCACCACAGTGCTCTCTGTCTTTCTGTAGGAGACATTTTGGATCAGCCTTTGTGGTCTCTTGCAGGGGGATCAGCAACATACTTCACATCTAGCCTGTGATCCTGTCCAGTTCCTGCTCAGTCATGATGTTCAGTCCAGCTACAGAGTGGCTGGACATAAAAATATACATATATCAAAATATTTTCGTATGATAACACATAGAGCTGGCATGCAGAGCAGCCTGACTGTTGAGCTCTCCATGCTTCCTGCTTGGTGATGATACCAGCCAGGCTTCTCCTCTGAATGTCCCAGGCTGTGCTGAATTTGGTCACCAGAATATTTCTGTTATGAACTCCCAAGTTTTATAGTTAACTTACAAATACCTTTAAAAAAATTAGTCTTTTCTATTGTATGTTTCGATTTTTCTTTTGGGAAAGGTAACTTTAATTTATCAGATTCGCTAAGCTGGGCATAAATACAGTAGGATCTAGCAGCATGTACTGTTTGCAAACATAGGCCAGGAAAAGTGCTTGCCCTACTCACTCGTCCAAAGGGCAAGCAGAACCGTGTATTCCCAGATATCTGCAGTACATACCAGGAAACAATAGTATCTCTAGTCACCTCCATGGGAAGCAGGTGTTGTTTTTCTCATTTGCACAGTTTTGCGCAAAGCTCTCCCAGCTATTTCCTATTTCCTCCTGAAAATGGCAATGACTTTCTTTATCGCAAGGAGTTGGTATTACAGGACTTACTATAGTAACTTAAGGAACTTTTATCTGAAGGCTGTTATCTCTAGGCTTTACAAAGTGTTCAAATGACATAAATTGTAAAATATACTTTTGGTTTACTTAATTTTTAACTCTATTTTAAATAACCTGTGGATGGGAGTTTTGGGTTTGGGTTTTTTTGGTGGTTTGTTTTGTTTTGTTTTGTTTTTAACGTGGTCTTGGTTAGAAGACTTTATGTCTGTATGACATTAGCTGGTTAAGTAAGAAAGGGAAAGCCATACATTCTTCAGATATCTTTCTGTTTCTGTGATTGGTGAGAGTTCTTTACTAGCTTAGCCAAAGGTGTAGAATAATGTGTGGAATAATGTGTGTCCATCCAGCAAAGGAGTGCTGGGGAAAAATTGAACTCTCAGGAGAAAATGTTACCGGAGGTGACCCATATTTTAAGACAGCCCTTGTTAAAACATCTGAAATAAGTTTTTCTAGAGGAAAGGGGTACTTCCATTCTAAGTAATTATCAATAGTATTTTTAGTTAAAAGCCTTTATTGCTTGATGGATATCTAGGAGAAATGTAAATAATAGAGGTAATTCAAGTGTGTTCTCAAGCTGCTCAGGCGTAGACACAGATGTCCTGGTGCAGAAACCTATTCCACTTATTCCAGGTATTTTCTTCCCTTGCAGAGATTTTTAGTGTGTCCTCACGTTTTCGTCATTCAGAGACCGTAAGCTCGTGGAGTGAGTGAGAGAGAAATCCTGACAGAAGGGCCAAAGAAGGAATCCATTTCCCAATACATACATTTGGTAGAAGCTCCTCTGCTCTAGTCCTGCTCCTCCATAAGCTTCTTCAGTGAGGCCTGTTAGTGCCACATGCCCTCTTGTGGCTTGGGGAAAGGTGTTTCCATTCCTCAGGAAGGGTGATGCATGTCTTAAAATATGGAGAATGATAAACTTCCCCCTGAGGCAAACCCTGCTACTGCGTACAATGGAAGAAAAGCTGAGAAGGGTCTAGGCAGCACATTATCAAATGAAATCACAACAAAAAAGAATGTATTTTCAAAAAGTATGTCTGTGATTTTATATCTGCACCAAAGAATTACATAACGCACTATAAGACAGCCATTTATTATACGTGCTTGGATTTAAAAAGGGGTAGCTCTGCATACTGAAATCTTCATTACTGAAATAAAACCCAATGCCAAGAGCATCTCCTGTTCTCTCTTTATGATTAATTTGAACTGCAGAAAAATAGAGGTATTTGCAGAATACTAGAATAGTGCAAGGCTGTAGGAAAAGGCATAACCCAAAAATTCTGACTAGAGGTAAAATTAAATGAGCCTCTTCAAGGTTTTTACAACTTTCTGTCTATTTTGTTATTTTTTTGGTAAACAAATAATACTTAATGCACAGATTCAGACATCATAACAGGTTTTACATGAATGAAAAGATAGGCTCGTAAACGATGAAGCTGAAAACCTGAAATGAGCGGCGTTTCATAAGTTGGACTCAATGATCTCCAAGGTCTTTTGCAGCCTAGTTAATTCTGTGATTCTGTAATTCCTATCATAGTCTAGATACCACTGAAGTAACACACAGGGAAAAACAATTTAAAGTTATGAGTAATGATTTCCCCTGTGTGTAAAAGAGGATAATTTCTACACTAAGATAAATAAAGTAATTTTTGTACAGTAAATATATGTCAGACTTTCCCCATAACACCCCTGGAGGCACCTTTTCAGCTGTGCATGTGAAGAACACATATACACTCCCCAGACTAAACAACTCTGTAACACTTCGGAAGGAGTTTTGGAAGATGTATGTGTATATAAAACACAAAGCTGGGGTAAGATTTCACTGATTTATACCCTGGTTTTTTGTTGTTTGGATCACATGGGCATTTGGTCAGACTACATGTCTGTATGTGCGTCTTTTTCTTGAATATCCACAGTTGCTTCTGATCCACTCATTCTGGTTGAAATATGTGGCAGATTTTGTCTTTTCCTCCTCAAGCAGAAATAAATTACACTTCCAGCTCCAACTATAGAAAGGGCTAGAAGAACGAACAGCCAAATGATGCCAGCAGAAATGACTTTCTCCATTTTCTCTTCTGTAAGGATATACAAAGAAATAACCTTTGAGGTTAAAAGATTTCAGAATCTGGTAATAAATGGGACTTCTATAATAAGAAAGCAGAAGAATTCAGTGTGCATGTAGATTTTCAGTTCAACATGTGCTTTGGGTGTTTTTTTTTTATGAACACCAAACAAAATATAATTAAATCTGATCAAAGCCCAATATTAAAAATATAAATATAAAAGTAAATAAATATTCAATTCAGGATAACCTTTATATCCTATATTGAGATACAGAGTAAGAGCTTATGGACTTTATATTTCCAAGCACTCTCAAAACTCATACTGAGAAACTATGTAATTATATTTGTGTTTTATTTTAGCATGCTCTTATTATTCTACTTAAAAGGAAGTATGCGTACCTGTATTTTCTGTTGACATGTCTTTGTTTTCAGGAGCTTTTGAAAGGAAAAAAAAAATGTTTATTCTGAATGCTTAAAAAAAAAAGAAGAGGCGTTTCAAGGTTCCTAAGTACCAGTGTTTCTGACAATTCTCCCTAAATTCATGTGCTGGTGACAATCACTCTCCCAGAGAGATGGAGCTAAGTGGGTGTAAAACTCTGGTGGGATGATTGGGTCTTTCATTCTAAGACCATCTGACTTCCTCAGTCGTGATACCCAAAACAACATGTAGAAACAGATTTCTGTTATTTTGAAAAGTGTTTTTAAATACGTTCATTTCTGAGAAACTCCCCACAGGATCCTTAGTAATTTTAAGGTGTTTCCTGAAAGGAGGTCTTGAGTGTTAGCCGTGCATCATGAGCATTTTACTTGAGCTGAAAAGAGTTTTCCATTGTTGTAGTCCCTTCTGTCAGAGACAACCATTCCATGTGGATGTGGTTCCTATGGTAATTGCACTTCCTGAACTTAGCAGGTAATAGAAAGGGGAACACAAATACGAAGTTTAACCAAACAAAATGTCTGTGTTCTGGACTACTTTGATTTAATCTCAGCTGGTAATTGAACTCATGCTTTTTCTTACAGAAGATGATCTTTCTGTCAGGATACTACCTGTATGTTTAATAAAATACTACCAGTATTTTATTAAACATGATTATATCATCCTGTAGATAAAGAGTGCCACAAGAATGTTTGTCATGGTATTCCTGTAATCCATCTGATCAGTGGGCAGTAAGGAAAGGAATCACCAATTCCAGCATTTCTACAAGACCATTTGCATCGCACTCATTAGAACAAATTTTGTTTGAGAATATATCCAGCTGAAATTAGATGAAGTGTTGTTTTTGAGCTTAGCTTTCGCCTCAGGAGTCTGAAGTATTTGTGATGGCTGCATGGGGCTGACAGTACTTCTAGAGGATGTCAGGGAGATGCACCCTTTTGAGAAGGCAGTCAGAAGCCATGTGAGGCTTGTCAGTATTTAGGCAGCCATATCCTGCCATTAGAGTCAATTGGTTTTGCACACAAACTTAAAATATTTTACATTTCTGTGTTATACAATGAAAATACATTATTAGAAATTACTAACCTTAATGTATTATAAATACTACTTACTTTTTTTTTTTTTACAGATATATCCTTTTTTGAAAGAACAGAGGTTGGCATTCCAGGAGCCAGACAATGCGCATAGCTCTCCACAGTCTTTAAGCCTTTTGTTTGAAGGTTCTCCCAGTTGCCAGTTGACAAAATCCATTGCAGATTTATCTGTCCATACCCACTGTCCTAATATTAAAAATGAACATATATGTATAAAATACAGAGGTTTAGACAAATAGAATAAGTTGTGATCGAGAAAACAAAAATTTATAACATGAATAGCTAGTTAAATGTTTCAATTATCATTTTAAGCATATTTAAGCATACTTTGAAATAAACTTTATGTAATTTATATATATGTGTATATATATATATATGTACTTTCAAGTGTGCAAAGTTGATTTCTTTTTAACATAATGTGTAATTTCATATGATAGGGTAACATATGATTAAAGATATTACCTCTGTCACCTTTCTTTAGCCCTACCCAAAAGTTCAGTGATTTTCCGTGGAGTATCTTAATGGTTTCTGACAGAAAGTTTGTTTCACTAAAGTCTCCTACAGACACCAAATCAGCACCTGAAAAAATATTAAGGAACACATCACAGTGGCTCATTTTCTTAGAGCTCAAGACAATAAATACATAAAAAATATGCAAAAATATATAAAGGCACCAACTCTTCCATATTATTCACTAGTCTTGTTGTGGGTATTATATCACTGTATGGTATTTTTTTTTTTTGAGCATGACTGTGTGTTGTATGGATGCAAATCTGCACAAAGATATGGATTTTCTGAAATTTTCTGGATTTTTTGAGTCTTTGGTATTTTAGAGAAGAATAATTGCTCTCCTGCAATAATTTTTGGACATATCTGACCACTTCCCAAACTGTCGTGCAAGTAGGCTGAGACAGGTACATGTGATGTAGTCACCACCATGCCTGTTGCCACGACAGCTCTGTCCCTCAGCAGTGGGCAGGCAGCAGTTTTGGCAGTGCCTGATGATAACGGGTTGGGTAGGATGTGTCAGCAGCTGGAGGCTGCAGTTCAGAAGATATCCGGAAGTTATTTTATAATTGCCATACGCCCTGCCATTGCAAATACACAAAGCTGCGTTGGGATCATCAGGAAATGACCACCTTCCTGGCCTAGGTGACAGGCAGGCAAAAGTGTAGGAATTTGGAACATGGAGCAGTGTCCAGTTTTAACCTTTCATCCTGGTTATTAGTGTAATGTTTACTTTTTGTAGTAATTATGTGATTTATTTTTCTACAAAACCGCTCCAGGAATTCTGTTGTCTTACAGCTGTAGAGCATGATGCCTTTGCAAAGCTACTTTTTCTGTTTACTCAGTTATAGGTCAATGTTTTCAGATATATGAGGAAGTGCCTTTAGAAATGTATAGGGTGTTTCCTATTCCTACTCACACTGAAATATGTGTGCATCACACAAGTTCTCAGAAATGTGGAGCAAAGTGTCTTTTCCCTTCCCTGATGAAGGTACTGCTCTTCTCTCCATGGGGGCAGCATGGGGCTGTTCCAGAGCAGGAACTGCATGGCTGGATGTGTTTTACTGACACATGAAAGATAAACAGCTCCTCTGTCTCATTTGTTGTCCAGACAGTGAGATCCACTTAATGAACTGTGCCCTGGAACTGACAAACACAACTCTCCTATGACTTTGTGTCTCCTAGATTGCACTGCGTGTGGATTCCTTCTTGCTTGGGGAAAGGAAAGCCAATCCTGCAGCCTGTGCCTTAGTGGGTCCGTAAAAGTGTTTATGTCCCTACGTAATTGCTTTTTGCATAAAAATAGTAGGAATTTAATATTTTTGAAGTACTCATATTTCACCTGATATTTGAGATATGAAATGCTGCTGTCTCTGACAAAGGTTACTTTTATTGTGCAAAAGCATGCTCAGAAAAGCAACCAAAAAAAGCATTAAATGTGAAGTTTTAAAGTAATTTGAGATTTGCTTAGCAATATTATCCATTATTTTATATGTTTAATTACATCATCAATCTTTCTAAGACGAAACACTCACCTAGTCGCGCACATTCCTCATGAGCTTGAGACCAACTTCTTTTCTTGGAGGCCTCAAAGTAATAGCAGTGACCAGAGAAAGGTATCCAAGATTTGTGTCCTCTTGATTCAGGGCATTTTCCAGGAAGTTGTGGGGGCTCAGTAGGGGCCATTACTGATAAGAGATCAGGTAGTTGGAGTCCAGCTATATTATATAACTTGTTTTCCCCATTATACTAGTAAGACAAAACTAAACTACTATGTTAGGTTTGTAATCTTAGAGGGAAAGAAGCCTGTTCTAAGAAGAGCTTGAATATGGTTCTGAGTTTCTGTTTGAGACAATATTTCCCTTCATATTTATTTATCAATGTGATTAGGAAGATACACTAGTCTATAAGAAGCATAGATTCTGTCTGCTGATATTTTTTGTAACTAATCTAGTCAATAAAATATACAGTTGCTTTTCTGGCATAAATATGTGCCTAATTAGTTAAAACTGCTATTTTTAAAATGCCTTCTGACACTTCAGTCTCATTTTTTGACAGTATCAAGACCTTATAAAACCTTACAGTAGAAACTGTGATTGTGAATGAAAGTGTTGGTATAACTAAGCATAGCTTGCAGGATTTTTTATTAAACTGCGTTGTGAATACATTGCATAGTGACTGATATAATAGGAAGATTTAGGATGGGTAGATAAATGCAAATGGAATGTAAATTATATATTCTGCCTAATTACCTTTTCTTCCTGTAAGTCTTCTACAATCTGTTTCTTTCCCTGATAAGGAATACTCAGCTCTCAAATGAGATTTCCAGAATCATAAATTGGAAAATTTTTGTCAAATTAAAACATCGTAGAATGTAATTTGGCATGTAATTTTAAATTTGCTAATGATTCAAGATCTTCCATAATGTTGAAAATTCAAGAATATAGCTAAATTTTGAGATCATATTTACACTTATTTCCATATAAATTATAGAAGTTTGCACTTGGAAGGCTTCCCAAGGGCTTATTTACTTCATCCTTGTGCTCACAGGTGACATGAAGCTGATATATTTTTTTTAACAGATGTTAGTCCTGTCTGTTCTTAGCAAACTGTAGTGATGGAGATTCACTGATCTGTCCACAGTACTTATTAAAGACTTCTGTACTGATAAAATTAGAAGGTTTTCCTTGCTGTATTGAAGTCTTTTACCCCTTTCCAACTGATATCAGACATATAGAAAAATTAAATTCCATCCCATAAGGCTCATTTTTAATATTTAAAGTTGAGAATATGGTTTCTTGTAGTCTTTGATTTCTTAGTCTTTTGTCCAACTCCAGTCTTTCCTTTTAATTATTTTTACCTGGTCACCTGAAAACCCTAGTTGACTGAGAAGCTTTTCAAACATTGGTATCCCAAACTGGATACAGAATTTCATATAATGCCTAATAAAAACAGATCTTATAGCAAGTGAATTACTTTTCCCAATAGAATGAATGGTTTTAAAAAGTGAATATTTAATCCTTTGTTTCTTAGGCTTTTGGTAATTACTACGAATCAATTAACTTTTGGAAAGAATTCATGTCAATATTTAGAACTAGTTAGGTACTACTGTCTTCCTGTGTACTGGTGTATTAACAAAGTTTTTTTCCAGTGGCTTATTGCATTTAGCACAGTTGATAAATCTGTACAGCCTCTAGTCAAGACGCATGTATGGAGTTACTTACCATCTGATTTTTTACAGACGGAAAAGAACTTTTCCTCGCAAGAAGCTGTCTTCCAGGTGCCATCAGTGTCTAGGTAGACACATGCTAATGTCTGTTTTGGTTCTCCACTGGACCACTTGCTGTAAACTAAACTCCACCTGTCAATCCATTGATACTTGCCATTGGTCTGGAAATAAAATCTATATGGTAATTTCAAGGTTGCTTACAGTGACATAGCTACTATACAGGATCCTCAAGAGGACTCTCATGTAACCAGTGTAGAATCATCCGCTTACTAGTGCTCCTTCTTAGCTTGTAAATGCTAACTGACTAAAATGTACAGTGTCTGTCATCCACAAATGTGAATGCCTCCAAAAAGTATCCAACATTATTTCAGAACATTTTTCAAGCACTGGGAAATGGAAGGGAATAAAAGAAAGGATGGAAGAAAGGGGGCATGAGAGAAGGCATAAAACTAGGAGTCAGATAAGATGTCGTGTTGGTATGACCACCAGACATCTGCATGGAAAATGGTGTGTGGGAGTGTTCTTAAGCAGCTCTGATCACCATCACTTTTGTTATAGTTATCGTGACTGTGATTCATGATGGAGAGTGTAGCTTGTCAAAACACACCTACCATCCAAATGTTCACCCTCTCCTGTCATTCAACTGATGTACACATCTCACAAACAGAAAGGATTATTTTTCCATAATATTCTAACTTCTAATGGGAGCAATTATGCCAGTTACATTTTCAGATTAAAAAAGTACAGCCATTGGTCAATATATACCACATCATATAGCCTCATATTCCTTTTACTAATTTTTACCCTGGTTTCTGTTCACAGCTGTATTTTTCTATTGCTACCATAAAAAAGACCACTCTAGTAAAATGTGTGAGCATAAACACACACGTAAAAATCATTCTTTCTCAGATGTCAGGTGAGCGACCTCTGATACCTTGTCGCTGATCACTGAGGTACATAAACATATGGCAGGAGGGCAGGATGTATTTTGTGCCTGGAATCACTTTTAAATTAAAATCAACTCAAAATGTAGGAGATTTTACAATTTATATCCAAGGTACTTTAAATGACTTCAAACAACACATTACATTGTTATATACTGGTTTGCAGGAACATTTCCTTGTGCTAGAGGAAATCTCTACTGCATGAGTCTTATTTGAAGATTTCCAGTGCAAATGGCTGTTACATTGATGTAACATGCTGTTTTCAGCACTACACTGGCAGAAATCCCAATGGGCAACAAAATGAGAGCACGAAGTAAAATCAGGTCCTGTGTCAGCTTGACTGCTTGTATGTAACCTAATTGTTCTTACCATGTTGCTGTTAAGACCAATCCACAGAGGCTCTCCATATTCCTCTGCAAGTAGGAACAACAGTGCCTGGCTATATGGGTCTAAAATGCTGGCAAGTTCTGAGGCATTGTTATTGCAGTTTTGGTGTGCTTCCTTCCAGTTCATTTTGGAATGGGTGACAGAATAGCTAATCCCACTAGAATGGTCAAAAGCGAAGTCCAGCACTGTTGCTGGTGATTTGAAGAGTTCAGGATCTGTAGGAAAAAGGAAAAAACCGCCCCATGAGCAGTTAAATCTGGAGTCACATATTTGACTTGAGCAACTGAGTAACATCTTCATTATTTACAAACCTAAGATAAAATTACTAATGGAATTGAACATCTTCTTCTTAGCTGTTTATAATTAAATATAACTTCAAAACAACAGTTCTGATAAAAGAAATGTATTTTCAACCTCTGATAATTTTGAATCAATAAATGCACAGTATTTTATATTGCAGAGGTAAATTTACCCCATCATTCAAAAATAACACACCTGCCCTGCCTGTTTTTAAAATACTCTTTGCAGCTTAATGACTTTCAGGTTAATATGGGTAAGTGTTAAACTTACTAGTTTTCATACCGTATAGATCATTATGAACATATATAATTAAAATGTTTGTGGGCTTCATCTATTCAATTACACTTCTAAAAATAAAATCATTTTCTTTTCCTGTATTCTGCTATGTTTTCTCAAAAACATTGCTAAGTAACACCAGGAGGCAGGATGGGCCCTTAGGTTTTATTGATCCTTTACCTAATAACTAAAACAAAATGAAACAAAACAAAACCAAAACCAAACTGAAATAAAGTATGTTAAACAAGAAAATTTGTTTTAATGCTTGTGTTATCGTTTTCAAGATTAACAATACAGAACTCACCACTATCCTTCTGGCATATATACCCTCTGTACTTATAACATTCCTCATTATTCCATTTTCCTGTGTCATCAGCAGGACCTCTCTTCAGAGAAACACAATCAAACTGTTGGTGTAAGGGAAAGAATATGGGTATATGGATACTGGAAGTTATAAAACAAAGTACTATAACTCCCTCAGTAGTTTCACCCTTTTTTTTTTTTTAGTTCTGATGTTGCAGGGTATGTGTTACAGCTCTAGAAACACCTTTCGTTCATCCTTCTCTGTTCTTTCTGACCTCCCTTGTGGTGGCCAGCTCCCCTGTTGTACACTCTTCAGCTCAGCCTGCTTTGTTCATTTGGTTATTTTCCGGGAGAAATGCTTGAAAGGCATTATTATTTTCAAGAACTTTCTTCCACATTATCTACCCCAACTAACGAGTGACTATCAGTAAGGTTTTGAATGAGAATGAAATGGAGGTCATGCTTTGTATTTCACTTGCAAAGCCAACTTTAAATAGGGGTGATTCTTGACAAAATCACCTAAATTACAGTCCTTGGCAGAGATCTCATCAGCTCTAGTTCTTAGAATTTCTCTTTCAGCTACACCAGATCGCTTAAGAAGCTGAAATGTCAAGTTTATTACAAGCTGCAATCTCCTCTGCTAAGCTGCCATGGGGTAATTATTGGTCTTTTGAAAAGGATCCTCTGAAGGAGAGAGCTGTTAGTGTCTTGAAGGTGAAGGAGAAAAGTAGGTTGTACTTTTGCACATTTTTTTTCCTGCTTGATATTTCCTAGTGTTATTAGAGCTGCCATGGAGCTATGAATTGTGCAGTGTCATTTATGTCTTCCTGCATGCCTTGACCGATGGCTACGTGGGCAAGACCAACATGCATTGGCTCAGGTGTAAATTAGGCTGCTTGTCCAGATCCCTGGCTTCTCTGAAGGTGTGGATACCAAAATGATGGGAGGTTGGACAGTGAGTGGAATGACATAGTGTGAAGGGCAAGTTTGGAAAGCAAGATGTAGAAATAAATGGAAGATAAGCAATGTGGGTGTGCAAATCAGTCTATATTGGCATGATTAGAATGCTATTTTATTTACAGCTTTATGAGGTTTAATTTCAGTGCTAGCAGTGGAGAAGGTTTGATGGACTTAGAAAGTAGTTGACATCTATTGGCCCTTAGTAATTCAATTACGATTTTAAATAGGGAAGAAGTTCAAAAAGCTGAACTCTTTCCTCTTGCATCCTCTTCTCCTTCCTTCATAGACATGAAAATAATTCTGTGTGTTAGCTTCTAAAATTCTAATGTTGCATTTATATTCTCTGAAAAATTAACAATTTACTATGAAAAATAAAGCTTTATTCAGTATATCCAATCTTTATTCAATCTGTCCATTGCTGCAATTTTGCCAAATAATTTGACAAAATTACAGCAATGCCATTTTATGCTCTGAGATAGCTAGAATACTCAAAGATTGAAAGGTTTTATCTCTAGTCCCAGTGTAAAGCTAGATGACCAGCCGATGGAAAAGGCTGGGACAATGTGGTGAAGTGAGCTGCTTACTGGAAGTGGTGTTGCTCCTCAGATTTAGACTTGATGGTAAACACTAAGCAATATTTACCTGTTGCAGATTTTGGCCATCTTCTGGATGTAGGCTGGGATACATAACAGGTTCTACAAGTTTTGGAGAATCTTTAGCCCAGTTTGTATATGAGACAGCACTTCCATCAGTCCAAACAAAGTTGAGTTCACTGAGCATATCATTCAAGCCAATCCAGAGATCATTTGAAACATCCTTCAAATGGTAAGTGAGAAAAGCTAGGAAAAAAGCCAACAGAGGAGAAAATTAATGTGTCATGTCATCAGTCAAAACATCAACTCATAAACAAATACTTATCTATTTTGTTCATTAAAGTCATGTAAAAACATTTTAATTACATTTGATCAGAAATTTACCTGAGTTCATTATTTCAAGGTTATGCCAAGCCCTTGCCCATGAGAAGTCTCAAAGAGTCAAAATATTTGGGAACAATGAAGCAAGATTGGAAAGAGGAAAGAAATGAAAAAAACTGTCTGACCATCATGATATCTAATGAGTTCACTTATTTCAGCAGTCAGGATGAGCCTCTTGGCTGATGGAAATATGTGGCTATGTACAGCTGCAAATGGAGGCCAGGGAATATAGGCAAGGTGAAAATATGCCGTTCTCTGACATTCTACTAAATTAAATTGCAGAATTGAGGCAGAGGTATAGAAGTATATCCCATCCTATTTCTGGCAGAAACAGACCATGCATTCTGTTTTTTTCTCTGTGTCTAACGCTACAAATGCCAGATCTGGATTTTTAATTTCATGCTAATTCGCGCCTATAAATAATATAAGACACTTTGCATGAAACATGAGGAAGCAACCCTTAGCATCACTAGCATTCCCCAAACAGATTATTCCGTTCTAAAAACATTTCATGCCGTGGCCGTATAACCAATGTTGAGTATACAAATTATAAAATGCATATATTTACATATTGATGCTTGCCTTCTTTGCAGGAAATATCCCCTGTACACAGAGTAAAGGCTCTGTATTACCTCAGGGGCTGTTGCACTATACCTTGAACTTGTTCATTAGGTATGCTTGCCAAGTTTCCTCCAAGGCTCATGCAAACTCTTCTTCCAGTAATCCAGTAATCATAGCCAGAGCCAAAAAATTTGTAACACTAGGGAAAAATAAGTATAGACTGTTAGAGTGACAGCAAAAAGAATTCAGGTATGAATTACACTAGTTTAAGTAAAAATTAGCCTAACTCAGACCCCAAAAATATTTTTTCAAAGTTAACTTGGATCTGGAGCCAAGTCAAAACAATTCACGACTTTTAAATTTGCTCTCTGTCTTTCTGCAAGGGACTGAGAAAGTCACAGCAAAACTCACATAGCTATTTACAAACCATGGTAGGAGTCTGATGAGAATCTAATGTGTTAACTAACTCAGAGATTTCGAGAAGCCATATGCCACCACAAGTTAAAGACAAAGAAGTGCTGACTCTATAAGAAAAGCCCAACCCAGGTGTGGAATTGCTGAAACTTTCTGAAAAACCTTTTTGACCTAGTGTCTATGGTCAGAGTACTGTTGTGTATATTCAGCCTTCTTCATTGTACAGCTCTTTTATTAATGGAAGTATATGACTCATTTCTTAAAAAGTGTGTAGCCATCACATTACCAATACACATTCACCCTAAAAGGTTCTGATAATTACGAATGTGCCTCGTGTTCCCTCTCCATGTTTACAGCTCACTCTCTGCTCTGTGCCATGCTAGTAGCACAGTCAGAGAATTTTCTTGCAAGGTTTGTGGAAAATAATAACTTTGATGACTGTAACCTGGCATAAACTCACCCAGTGTGATATCCGTGGGTGCCTTCATAACAGTACTGCATATATTAGGAAATAGAACCCTTGCTTATTAAGCACATCAAGTTTGTCCTTTTTGGGAAGAGGCAAGCATTACATTGAAGCCTGTTTGGAAAAACTTTGTCTTATTTCTTATTTTTTCCATCTCAAATGACTGATTTTGTGCTATGCTTTGTGCTTTCAGATTAATTCAATTCTTCAATTTTTTGAAACATATATACAATGTAACAGTTTGCCCAATGTACCTCAGGTGACCACTTCTCAGGAAAACGATTACAAATCTGTAAAACCACCATTTTGCAGTAATTAGCCAACAGGTTCATTTTTTAATGTAACTGACAAAAGATGCCTGAGAGACAAATGGCCTCTTGCATATCTTTAAGTACCTTCCCAAGCAGTAATATCATTGTGCTCAGATGAAATTTTCATACCTGATTTTTAAATAAAATCCAATCTGCAGGACATCCTCCAGGAGTTGAAGGTACTGCTGAAGGGAGTGTTGCATTTATAAAACTGCTGTGCCTCTCACAGATATAGCCATTGGAAAAACCACAGCTGACATCATTCCACAAGCCTGAAATCAATTGAACTTTAGGTAATAAGACATTGAATAAGATTGAAATTTGTGGGAAAGTGAACTGGTTTAGGTGCTTTTAAGTTCAGAAGCAATCTGCTTCTGATATTGGAATGTGGGATAACCTGCATCAGCTCAACTCTACCTCCCATTATCACTGTATGCAGAGGCACTTTGGTCCTGCTGTGACTGGGGCAGAAGTGGCCAGATGAGATGGCCTCTGAGGGGAACCCTCCCAAACTGCTTTGCTGAGCTGAAAGATGCAAGTGTAAAGTAATGCTTTATCACTGTGTGAGTGCAGAATGTGCAACTCCGTATATTTTCTATGCTCTCGCTAACTATTTTCTTATTATTGAAACAATTATTTCATTATTTAAAAATATATTATAAAAATATTATTTAAAAATTAAAATGCTATTACTAAGAAATATTTTAAAATAATTGTTATCTAATTATAATTATTTTTTTAACATTGCTGCTAATTTGAATAGAACATATTTTTTGTGCAGCTGAAAAATCAGTGATCAAATTGTCACTGCATTCCCCATTAAAATAAATATCCTAAACTCCAGTTTTATGGATAATATTGCCCCTGAAGAAACCTCATATATAACAACTATTCTTTATTATGCATATTTCTCAAAATTGCTGTTAAAGAATGGGTGAAAATTGACAAGACGTTTTTGAACAAACATTGGAAGAGCAGCAGCCATAAAATTACTTTAAAAACCAGAGTTGTGCAACTCACCATCTTTTTTATTCAAGACCACACAATTTTCTTGACCTCCTGCAAAGTTGGGCTCACCCTGTGCCCAAGCTGCATAGTGCACTGGGCTTCCACTCATCCAACTGAAAAACAGTAGTGCTTGCTCAGACAATGTCCATGAAACAGTTGAGAAAAATCTTCCTTAACATAATAAAAATATTTTTTAAAAATTACAGCTGAGTCTGTCTGTAAATTGAGTTTCTGTTAGGATTAGAAGACCTTAGATAATGAAATCCATGCATATCAAGTCAAAGACCAAAATAACTTTATTTTTAACAGATATTATCTACATATTCTTAGCATATATATCCCCTACAAAAATTCCATTTAGAACAATATTTGTACAATGTAGTTTAACCAAGGGAGAGCACACATTTCAACATGTGTTATCACTCTCTGAGTCTGCATTTAACTTCTTTGCAGTGGTTCCTCTGGAAGGAACTCTGGCAGTACGATACTCACGCAACTGTTCTTTATGGATCTTGATGTAGCTTATTTACCTATTTTATTTACCTACCTGAACTGTCGATCAGCATTCTGGATTAATCCTATGAGATATGAGTCCAATTTGCCATTTTTTAATATCTAAACATAAAAAAACCATATTTTAATTAGTGTTTTCTAATATTTATTAGTCTTCTAATACAAACAAAAGTGTAAATTTTGTGCTGTGGAAGCAAAGAGATGAATACATATTGTTTAAATGATTGTGCACAGTCACCTGAGATACCGTACAACGTATACTTTTGCTTTATTATCTTTATTGATGCTTCCCCATTTTTGGCTGCATTACTGGTATGATCAAAGATTTCAAAATTCTGTTCTCAATTTAAAAAGAAAAATTCAAAGAAGACTTCAGAAAAACAATTTAGTATAAAATTTTTGATACTTTCCTGGTTTTAAGCAGCTATGTAATTCTTGTGTCTCAAACTGTCTGAGCTCTCCTCCTGTCACACCATTTCTCACACAGTAAAAGCAAACATAGTGTGAATCAGAAAGGTGTTTGTGTGGCTGCACAGGCATTAGCAAACCAAACAGGATTAAGGCAGAGGTTTGAGGTATCATCCATGCTCTTAAGTTGTCAGCATTCCCGTGCTGTGCTTCGGTCATGGTACAAGAAAACTAATCCATGAAGGATTGTTTGAATGATCAGTCTAACCTGGACCAGGCTAAGCCTTTCTTTGAAAACCTGTTTTGGAGAGCAACATGACCATCACATAGACCATCAAAGCTGCACTGGCAGTTGCCTCACATCTATGTGCAACACTAGAATATGATATTCAGATGAGAGGCAACCACCCTGTCAAAAGGAGAGTTTTCTTAGAATACACCTACTCTGCCTGTTCATTGCTCCTTATGTATTTGCTCACGGGCAGAATTCCACTCAGATTCGAACAGACAAGAATATACCCGTCCTAGGAAACAGTAAATTCTTTCACATGTTTTTTTCCTAAAGTGAAGATTCATTTAGTAGAATATTTTTTCATAGACTATTTAAACTTAATACTAATAAAATTTTAGTAGTGGTAATATTTAGTAAAAGTAGTAATATTATGCAACAAGCACATTCTGCTGTACTTCACAAGCAGAGGATATATACAGAGGGTATACAAGCCATGGAGTGTATAACATAACAAAATTTCCCCTTACGTATTTCCACAAAAATTTTCTTTCATTATTATTTCCAATAGTAGCAAGATTTCCATGATTATTTTTGCAGAATGTTCTGGCTTTCTCCATGGAGGTCTTTTCTGCACTGAAAAAATATTGTTTGTCTCCTTTTACAATCCAGCCATCTTCTGTGGCTTCATATGCTGCAACACAGAAGAGAAATCTCTGCATTCTTCACAGGTATAATGCAAAGCTGGTGGTGTTACATCGCACCACTCTTTAGGTAAGTGAAAATAAACAAAAGCTTACTGGCAGAAGGGCCCAGAGGTTCTGGTTTCAAGGGTGTCCCTGGAATGAAATGGGATTAAAAAAGATGATTTAAAACATTTCCCAAACATTGAGCCAGCATGAGTGTTCAATTAGTGGAAATTATTTTAATGTCTATTAGCTTTTCACATTTTACATATTCAATGCAGAATGTATTTATGTAGCATCTTTGGTGCAAAATTAAAAATGGATGTTCAGGGCATATCTCTGTCTTGGTGGATTTTTGATAAGTGCGTCTGGAGAATCTTGAATGTTGCCTAAATTGGGTGGCTGAAGTTAGTCTGAATGAATATTTGTTTCTGAAAGAATACTGAATAGAGAAAATACTCCAATATTGGTAGACTTTGAACAGTCCTTTATGGATATTGTCTTATATTTGAACAAGAAATTCAAATACTAAACAAAGTTTTGCTTTTTTACTTATTTATATTTATATTTATATTTATTTATATTTTACATTTTATTAGTATTTATTTGTTTGTGAAACTTTTTTTCTGTGTAGCTGCTTTGAGAACAATTGCATTACTACTTTTTGAAAAATAATTTAAACAAAACATTTCCACATCACATGGAGTGTGATACTGGAGCAATGTATCTCTAAACATGCAAGGCCGAGAGCTATAAAAATGTCAAACAAATTTCTCCTTTATAATCTCGAGGCCATCTGAATGGGGCTTTGAGCAATCTGGTCAAAGGTTGGGGGTTGGAACTAGATGATCTTTAATGTCCTTTCCAACTCAAACCATTCTGTGATTCTATGGGTTTTTTCCCACAGGAATTTATTGCAGTGCTTGTGTTGCTGTATGTGTAATTATATTTTATTAAGTGTGTGAACATATGCTTGGGTTAAAAAAAGAAATATGTCAGCTTTTAAAAATAATTTATTGTATGGTTGGTTACAAGGTTAAAAAGAAAATGATTACAAGATTTAAAAGAAAAAACCCTAACATATCTGCTCCGGAAGTATGAAGTATTCTGTCTATTTCAGCAACTTTCAGCATGCCATTATGCACTGCTGACTAATGATGGCAATTTCTTCAGGCTGTAATTTCTGCCATTCATATGCTAATACTAATTAATAGCAGTAAACAGCTACTATTGACACTTTTGCTAATGATTTTTATCTGGGGCGATTATGCAGGTGAGAACTCACAAAGGAACGTACCAGGAAAAGTATCTTCACAACATCTCTCTGAGACAGAGGTCTATGACTATGACTTTATAAGAAGTCATAGAGAAGCTGAGACTATGTGCCTTGGTTAGAAAATTGTTTTGAATAATTCAGCAGCACAGAAATTATGTTTTTTAGGAAAGTAGCAATTGAACACTAGTGTGAAGGAGCCCAGGGAGCCACCAAAGGAACGTTGCTGTTAGTCTGGGAAGTAAAAAATATAGCCCAACACATAGCTATAATTGATTTCTCTTTAATTTCACTGAATATTTTTCCCAACAGTAGCTGACAAAAAAACAGAGAAGTAGAGATTTTTCTTCTAGTATGAGAGGAAGATATGAACCTGTCTTAAATTACAAAGTATTTTGGAGCTTTCATTACCATCTTTTTGTTACAGAAGGCCTGTTGTTACAGGCTTGTCTTTACATGTCATCTTACAAAAAGACTGATTCTATGATGCTGGTAGTGTTGTTTAATATAAACTAGGTAATTACTGTGTTGTTGTGTACCAACATCTGAGGAGAGGAGTAAAGTTTCACTTCACAAAGGATATGGAAAATTTAAAATAATATTTTTCTTCTTCTTTTTTGTCTTTTTTTTTCAAATTGTAGTCCTCTCTTTCTCCCTCAGTCAGAACTTCTGTTTTGACAAAAATCTGCTTTTGTGCAGAGCAGTGAATATTGCAAGGTAAGCTCTCGAGATTGCTTTCATCATATTTTCTATTATTACATAATTACATAAAGAAGTGTTATTTCAGTAAATCTTATCGTGGAATATACTTTTTATAATGAAACAAAAAAAGTTTTTTGTTAACAGATGAAATCTTGTATTCCAAAGTTATTTATATGTCTTGACCTACTTTTCTGTGCAAAATTCCTGTGAAATCAACAAAACTTTCTACCAGTATGTAACTTGTAGAGCTTCCTGTTATGATAGAATGGATTCAGCTTGAATTTCTTCCTAAGGTGAGTTTAGAGTAAAAAATAGCCTACCTTTCTTTATTTCACAAATCCAGTTATGACTGTATTCACAGTGCTCTTTAATCCATGATGGGGAAGGGTTTTCACTGATTGCTCCGCAATCTTGAAACGCAGTATCGTAAAAATAATTTCTTGCTTTATAATTCACCTACAGAGAAAACACACCTGTTTTTTTTTGTTTTTATCTACAGGAGAAAAAACTGTACTCTGTAAGGAATAAGAAGTAGAGCAAAAGTTTCCAACCACTCCTTTTTCTCCTCCTCTGGCTATGAAGCCAATGTGAGCTATTAAAGTAATTACAAACACTCTGCACGAGGAAAGAAAGGCTCTGAGTTTGTGCAGCATCTAACAGACTGTAGCAGTCCCACAAAAACTGTAATCAAACGAGATTATAAATAAAAAGCAGGAAAAAGGAACATGACAATTTATCACCAGACTAACAAAAATCAGGAGAGACCTTTCTCATATATTTGTGGCTTGGATAACCAACTTTGTACCTGAAAGTAGTCTTTTGTCTTATCACTGTTGTGATAGTATAACCTCAGGGTTTATTCACCTTTTTTGGTTTTTTTCCAATACAGTATGAAGAATAATGATTCAGTTACCCAGTTGCAAAATAGACATTTTTGGAAATTCTTATACAGTTTTTGTACACGCCAGTCATGGAAACTTCTCCAACAGAAAAAACATCAGAACAGAAGGAAACTGGCATGGCAAAACACTCACCGGAGATCCATCACTCCAGGAAAGCCCACCATCAGGATCCAAACACTTCAAACCTATCCAGAAAGGCTGAAATGATGGGGATTTCTTTCTAGAGTGTGAAAAAAATGTATAGCGGAAGAAAATATATGTTGTTAGCTCTGCTCGATTTTAAAAGTTACGTGAGACAATAACTCTGACACTTATTGAATACTTCAAATGCAGAAATTTTAAAAATAAGAAGTACTGTTAGTCAGCAAACTCCCATTGGCAAGTAAATGAAGTTCCCACCTTAAAATTTCCTACTTTGCAAATGGTCGTATCGAAAACACAGCACATTGTTTTTCTACATTGATGTTGTGATTATAGCATTTTTATAGAAATAAAATATTCAGGGCTACTGGAAGACAAAATTTAGCTTCAAAATGATTCACTAAACAAATTTGGAATAGGGTCTGTGGAGAAGCATTCAACAAATTTTGTTGTTGGTTTGGTTTTTATCTGAATTTAAAATGTTTGCAGATTATGACACGTTTTAGGAATTCCAAAAATTTCTTTGAAAACATTACTCGTATGAGACATTTTCTCAGTTATTTTTCTTATTGTTATGGTGAAAACCAGATAGATTTTAAACTAGTTATCTCAGGAGCAACACAAGTGTATTATTAGTTATTACTGCATCGTGTGTTGTTACACCAAAATATCAAGTATTAGACAGTTTGCTTGCTTACTTTGTTAAGTTTTCTATCACTGTTTGCTCTTCTTCATTTCTAATGGCAGCCAAGTCTCCTCCTATTTCTCTGCAGAAATCTCGGGCTTCAAACCATGTTTTCTTTTGGTCTTCTTCTCTCATAAAACACTGTAAATGCAGGTAGAACACTGTGTTTTCAGTGTGCTACACGTAAATCTGCTGGCTGCCTTGAATAAGAAAAATAGGTAAACCTTCCATTACAATTATCCATTATAATATGGATTCAAAATAATTGGATAACCTTACTTATCACTGATAGAGTGAAAACTGCAGTGATATTAGAATAGTTGAGTAAAAGCTTGCTACCTCGTGCCGTTCTGTGATGCTTAGATTACCTATCTATTTGGTGCTCTCCTGTCTCTTGAGAAGGATTATGGCAAAAAACAATACTTACTCTGAAGCATGAATTAGTGCTATTGCTTGTATCCCAACCCAAGGGACATTTGGAATCGGAAACGGTTTCAGGAGCAACAGGAACAGTGATTTTTTCAGCTAATTTTTTGCAGAGAAACTTTGCCTTTACTTCACAGTTCTGAACATCCCATAGTCCAGCTGCAGTTCCAGTGCTAAGGGCAACACAACCAGCGTCCTTACCTTTGTGAGACAGAAAACAAAGTTGAAATGTGTTTTAAAGAGGCTCCCTTTACAGCTCATGTAATTAATTTACAAAAGACTATTTTAAATATTAAGTGTAGTGTCCACTCAGAGGAGGAGCTTTGTGAAAAGAGGAACCAGCAAGCCGAGTCCTTCATCATTGTCCCTTCCCTTTGAGTGCAGGAACAACTCCTTGCCTGCCTCTTTCCTCTGCCACTCATGGCAAGGCTTTGGCAGCTCATCACCAAGGCTGGAAGGGATTTCATCCTTCCCACTCAGTTTGGTTTTGCTCTTGTAAACAATGAGCAGTCAGAAAATAAATATTTTCATGGCATCATAGAAAATCATAGAATAATTTAGGTTGGAAAAGATCTGTGAGAGCGTAGAGTCCAACCATTAACACGGCACCGCCAGGCCCACCACGAAACCATCAGTGCCACCTCTACACATCTTCACATCTTGTGAATACTTCCAGGGATGGTGACTCAACCACTTCCCTGGGCAGCCTATTCCAAGGCCTCAGCATCCCTTCTGTGAAGAAATCTTTCCTGGTATCCAATCTAAAGCTCTCCTGATGCACCTTGAGGCCATTTCCTCTTCCCCTATTACTTGTTACTTGGGAGAAGAGACTGATCTCTGCCTCATTACAACCTCCTTTCAGGCAGCTGTAGAGAGTAATAAAGTTTCCTCTGAGCCTCCTTTTCTCCAGGAGAAACACCTCCAGCTCCCTCAGCCACTCCTCATTATACTCATGTTCCAGACCCTTCACCAGCTTTGTTGACCTTCTCTGGAAACACTGCAGCATTTCCACAGTTTTCTTGTAGTGAGGGACCCAAAACTGAACCCAGGATTTGATTTGCAGCCTCACTGGTGCCGAGCACGTGTATCAAAGACACTTCAGTTTCAAGGGCAGAATGTTCATATGTGTCATCATGGATTTATCAAAGTTGGAAAACTGTTTAGAATTAGGGAACACAGAGAGTTCCTGAGATTTAGTGGTAGTGATGCCTTAAAGAACCTAGAAATGAAACGACACACCTTCAACATAATATTAGTATAGGAGGTAATGTAAAGGCTGGTCTTTATGGGAGGCCTCCAGGGGCAGATATGGAAAATGTCCACAAGATGCCCACCCTCCCATGGGGTTAATACAGTTTTATAAATTTAGTAAATTAGCATAACTGACAAAAATCACCAGTTAGAGACACAAGAGGTGAGGTAATTCCCCCAGTCCGACCCTCTCTAAATCCTCCCCCCTCAGATGGAAACTAAACTTTGTTTATGAAAAAGTGTCTTGAAGCACTGTTTTTCAGCCTTGGTTCCCAGAAAGAACCGAGCTAGGACAGAGGCCTTGTACCCTCCAGGGCTCGGAGCTCTGGAATATATTTTGTCTTTCTGGCTAGGGAAAAGGTAGGGAAAAGTACTGGGACTAGCTACTGATACAATAATAGGCTACAAATATATATGTAAAGAATACAGAGAATATATAAAAGGAAAAAGGCAAAAATCACTCGGCATCAGTAGAGTACCAGGCATTGCTGCATTCCAGTTTGTGTACAGAACACCTTCACCAGTCACCCACTTGAAACTCCCTTGCTCTTCCATGTCTGAGAGACCAATCCAAAAATACTTCTCAGAGCTCAGACCAGTGAGGCTGGTCAGGTAGGCTTGCTCATATCTGAAATGACAGGAGAGTCAGATGGCATTTAGCCTAGCTTTCCTTTCATCTTCCACTCCTCAGCATCCAAACTTCACACTGGAATGTGAATGCTGGAATGAATACATTCTCCATTAAATTTCCTCTTATGAGGAATATGTTGTTTAACTTGAGTCCCAGCTGCAATAGGGAGTGAGGCTGTGCTATACTGAAAAACTGCTCCTTACAGAGCAGAAGTTGCTGTTGTCTATTCTTTCAAAGTAAAGTACTGGAAAACATTGATGTGTAAATTATTTTTAGTAAGAAAAGTCATACTGTTTTTATTAATTTTTTTTCTTCAGAAAAGGATATTCTGGGGGTTTTTGTTGGTTTGTTTGGGTTTTTTTTTCCCAAAAAGATCTCAGCTATTTTTTAAAATTTCAATAATATTGCACCAGATATACAGTTTTTAAACTCTTTTCATACCTGTCTCCTATACTTGTTAAATAACCACCGCTCCTTTCACAGGTTTTCTTTGCTTCTGAAAATGTTACAGAGGTATGTCCAACCAGGTAGCAGTAAAAACCATATCTTTCCCAACCCTGCCAAGAACACATGAAATACACTTGCAATTAAAAGCAACATATGTTCTAGTACTTGAATTTCAATGAATACACATAAACCAACATATTTTTAATATAACCTAACATGATTATGTATTAATTTGAATTCCAGTGTACTAATGGAAATTCAGCTTAGCAAACATTCAGTGCAGAAAGAAGAGATTTAATGCCTATAAGTCTCATTTTTTTGACAATAATGGATAAATTTTTACTGGTAAAAAAGTCAGAGGGACGCAGGGTGGACAGTGCATTCAGAATCAGGTGAATAAAATACTTCTTTGCTGAGAACCAAAAAGAGTAGTCTGTGTTATAGTAGAGATGCTGACTCAAATTTCCTGATGTTTTCAAGGCTAGAGGAACGGTAAATAGAGTAATTAATTGGTTTAATTCATCAGGTCACCTAAAAAGTCTGACTGAAGAGGTAACATAGAAACCACTGAAGAGCAAAATCCTCAAAATTACAGCTGAATTCCAAGTCACTTTTCCCTTTTAAGCCAACTCGAGATTTGCTTGCTGCACCCAAGAAAGGTAAATAAAATCTGTGTTCAGTATTTGGCTGCTGCTTAGCGTCATCAAGCACAATGAGTCTCAGCTCTGTTCCCCATATGGGCTTGTGGGAAAGATTACTAAATATAGAATAGTAGTAAATAGGAAAGTAAGAAGAGGGAAAAGAGAAGGAAAAAAAGCAGTAGGATACAATAACTTGCTCAAAACAAATTTGCTCACAAAAAGGATTTTATTGTTTTGATTTGGCTTCAGTAGTGAGATTTGTCATTATCTTGCGTCATGCCACGTAGTCCAGAAATTGTTACCAGTCCCTACTACATGTTTGATAACCACAGATGGTTGCAGAACAATATAACAAATGTGCAGACAACCACAGAATTGGCTTTAGCCCCTTTCACAGACAGTTCTGAGAGGTAATAGGCCTGACTAATTATTATTCCTTATAGGGGAATGTAGTGAAAATTATCACCCTGAATTTGTTGTGGAATGACACTTCTTAGGGAAGGAAAAAAAAAAAAAAAAAAGTTAGTTTCAATGTCAAGCGGAGCTTGTGAAATTTTGCTAACCAGATTCTTGGTTGTACTTTCTTCTTACCTTCAGGCAGGCAGGATCAGTCTTTGCTGCCCCAGAAACTCCTTGTAGTGGGTCTCTTCTGCAGATGTAGCCTAACTTCCTGTCACAGGCACTGTCTGCCCAGTATCCATCCTAGTTGCAGTTTGGGAAGAAGAGGTGAAAAACAGTAAAGCAGAGCTTTTTTTCTTTAGAAACATTATCATTCTTCTGAATTATCTGAAATTTGTACTTTTTAATGGATTCCAAGTATCTGAGCTTGGAGGTGAGGTGGTAAGCTAAGTGGCACAGCCAGACTGTTAAGGTTTGCTTGGCATATAATGTACACTCACAATCAGGTATGAACATTTACTAGTTATATGTAATTTCATTTTAAATTTAATTTAGAACAACCATATGTCTGAGTGAATAAAGATAACATTCTTTGATTCTATGCAACTTAGCAACTATGCTAAGTTGCATTAAAAATCTCCCTAGAAATATAACCAAAACTCAAATAGTGCAGTGCTACACCGTATGATTCATGTGGAATGATTCACCTTCCCTTCCATAATGACACAATCTTCTTGGCCAGTGACTTCATGGGTTGGTTCTCCAGGCAACCACTTGGTATATGTCACAGGAGTCCCATCACTCCACTCAAAGTACATTTGATTTTTGAGGTCGTTCAGGCCAATCCACAGCTCATCCACAGCTTCTAAGGATAGAAATTCATCTGTGTTATTACCCAAGTTGAAACAGTCCATAGAAGCAACATTTTATGGAGATGAGCTGAAATTGCAATGTTACAATGCAAATTCATCTATATTTAAAGACAGAGGAGTTTATTTTAAAATGTAATTCACATTCTTCTTTCAAGAAGTTAAAAATGAGATACCAGCAGGAAATGAGATTCGTCAGCTTTATCAGTAAAGTACATTACTGTATCTACAGCTACAAGGTGTCTGATGCAGATAATCCACTCAAATGCTGCAGTGACTAGAGCTGTTACTTCCTTTAAGTGATTTCATGCACTGAAAAAGAAATTAAAATCAAAATGAAAAGAATTAAAATGAAAATGAAGAGACCATAAGGAGTCTTCTTGTGGCTTTTTTTGCATTTGGGTTTTTTCTAACCTATATATCTGCAGCCTTCCCTATAAATATTCATAACAAACAAGCAAGAATTATTTTATTTAAATCCTGTAAGATTTCTAATAGTACAGTTCTCTATTTGTGCCAAACACTGCCCTGTA
The DNA here is from genome assembly GCA_013397755.1 of Cnemophilus loriae. Classification (NCBI taxonomy): domain Eukaryota; kingdom Metazoa; phylum Chordata; class Aves; order Passeriformes; family Corvidae; genus Cnemophilus; species Cnemophilus loriae. The sequence goes on from VZTF01005664.1 coordinate 3,176,184, forward strand.
GAAATACCCACTGTGGCCCAGCTGAGACAGTATGAAGCCGTGCTCCTCAGGGTTGTGGATACTGGCCAGGTTGCCGTTGCTCTCATTGCAGGAATTTAGGGCTTCTCTCCATTCTTTGCGGTCTCTATGAACCATGAAACAGTGGCCTCCATAAGGCAGCCATTCTTCTGGGCATTTAGCAGGCTCTACATCTCCTCAAAATCAACAGATATTTCAAGTTTTTAAACGGTGCAAACTGAAGCCTAACTGCAATTACATTTAAAATCAGTTAATTAACTAATTAGAATGAAAAGGAAACAAATAAGCAGTACTTCATTCCTCACACATGTATTTTATTCTGTATGTTGTTGCTCACAGTACTTTTGCAGAAAGCATACTGCTTTTAAACAAACGAGGAAAAGACTGGAGCCAGTTGTTACTGGGCTTCACAAGTGTTAAGTATTCACTGGCCAGAGGAATATTTTGGAATTTCATATGTAGTATTTCTGCACAATATACCCCACCCAATTATGGTTTTTATATTTCCTAAAGGCATTATTACTGCAGCACAAGTAATTCTCTGCACGCATGGCTTTCCACGCCAACCCTCCTTAAATAAACCAGAGAGAAGTATAGTAGAAAAGTGGTCTGAGGGAAGTTGCTCTTTTTTCCCATCTTTCTAGGTTACAGGCAACCCCATGAAGAAGTTGCTCTGAGCCTACTGGTACCATTTTTCCAAGCCTTCTGTGACAAACCTCAGTGTTTCCTTTAGAATGCACTGCAGGAAGGGTGAAGCATCTCTAACTTTATTTTCATGTCCATGCAGACCACAATACTTTTGTGATAGTGTATGGATTAACCCAGTACCTCTGGAATTGTGAATAATAATATAAAGTAAAAAATGCTTGTGTGGTTACTGGGCTCCAGGAACATTTTCAGTATTTAAATATATTTCACTAAAGAAATAACAGTATGCTTTCTTTCGTACCAGTCATCATGGCAGGAAAACAGATTTCAATGCTTGCTTTTTCTTTTTATTTTAAATAGCCATTAAATTTAACTTTAGTGACACAAATTATGCCTTTTTCAAAAGGTTTTTTTATTTGCTTGACATACCTGATGGAAGAATTAAAGGATCCTTTGTGGATTTTTCCTTTTTACAGATATAGCCAAGTTTCAGCTCACATGGCTGGTTTTCCCATTTAGCATCTCTTCTGGGGTTTAGTACTGCACAGAGTTTTTCAGACTCAGGCTCAGGGCTTCCTTCATGGGATAAAAAACAAATTATTTTTACGTAGCACAGGGTTTATGTCAGCAGCTAAAAGAAAAATTTACTCATAGCCTTTTCATGGCTATGAAAATGGTGTCAATTAGAGGTTTATGATATCACTCCTACAATTATTTTTCTACCAGAGATAAGGAAATGTAATTTAGAAGTACCCATCAAAATATTTCCTTGGATGCTTGTTGCATAATTCACACTTTCTGCCACCTTTGATTACAGAATAGTGGTCCTTTCTGCGTGTCCCTTTGGAATGTGAATGCAGATTTGCTCCTTGTTGCAAGCAGAACATCCTGACATTCCCTCACTACTGCTGAGTGTCTCTCTTCTGCCTGCCTCTTCAACCAACACTCCAGCAGTTTCTCCAGGACCACTATCCCTGGGGAATGGTCAATGTTTTCTTCTCACAGAGGCCCATAGTATGATGAATTACTTTTTTCCCCTCTCCCCACAAAAGATAAAACAATTCTGCAGTGAACTGGAAGTGCATAGATTAACTCATGACCATAGCCATTGGGTGGGGATACAGGAGCCCTGGTGTGGGCTGAGTGACCTGAGATCCAACTCCTCAGCCCTGCAAAGTTTGAGGAATTTGACCAGCTCAGCAGAAGGTAGAAAATCTTCTATCAGACTCATCAACTCTGGGCTTTCCCTTCATCCTCTGTGCCAGGTAAAAGCAGGTGGCACCTCTGAGACTTGGGAAGGCCAAAAGATGGACTATGCTTGCATTTATTCAGAATTTGCTGCAACTGACTGTTGCCATGGCAATCATTAAGTGACTTTCAAAGATAAACTGTCAATGCCACGAACTCTATTTGCAGTCTCTTGAATGAGAGAAGAAGAGCAAAAAAGCCTAAGAAGTGAAGAGGAAGGCATTGCAAGAGCGATGCTCACTGACAGCTGAGTCCCTGCAGGATGCGGGGTCTGATAACCCTGTGAGAGTTGTAGAGACACAGAGGATTTCATTGACTTGAAGGCATTCCCAGTGTGATATAGCTCAACTAGTGCTTTTTACTTTATCTGCCTCTGATAGGAGATGAGGTTATTTAGCTCTTCTGCTTGAAATTCCATGAGTTATATCTAGTGGAGAAAAGCAGAATTCTCAGATTTTTCCTCTCACATGTCTCATAAGCCATTCAGCTCCCTTTCCTCATGCTCATGTGGAATACTACAGGACTGCATTTAATATGCATTCATCATATTGGTGGCAAATATTAATTCCAAAAACGGTTTAGAAAGATTACTACCTGGTGCCCAGTTAAAGTATCTGAAGGGAAAGCCACCGCTCCACTGCCAGCCGCTGTTGAGATTCAGACTGTTAAGCCCAATCCAGAGAGAGGATCTCTTGCTGTCAATCAGATCTAGGTAACCAAAAGAATTGAATTATAATGAGATTTGCTAGGAAATCTTCTGCACTTCCAAAGTTTAGAAGAAGATAGTAAAAGTCTGCCTAGTGATTTGTAAGTTCAGTACAGAATTCATGTTTACAGGTAATAAACTCAGAGGGGTTTTTCTGTAGATAAAGGGTAGAGAATTGAAAAAGTGTATTTTTGATATTAGTTTATCTGGACTTAATGCCATTCTACAGTTATGTGTAAACAATAAGCTTTGAAAACTGAAAGACTGAATTGCTATTATTATATTGTTATAAGTTTTCTTGCTTGTGGTGCAATTGATATAGGACTTTTATTCTGCAGTGTACATAAATCTATAAAGTCTATATAAAATTTGTATTGTATTTCCAAAAACCAATTTTGTTAGATATACATGAAGAATACCAATTTATTAAAACAAAATATAATTGTAGAACATGTCATATAATGCAATAGTCATACAATGCCTGTCTCCTAAAATGTTGTTTCTTCTTTTAAGTCCCCTTTCCAGGACCATTCTGGTGTTTTGTGAGCTTGAGCTAACTTTTGCTTAATTAGCTGGAAGTCCTTAGATTTTTTTAATACAATACTACTACTACTACTACTACTACCAATAATAATAATAATAATAATAATAATAATAATAATTGTGATTCCACAACTTAAAAAATTCCACATATAAAAAGCTTAATGTACGGTAATTTTATTTCTGATTAGCATATATACCATTTTTTAAATCAGCTATTCATTGTAATGTGATTAAAGCACTGAAACATTTTGTAATCAGTCAAAAAAACCTTTTGAAACAGTTTTTACTGAATCTTGCCCATTAGTTCACCTCTTAGATATATTTGTTCATGTATCTCCGTGACACTTAATAATTCTGCATTCTGTTGCTGACAGCTCTTCCTTGCTTGGTGCCACGTGAGAGCTGACTGGTGGTTTATCTGGTAGTAGGTGCCTGTCAAAGGATCTGTACTCCAAAATCTGTCACTGTCTGTGTGAGAGAAAAGAGATTTAGTACCTGAGTTTGTAATAAACATTTTACACAAAGTGTTATGGCAAAATTTAACTGCGAGCTTACTTGTGAAATAACATTTTGGAGCAAATAAGGCTCAAATCCACAAGTTGTCTTGTTCTTTGTTAAGAAAAGAGGGTTTTTCTTTGACATAAGAAGTGATGAGCCTTTCATCCTTTATTTGCACTTTCCCCTTTAAATTTCATAATCTCCAGGAGAAAAAAAAATATTGTAAAGAGGTCAATAAATCAAAACTGTATCTTGGTCATTGTCTACCCTGAGAACCTCTTCAGCAGCTCATAGGCTGTACCCAAGTTTACTCTTGGCTGAAACACAACTGAAATACAAACGTTTCCAGTAATGAAACCTTTCCTGTGAAATTATGCCATCACTAATCACATTTACGATGCTATAGGCTTGGGGAAGAGCAGCTGGAATCCGTCCAGTGGAAATGGACTTGAGGGTGCTGGTTGGTAACCAGCCAAACATGAGCCAGCAAATGCCCAGGTGGCCAAGAAGGCCACTGGCATCCTGGCCTGTATCAGCAACAGTGTGGCCAGCAAGAACAGGGCAGTGATTGTCCCTCTGTACTCTGCACTGGTGAGGCCACACCTCAAATACTCAGTTCAGTTTTGGGCCTCACTCCAATAAAGATCTTGAGGTGCTGGAGCACATCCAGAGGAGGGCAAGAGAGCTGGTGAAGGGCCCTGTGAGGAGCAGCTGAGGGAATTGAGGTTGTATTTGTAGTCTGCATGTGTTTTAGGTAACTGCAATGTTGAAATTGTCTTCTGAGAGCTCACTGCTAGCAAAATTGTTCCCTGGGCAAGTACTAAAATAAACTGTGATTACAACTTGCCCTAAATCTATTTTTTGTTGAGAAAAAAATACTAAATTTCTTGAATGGTTTGTTGAGAAAATGTTTTCTATTTCGTATTGTGCTTCTTTATTGCTGATTCAGAGATTTTTAACATCCTTTTTTAACTGTAGACTCAAGTATTAGTGATAATGTCCCAACAATTTTATAATGCCAGATATTTCATATTTTCTAGTTTATATAGTGAGGATGTCATGAGATTTTTCAAGCTACTGCTTGCAATATTGCACCAGAGAATAATTTTCACCAAATCAGTCAGAATGATGGTGGTTGTTAGTGGTTGAGAGTGAGCTGAACCTGGTTTACCAGTGCAATGCTCCTATCGAAATGACAAATTATGGTTCTGATTCTGTGATATTGCACTGAAAAATTAGGTTTGAGGCAGCATTTTTAACATCTTCAGTAACATGTATTTTGGTGTTCTTGATCCTGCACTCCAATGACCATACTTTTATCTGTTAAGATAGCATTATTTTGTAATGTATTCTGAAACATTAAAAAGGAAATGCTGATGATGCTAATATTTCAGTAAAAACCTTTGAGCCAATCTTTTAATTTTATATCTTTCAAAAAACAAACTACATCCTCCCATGAACTGTAGACAGATCTTATTATACAGAACAGGGCTTTGCTTGGGTAGAAAAGGTTCGACTACTGCTATCACAAATATCAGTGAATATTAGATTGTGAATAGCATCTCAATTTTCAGGTGATTCTGTGCTGAAGAGACTCATATTTAAAGCACGCTGTTTTTTTCCTGAGTCTTAACCACTGATGGACACACCCTGACAACTTTCAGCCTGACTGTAGGCTGTTAGAAAACAGATTTGTTACTTCCGTCAGGAATGTTATTGTGGGAAAGAGACATTTTTGAGTAAAATTTAGGTCATTGCAAGGTTTTTCCCTTCCGTATTATTAACAGCATCTCAATATTGATATATTTACATAATAATGTTGTGTTATAGGGTCTGTGCCAGCGTGTGGGACTTACTGGCAGCTGGACAGAAGCCATACAAATGGTCCACGTCGAAGTCGGGCGTTGTTGCACACCAGAACAAGCCATCTGACCTGCCAGCAGCTGTGCACTCAGCATACCATCTTCCACTCAACAGGAAGGGGAAGGCACATGGAGCTCCGTTGGAATTTCCTAACAGTGTAAACAGGTCTGAGGGGGCAAAAGAGAAGTTTTAATATAGGTATGTGAGTAGATGTGTCTGTACTCTCCATAAGACTACCTGGAGAAAGCGTTACAAGTGTTACACCAGTGTAGCTGGGGAACTGCTGTCACCAGCAATGTCTTTCATGGAAGTTCTTGGTAGGTCTCGCAATTTACCATTTGCTTCTGGGATACATGCTGTGCCAGCTGGAAATTGAGCAGTTTCATGCTGTAGTCAACTTTGAAAGAACTGTCATGATTTTTATCATATATTTAAATGTAATTTTCTAAAAATAGTGCTATCTTTTTATCGTGTGGCTTAACTTCCTATCATTCATTAAAAGTAAACCATTGATTAATTGTTAAATGTTGTGGGATTTTTTGGCATCTGAAATGTCATAGAGCAACTGAAAGTAATGTGCTTGGAAATATTTCCTGACATTTAATATTGATGTATTAAACTTAGAGATTTTTTTCCCTTTCATCCAATAATACTAATACAATCTCAGTAGTAATAGTATGCAGTTAAATAAAGTGCTTTGATTACAAAGTCACAGAATCACAGAATGGTTGAGGTTGGAAGGGACCACAGAGGGTCATCTGGTCCAACCTCCCAGCTCAAGCAAGGCCATCCCAGAGCACACAGCACAGGCTTGTGTCTCGACCGTAATTGAATATCTCCAATGAGGGAGACTCCACAACGTCTCTGAACAATCTGTTCCAGGGCTTGGTAAAAGAAGTTCTTCCTCCTATTCAAGCGGAATTTTCTGTGCTTCAGTTACTGCCTGTTGTGTTATTGCTAGGCATCACTGAGAAGAGTGATTAACACTAACAATTAAAAATAACCTACATCCACATTTGCTTTAAAAGTAAAGAACAAAAAATATGAACATTTTTCGCACATACTGCATTCTGTCTGAACCTAAGCAGCGGCGTTTCTCCAGGATGGAGGGATACAGGCCTGAATATGTGAACTAATCATTCTCTAGTCCACCATTGCCTCAGGGGGAACAGCTGAAATTAGGCTAAGGGGGACAGAAATCAAAAGACCCTACCTCTGACGGCAAACAAGTGGATTCAATAAACCATCAAGATTAACCTTTAAAGTTTACCTTCATAGCTTTGAGAACACAAATCATCCATGGTTCCATAGATCTTCCATTTATCCATTGCCTCTGATCCTGTTTTCAGCGCAATATTTTCTTTTCTTTTGCCAGCACTGAGAAATAAGTCTTCCCCTTGGATTGCCAAGGCTGCATTTCTGCATTCCCATTTCTGGAATTCAGTTTTCTTGTTGCATGGGTACAGAGATATTTTAGCCTGGTTTCTCTTGTAGGGCACTCCCAAGCACTGTGCAAATGCCACGCTCATTAGCTGATGATCAGAGACCCACCTGAATTTTTGTAAGTCACTGTTTTTCTTGCAAGAGGCTGTTGTGACTGCCTCAGAACTCTGAGCAATTAAACAGAACTTAGTATCTTCATTGTATATTAAGAATATTTCCTTCTCTGTAAAACAAGACATTCAGAATAAGTGGCTAAGGTGAGCACATGGTAAGGGGAGCTTGTGAGGAGAAAGATGTGCTGTTTATTCTATGCTGATCTGACTCACTTCAGGAATCTGAAAATATTTACAAGGATCAAATGATATTTTCAAGGCACATTTCATTCTGGGAAGGAAAAGTAAGTACAGCTCAGTAAACAAGTGTAAACACAATGCAAAGGAATAAAAACACATGAACTACATTAGGACAGCTTCAAAAATGTGCTCGTAATGGAATTTCATCTTCTTCTGAAATGCACATTTCATTCAAGATTTCGAAAAGAGGTCTTTACTGAAAATTTGGAAGTTGGCCATCACTTTCAAGTGTTATAGATTTAGCTCCTGTTACATACATCTCCATGGGGTCGCATTTGTGCTTAATACAGTTAGTGAGTGAGCCTTCTGTGACTCTTGCTGCTTCTGGAATTGACATGTTCTGTTATGGTTTGGGGATTTTTTTGGAATTAGAAACCATGTAATGGTGACTTGTTACCTTGCCTTGATCCAGGATCCTTTCCTTAGTACATCTATCATAAGAAGTCAACATAATTTGCACAATAAATCACAAACTCTCTCACAAGAACCAACACCCAGGAGCATATAGATTCCATAGGTGTGGGCCTGCATGCCTGTGCATTGTTAATGCCACACAAGATCGTTAACACTCCCAAAGGGTTATAGGCCACCTAATGTAGTAATCCATTGAGATGAGTCGGCCCTGCTGGGAAGAGCTGTCCAGAACTGCAGCTGTGCTGTGACACACGAAGCAAATCCTCCTGGGCACACAGCTGCATGCTCTTCAAAATGTCAGGTAGCATACAGCTCTCACTGGCTTTGGGTCATGAGGGATTGAAATCTGGACTACAAGGAATATTCTAGGACCCACAGAACAGGAGGGAAAGGATTTGCCTGTCAGCCCACTGTGCCTCAAATTCACACCTGGAAACAGAGATGCAGCATCACTGCCATATCCATCTGAGCGAGTAACTCATAAGAGGCAGTGAGATACCCCTCCAAACACTAAAGTACATTTCTAGGACAAGTGTAGGATGTTAGGGCAAGCCAATGTTGGGTAGTGAACAGAGGAGAAAGTCTCTGGGAAATTCTGAGAGGTTATGACAGAAAGAATAGTTCTTGAGCTCTTCCAGAAAGTCCCTGTACTACTTTGACCAGCTCAGTAATATATAGGAGTTTCATTTCTGCAAATCTAAATTTGAAGCTGAGATTTAGTTTCTTCTTTCTTGTCCATTTAGGCAAAAAGTTTTAAATATTATTAAACCTTTTATTTCTTACTGCTCAGTAAATAAGTGCTCAGTGCAGTCCCGTAAGTACCAGCTATTGTCCCTCATAGAATTTTTGGGCCTAATAATAGGAGTTCTTGCTGGAAGCTGTGAGGTTTCTGCCTTTGGGTTGGGTTCCCAGTTCATGGAGCAGGTGGGAGACCCCCTCTTTGCACAGGGTAGTGCTGTCACAGCTCATATGGAACAGCGTCTGCTTTTGGAAGCTGTGATATGTACCCCACTCCACAAAATAATGAACTGATAAATAAAGAAAACACATCTTCGAACATTATCATCATACTTACTTCAAAAGGGAGCTGTGATCTGTCTGTGGCAAATTCAGAGCCTTAACTATCCCTCTTATCCTTACTTTTACTGCTTTAGTGGTTATTCCACAGCTGTTCTTGACTCTTGTATACTTCTAATATTTTTTTCCACTGGCATTTTCTCAGCCACAGTGCTACATCTTACATCAATCCACAAGCTCCACCTCATCCCACACAATCTCAGGCTAAGGCTAGGAGATACTCATACAACACCCTATTTAAATGCTTTATCCTTTTCATTTTTTGTGAGTCAGTCACGTATGTAGACAAGGACTATGGAGCACACTGTGAAGTCCATCTGCTTTACAGTAGCAAACATAACCAAGAAATAAGTTGTACCCAAAAGTCAATCTTTATTCACATACGTGACTCAGTCCTGACTTCTGATTCCCAGCTTTACCCCATTTTGGATATTCCCCTCTCTTTAAAAGTAAATCAACATCTCTATATCTGTCTCGTGGAAACTTCTGTGGACCACTCCCGTTAGGACAAATATGAAATGCAGAGTAGTAAAGCTGTGTGAAAATCTTAAAGATCCTGAGAAACCAGCAAGACAACAAAGATGCCCACTTTCACATCCACTTTTGCAGGGGATAGGAAAAAATAGACTCACCGAGTGTCTGAAAAGCAGTATGAACAAATGAGAGGAAAACTAAAACTGTAGAAAAGGTCAAGTGTTTCATTCTGTCTTCTTATTCACAAAGACGAGATGAGATTAAATTAATTGCTGCAGTAGAGGTCCTTAAAACTCAGTTGGTGCTGGCTCCTTCTCAGCTTTGGAGATTTTCAGTTGAAAGAGAAAACTCTGGGCTCTAAATAAGGAAATATCCTGTCACATGTGGTATTTTGAAATCTATAAATAATTGCAAAATTCAAACTTTGCATCTGAAAGTGAAGTTTCCATCCATTCAAATGCAAGTGGCAAAGTTTGAAAAGTTCAAGATCATTCCACTGAATTATTTTTAACTTTCTTGGTTCTGTGCTGGAATTGTAACATTTTGATCCTCGAAGACAAAGAAGAAGGGAGTGTACTATAGATGGATGTACCTCAAATGTCATACATGTATACCTGGAAAACTCAGAGAAAAATATATGCAAATTTCTTAGCCAGATAGCTCTTTACTGCTGCAAAAGATATACTGATTTATTTTACTGCAGTGAGCAATGTTGACTATTTCAGTATGAAAAATTAACCCGCACAGGACAATTTAATTTTGCCTGATGACTTGACAAACTGGGCACTGTGCATCCACCTGCCTTTTACCTATCCAGTGTATCAGCTGGTAGAACTACTGTGCTGCTGTTTCATGTGAATTTATCTTAGAAGAAACAATGCAAATTAGCCAAATCTTTACAAATCTTTCTGTGATTTTGGCAAGAAAAACTGCTTTTCAAAATTATTTCATCCATAAAGTACAAATTAACTTTAGTACTTTATTCTTTCTTTATACCAAGCATAAATGAGACAAGGATAGATGAATAGATTTGAATTTTACGAGTGAGCTTCAGTCATTTATCAAGTGGAAACAAACTACAGCTATGATGCACAATCCTTTAGTAAATTTGAAGAAAAGGGAGGAAAGAAATTCAGCTGAAATTGCCCTTCAAATTTTCTCTCATTTTTCTTGGCTTTATTATGAAGACAAATTTCACGGTATTTTCTGCAAGAGCAAAGCATCACTTAATAAGATAGAAGAAAGTCATTCACACAATACAGAGTCTTTAGAGTTGTGTTATCAATATAACATATAAAAATTTTAAATAATGGTATTATGTTGGATTTTTATCTGTTTATTCTTTTCATTTACTTTGTCTTTATCATTAGCCATCAAACAGCACAGAATCCAGTTCAGTATTTGCAAAATAAGAAAAATATGTGTATTTTTTGTAACTTACATGAAGGGAAAAAAAGAAGTTGTAAGATCAAGAGGACTGTCATTAAAAGTAGTTTGAGTAAAAAATGCCCTTTATTCCTTATCCTCTGCAATATGTTTTGTTTAATTGCCATATCTACAAACTGTCAATCCAATGTCATGTAACATCTCCTCTGCAGTTCTTATGCACTTTCTAAAGGTTTGTTATTCTCAGAGATCCTTGAGATCTTTTTTTATTCAGAATGTCATAGACAACAGAGAATTCATAGAAAACTTAAACAGCTCAGTAAACCTCTAAAACATTTCACTAGCAAGGCACTGTTGCGTGCCCAGCTGTTTTACTGGCCTGCATCATGGACATGGTGCCCACTTATCAGTCTGTTTATCAGAGAGGAGGAGGAGAGTAAGCAAAGGTATCCTAAAATGAGTGATCAAGTGGAATAAAACCAGGAATAGAGTCTTCCAAAATTTATTTGGCAACTACTTTATTTTATAGTTTATTTATGGCTGTTTTAGTCATATGCGTTGTTCATGTTTCTGTGTCTCCTCCTCTCAGCTTCTCTTTTAAGGAAGAAGACTCATTAGATCAACAAACCATGTATAATCTCTGCATGCTAATTAAACACTGAAGTGTTATTGTGTAATATATAGATTGTTTATTGATATAGTCTCATGTTCATAATTGATAAAAACATTCAAAGTCATAGAATAAGACTGTACGCAAAGATTTATTCGCTTTGCAAAATCCAAGTTGAAGCCGTGAATGAAGGACAAGTATTTGCATTTCACTTGTAATACTATCGCAAGGAAGATACTTGTGTAAAGGGTATATGACAAGGGCAGCAATGGGGGCAAACAATTCATGTAAGTCTCTGTTTATTCCAAACATCACTTGAGTAACAGTGTGCATGCTTCAGAACAGTATGGTGAGATACTCTCAAAGTGCAGGCATTAGGGCTGAGTGCTCTGCAAAGGGTGCTCAGTGTTAGTCTTGATTCTGTATGTGGTGCTGTCACAAATTCCTAGATAAGTAACTCACATCTTTTAAATCTAAATTCCCACTAGTTCTGTTATTTTCCATGCTTGCTTACTTAACCATTTTGTACAGTACCAAGTCAAAAAATACCTGAGAGTATTTATTGAGGAGCATACAGCAACAGTTCTTAATCTTTACCAAAGGAATAACTGCCAATTTTACTTCATAATAAAAGCTACATGCACCTAATAGAGACTAAGGTTTCCTTTAGTTCAGCTATACTTCTTTCAGCTTAACCATTTAGTTTGGCTGTGTTACCCCATCAGACAACACTGTGTTCATTTTTTTCTTTGTCATTGGTAGCATCACTTCCACTGTCCCCTGCAGTTAGGGCACGGCCATGTTCCAGCTGTGTGCAGCCCCGCCTCACCTCTCTTCCAGTTCCACTTCCAGTTCTGATCTTGAACAAAAAATAAATAATGAAGGCCCCTCCTAACAAAATGATGAGGACCAGAGTAAGTGGTATCCACATATTCAGGTGGCCACTGGCTTTGTCCTTTTTGGCATCTGTAAATAAATAAAAAGTAAACAGAAATGAATGAACTGTAGCCACAAATAAATATAAGAATATTGAAAAATATAATTTCTCCCTTAATTACTAGGTGGAAAATATATTATAATGTCTCTGTGTCAGTCTTTCTCATAGATCTTGCTGTGCAAAAGGAGGATCAGAGAGGGGGTGATCAATTTACCAAAGTATTTGATTACCTTGGGGTTCCCTAAGTGTCTTGCAGCTACTGATAAACTAGGCTGGGAAAGAATTCAATGGCAACTAAATAAACTAAGCTCATATTAAAAATAAATAAAT